>CM042473.1:16201096-16801096 GCA_023621385.1 Quercus gilva | reverse complement strand
CTCATTTGGTTAAGAGAATGGGATTAGCAGATTGTCACACTATCTCTCTATAAGTATGACCAGTTCTTCTATTAAATACAAACTAATGGTACAAGAACATTGAAACAACAGTTTCCAATATATTTTTGTTTCTGATGTACTTGTCTCTAGTTCTGTTTTCTGGTTCCACTGTGATGAAGCATTCTAGATTGTTGCTAAAGCTTGATTGTCATTAAGAATCACATTTAGGGCAACCCATATTGGAATGTTTGGGATTCATTGAGTTGGTCAAACATTTTGGTCCCTATTCTACTTGATCCTGAGTAACATATTTTAGATAAGCTAACTGTCCACTTAAATGTTAGCTTACAGAAAGGCTAATTATTTTCGGATTTTTTCACTTGTTGATCAGATTTAGAAACACCATTGAACGAGGTAGACTTGCATGTTAGCTTTACCCATGGTTTAGTAAAGACTTTACTAGTGGTGAGTCAAGGTGATTTTGCATGTTGGTGGTTTTCATAGTTGTGCAAGGAAGATTCCCATGTTTGCTTCACCTATGATTGAGTAAAGGGACTCTATAGATAAGCTTTAGACTTAATGGTAATGTGTGGCTCTTGAATTTTTAAGAAAATGCTTCCATTCAATAGAGAGATATAGCTTGGTAGAAGGACTACATGTGAAAGGGAGATTTATTGGAATATTAGCGTGTGAGTGGAGTGGTTAGTTAAGTAGTAAAGTCCCACATTCGATAGTATTATAAGAATGAGTGGTTAATTTAATAAAATTGTGCCCTAATCCAAAGGTTTAAAATTTTGGACTAAGTGGTGTCCCAACATGTTGTATGAAACCCTCACAAATAGACTTCTCAAAGTGTCAATATTTAACTCTCACATACGCAAGATCCCAACACCTATGTTGCTGCAAATATTCATTATTTGAAAGCCACCCAACTTACTACTTATAGATACCTGCCCATAATTTAAAACCATGATCTGTTTCATCAGCTCAAGTCTCTTGGTAAGGAATAAAATAATAGAATGCCCCATATCTGAAGGAAGCATCAATAGTCCAAATACTTTCTTCTGTAATTTGATTCTCTATCAGGACTGATATACAATCAGCAAAAAATACTGAATTGTGTATCATCTATATCAAAAATCAAAAACAATTTATGTCCTACTTGTGTGTACTATGTCTGTCTCTTTACAATATACTATTCTTCCCTCCAGAATTTTTCACTTTTCTATTCCTGGCTTATGTTGTTAAAAATGTTATAGGAAATATCAGGTGGATATTTCGACTTCACAATTTTTATCATGTGCCTTGTCTTTCCACATTTTTCTGGATTTTTATGTACTTTTTCATTGACAGGTAGTACGGAATATGTTGAAAGGTAAATAGTTCTACTTTTTTTCCCCCTCTTTTTGACATTTGTTATCTCTTCTGTGTACAGAAAGATTCCAAATTGTCTCCTTACATCTAAAAATTATGTATATGATGCTTTTAAACTAAGAGGATCATCTATTATCCTCCTTGGCGTAATGGAGTAATGATCTGCTATGTTTAATTTGAACTTGAGTATCACCTTCTACGGTAATCCATTTTAATGCCTTTTTCATACTGTGGATGTTTAAAATATGAGTCATGTCAAATGAGAATCCTTCTTTGGATACATTCAAGATATGACATGATATGACTTTGATTAGCAAATATATGTTGATATAAATATTATATGATTCTCATTATTATTAATTTTATTATCTTTTCTTAAATATCTTTAATTATCAGATGCTTTTCCCACCTAGGTATCTTATTATGATTAGTTTATAGGTCTGGCAACATACATTGATCAGAATCAGAGGATTTTCTCAGTGCTAAGTACAATCCTTCTTAGTCTTGTAAGTATTTGATCTTCTTCTCAACGTGGAATGCTGGGGCTTTTCTAAGTTTTATGACCAAAAATAAATTATTGATTATACTTTTATTATTTATTTTTGAAAAGTTATCTTTTTTTATTTCATCCCTCATTTTGAAATGTTAATTTAAGTTGATAGCTTGTTAAATGATAGAAGCTTTTAGTATATTCTAGAAAAAATATAATCCCAATTGGTCAGAAGTTTAAATGCGGGTGGAAACAGTAATTAAAAATTGTGGAAGAAGTTGAGAAAATGAAGGGGAATGGCTTCAAGGCATATAAATTTAAATGCTTACTGCAAGGTAATATCAGTTTGTACCTTGAAGTTAGTGTCTTTATTCTATTGAATTGGGGTGCACTGAGGTATGACTTGCGAGGAAATCTACATCCATGACACAATGAAGCATAGTCTTAAGGTTATGTTTCTTTTGTTATGCACTAACAATAGTGTATACCTCTTAAGGAAACAGGTCTGCTCAAAGTAGCAATTTTCCTGATCTTCAGGTGAATGATTTACCACTAATGTTTAGAAAGAAAAATATTACAGAAAGTTATGTGACGATTGGAAGAAGTTAATAAGAAGAAATTGGGTTTGAAGTCTTTAAGAGTTCAAGGACTTTTAAATGTTAAATTTGGGGTTTCGTTATGCCAAGAGCCTTGTATCTCAGCACTTCCAGATATTTCAAATGGAAATGACTAGAGTTTGTTTGCGAAGACTTTATCCTACCACTGCACCTTGAATTGTTTATTTGCTCATCTACTTCTATTTGGCATTTATTACTGGGATTTTTTCTTTTGGAAGCTATTCTGTATATATATTTTTTAATTAATAGTTTTTTTTCTTGTTCTAGACACCATGGATGCAAGTAAGTAAATCAAGACCCTTGCTTTTAATGGTTAAGCCGCAAGTATTTATTCTGGCCATTGGGATGGGAATGTGAGTTCTTCATAAATCAATTAGACATTCTTTTTGTGTTGTCTGTTTATTTCTATTTCTATCTTGCTTTCAAAAAAGATATTTGTTTTTTTTGGGGGGGGGGGGGGGGGGGGGGGGGGGGGGGGTTGGGTGTTCTGGAAAAAAAACTTACTATTTTAGTCTCATGATATATTTCCTCAATTATTTTTCCTTGATCTTTACTCCACACTTAAGCCTTAAAGATGTTTAATTTTGGCACCTTAAAAGAAGGGTACCATGGTAGCCTCCCTTATTTTTGGCATTTTTTCATTATTACCTTTCTCTGTTGCAGTTTTCTGTTTAGTTCTTTTTAGTTAACAAAATTAGGAAAAATTTACATTTGACGAAGATTATTAATTTCATTTGTTTGCAGACTTGTGCATCTCACCTTACTGGGTTTTAACACCGTTGCAATAAAGAGCGTGTCATCAGGCTTTTGTGGTAGTAAATCGGTTTTTTCTAAGAAAGAGAATTTCCGTGCTCTCTTAATAGTGTGTAGCCAGGTTAGTACAGTAGGCTAGTAGCCTTGAATGATGTCATGCATATAGCTACATATATTTGTCTATATCGTTAGACACTAACCAATTGGCTTCATCATGCAATCAATTTGCTGGAACTTTTGAAAACTAGAACTCAGTTATGCAAGGCTGATAAATATTAATATGTCCTGTTTAATATTCCTATATATACATCTACCTCATAAAAGGCTTTGATCCCATCTATAATACCTTACATGTTTTTGCCTGAATGAATTGGCATCAAATCTCTTTACCCTTCATTTTGGATGCATAGAAAATGAAAATTTCCAAAACAAAAAGGAGAGAAAAATAAATAAATCTGTAATTTTAATGCCTACCATGGTGGATTGGTCGTTCCTTACTTTTTTGGATGGTTACTGTAAAATGCATTTCTATCCGTCAAACTTCTGTTAACAATGTATTGTTTGTAATGGATTTTTTTTTTTATTAAAAAAAAATCCTTAATTGGATATTAGTTGTTACGAGTGTACCTCATTTTGCAGAAAGCTCTACTTATAGTTGTAGCTGTAGTGGAGCAGCTAGGTGGTGCACTCGGTGAATCAGGGCTGCTAGTTCTTCCTTGTGTTGCGGCACATATTAACCAGGTTTTCCTCATCTGACCCTTTTTTCTTATCACAAATTTTATTTATTTTTTTCTTATTTGTTTCTGTTTCTTTTTCCTTGGTTTAAGAGCAAGTCTTTGCGGAACACTTTTGGCTTACACTAAATTATTTGTGCAGGTCATCATTGATTCATTACTAGTAAACTTTTGGCTTCAGAAGGATCGGTCATACAGCAAAAAGTTTGAAGCATGACCATTCTTAGTTGAGCATCTTCAGTATCTACTGTAAATTTGTTGTGCCTGTTAGCATTCCACCTCATGTTACTTATTTTAAAGAATGTAAAATTGCTGCACAAGTATATATAACTGTGCTAGTTTCTCCAGGCAATATGGTCTTTGATTTGGTTAGCAATAAATATGTTAGGATTGCTTGAAGTATCTTATAAATCTTTAAGAAACTAATACATCCTTAATTTCGTCAGTGACTCCAAATTAGTCATCACAAAGTACTTATTTTATTTTTGAGCTTTCTTCAAAGACAATGTGTAAATGTTACTAACCATAGAAAAGCGGTCCATATAAAAGGTTGTACCCAATGCACGAGTCTCCCACTTTATAGGGTTCGGGAGAGATGATTGGTAGGCCCCGGCTAGGTCTTGTTTTAAGAGGCATCAACTTGGATTTGAACCCTCAACTTGTTGCTTTTGGTGGATAGCACTTGATATCGCACCAAGACACAACCCCTTATGCTTGTTATGGTTGGTAGATACAAAGTACTTCTGATGCTCAATAATCTAATAACTTGTTATGGTTGGTAGAAACAAAGTACTTCTGATGCTTAATAATCTGATAACTATTCCATGATCTCGCTGATATTAATTAACAATCCCTATGCTGATGCTTCCTTGGACGGTATCTTAGTCATCATGCTAATGCAAGAGATCTTGAATAGATTGTGGAGGCATCTTTGGTCATTTCCTCTCACTTTTGTAATCTTTGATCTCTCTAAAGTGAAACCAAAGTTATAGTAGGATGTAAATTAAAGCAAATAGTGGGGTTGATGAAATGCTTTTCAAAATTTATATTTTGGTAGTCCTGCAGAGCTACTGATGTAAGGATGTAGTTCGAAGATTAAGACGTCAAATTCTATGCTAGGAATAGGGGGTCACTGAATACTTTATTAAGTCTTATGAAGCTGCAGAAAGGTAAAGGTTGGAACAAAAGAAAGTGATTCCAGTGACCCATATAAAAAGAAGAAAAACAGAAAAAATAAAGGTGATTCCAATCAACTAAAAACAAAAAAGACTTAACATTAATGTTACCAGAAGAGAATGGAAGAAGATTCTTAAATGCAATTCAAGAAATCTCTAATACCTAGGATGGTCCCCGCCTCCCTGGGGTGGGGAAGCTCTGAGAGATGGGGCCAAACTCAGTCAGAGTGGCCTTTCGGAAGATGAATGGCTAGACATGGATAATTCATAATTGGATAATTGGATGCAACATAGTGTTTATTATTATTATTATTATTATTATTTATAGAATTTCTATAGAGGATGCAACATAGTGTTGCCATCACTATAATAAGACCTTGACATACTTTTAAATAACCATTTTTTTTAATAAAAAAATTAGACATATGACGTACTGTAATTTCTTTTTGTTTTGTTTTTGGTTTTTTCTTTGTTTTTATCATTTAGTAGTTAGAGAGGTAGAATTTTATAATCTTCATTAACCACACAAGAACGTGTCAATCAAGTTACAAAACTATTGACATAACATACTACAATTAGTAAAGTATAGAATGTAACAAATGTATTGCCATTGCTATAACGAGACCATGACATACTTTGAAATAACCCAAAAAAAAAAATTTATAAAAAAATTAGACACATGACAAACTGTAATTTTTTACATTTATTGATCATTGGATAGTTGATGAGGTAGGATTTTGATAGTTTTCGTTAGTATAGTTTTAAAAATTGAACTAGACCGACCAATTCAACTAGAATCAAGCACCAATCTAGTTTGGTAAAAGCCTCAAAAATTGAGTAGAACTAGGGACCGAGACCAAAGCCGATTTTTTGACCATACAGACTTTTAAAATCATATTCATTAAAAATATTAAAATGTATTAATTGAGTTACAAAATTTTTGACGTAACATACTGCAATAAGTAAAGTATAAAATAAAAGCGATGCTAATATATCTTATTAAAAGTCAACTTTGTATAGAAGTCCCAAAAAATTAATAAAATAAAAGGATTGTTGGATTATATATTCACATGATATTAGCAGTTGGAAATAGAAAAAGTACCACTTATTATTATAGTCTGGTCACATATTAAGCTTTCTATTTTTGAAAATTTTTTTTCGAAAATTGAAAAAATTGTCAATATTTTTTCAATTTTTTAAAAAAAAAATTTTAAAAATAAATATTAATATATGCCGTTAAAGCACACATAAATAAAATCCTATTATTATTATTCCTTCTTTTGCTAGATATTCCAAATTTCCAATTGTTCTTGAAATGAAATTTTCCTCTCTTGTACTTGAGGTGTTAAATTGTCTGTAAGTCATGATGAATCTTTCTTCACTCTAGTAAGTAACAAATTAAATCACTGACTTTTATTCTGACCTATCCTGCTATCTAGTACTTGCTAATAACGTCCACAATATGAAGTGTGGTTTGTTAGAGAGGGAACATTTCTTGGGTTTCTGACCCATTGAAAATCGAGAAAACAAAAAAAAAAAAAAAAATGGATATGTTGTCCAGTGTCCACTGGTTGAGCAAAATGCTGGACCTGACATCTTGATATTATCAGGCATTGCAGAGGTCATCTCTGATTCCATCGAGATTTGTTCACAGTTTTTTTCGAGTCTTGCTTAGATTACTGAGTTTGCATATGCATGCATGTGTTTTTCTGTGGACCTGTGGCTTTACTTTCTTTTTTTTTTTTTTTGGTTAATAAAAGAATAAAAAAAAAGGGCTCGCCCACGTTTTGAGTATTAATATGATATGTCACTATTTGTATGTACAATTCCCTAATTTTTAGGTGCGATGAATCATAAGAATTTTTCTATGACCAGACCATTTCTCCAAATGGTTAGTGTCTGTGCCTTGTCTTATGCAAAACATTTACAAAACTTTTTTTTTTTTTTTTGGTTAAAAATTTACAAAACTTTTGGTCAGTATACAAAGTAACATAGTTATTAATAAATAATAAAATAATTAAGAGAATTTGAGAATATGTGGCTCTAGAACATGCATGCAAGCTGCACACTTGGTATGTTTGCAAATTAATGATCAGGATTTGGTGTTGAGTTTTTAATTTATTGAAATAAATGACATGCATTAGATCATAATCTATGGAAGTTATTTTCTGATAAACAATTAAGGATGTTTTAACCCGACAGTAGTAGGCTCTTTAAAGTTAGCAAGTGAAGAATTTGTTGTATTTTGAAAGTAAATTGCTTTTAACACAATAGGTAGATAGCAAGCTCTTCTGAATAAGGACAATTATTCAGTACCACCTTCATGATAATGTTTAACACATGCCTCAATCATATAATCTTTTCGCATGTCCTACTCATTTACCTCAACACCTTTAATATACATATTCACGTGCACTGTGTGAGACTGGAGAGGGTGAGAGATAGATATAGATCCATTTTGAAACTAGCAGGTAGCTGAGAATAATCAATGTGAGGTTTTTGTATGAAGTGTTGGGTTAAGATGACTTGACCCCTGTTAATTAATTCAATTACCTAAGCTAATTAATTAGGTTAAATTGTATGCATATCGTGGAGGCACCAACAAATCACTAATTAAAATAAATGTAGATGAAATTAAATTAACATTGTGATTTGTGGACAAATGGAGAAAACTTCTATTAAGGCAAAAATCCTATCGGGTGAATTTAAGGTTACCACTCTAAAAAATACATTAATTAGTAATCAAGCGGTTACAAGTATAAGGAATTTTACCACTACCCTAGCCTATCCCAAAATACCAACTTACAGTTGAACATTTGTTCTAATACCCAATTGGACTTGATCTTGTAATAGTTTTTTTTTTCTTTTATTGCACAAATCTTCAATCTGTGACTAATTCCTTTACACAGATCTTAGTACATGATTAACTCTACAGTAATTCTTTGATTGTTATAATTGATTTGCAACAGTTTCATATAGAAATACCAATAAGATCTTCAATGTTGGTGTTAGAGAATTTACTTGGTTACAAAACCCAAAAGCGTACAAGAAACGTAGCAAAAACTTTTTCTTCTGTAGGAGGAGACTAGAGTTTCAAAAAGAAAACTTTATGAAGCTTTTTAGGGTTTAGGTTTTTTTTTTTCCCACCTCCTTATTTAAATAGGAGCTTAATGAGCCTTTTAAATAGGCTCTCCTATTCCAATTAGGTTTTCACAAACCTTGGCATTTCCTAGTCCTATAAGGATTATGCAAACCCATAAACAAATAGCCTTTAGGAATCAAAATGTTGCAGGCTATACCAGAAATCCCGTAAGCTTGATAGATCAAGAAGTATCGAGACAGGTATCGAGCTTTAATAAATCTCGATAGATCGACAAGTATCGAGGAGATATCGGGATCTGTAGATTCATCTTTTCTTGAGTAGTTCTTGAGTAATTTTCATGTTTTTAATGTAACCACTTATACTGATCATCTTGAACCTACTTATATTTACCCAAATACAGAAAAAGTGCGTTTTGTCATAGGATATGTCAATTACATAAAACAAAGAACCTAACATGAAGTAACCAACAAAATGTTCTACAAGATTACAAATACATTCAATGTGGATTATGACTAATTTAAACTCAGAGGATTTGCAACCCACAACTCCTTTTTGTTTTTTGTTTTTTTGTTTTAGATTAGATAAGTAAGATATTTGTTTTAGGGTATTGCGTTGCTATATATTCTTTTTCATGGGATGTTACAAAATGCAACTTTCATTTAATTGGAAATAATATATCATGGATGGTTAGCCAGAATAAAGTCTACTCCACAGCAATTTTTTTTCTTCTTTTTCTTTTTTAGTTTCCTCCACTCAACCGACCCAAGGAAAAAAATTTATATATATAAAATATGGTCCAACTAGTTTAAGGAATCTATTTTAAGGAAAATGGGGAAAAGGATATATGCCATACACAATGCATTTAATTTTTAAAAAACAGACCAAGGAAGGAGAAGCAAGGAGATTCAGAGGCTTTTCTAAATGATTACGAATCAGATGCACTGAAAATGAATTCACATCATTTTCCACCACAAAAATTGTTATATATGATCAAAATATTTGTTTAATTTTTGATTCAGCATATGCTGAATCGTTGATGCCTTCTAAAGTCACAATTTTTTTGGAATTTTATGTCACTCATCAATTATTCAACATAATAATTCTATTGGAGATTTAACTCTTATTTTAATTTATTGACTTATGCTCATATATACATGCTTCCTCTCTTTCTCACATAGTAATTATCTTGACAAACTAAAATGATCTGAATGTTTTGTTGTGTTTGAAAAGGAACCTAAAATTTCAAGTATAGGTTATAGGTAAAGATTGCATTCAATGTAACTACCCACTAACAAAGTAATTAAGACTTTAGGGAGAATAATTAAGTTGCATATCCATTTAACTATTTTGTACTATTTCAACGAAATGCATGTTACCTAGTTTTTAATTTCTTTTTTTTCTTTTTTCTTTTTTTAATTTTTTTCTTAAACTTAGTTCTCCAAGAAGATTTATCTCCAAGTAAATGGTTATCTAAGAGTTATGTCATTTTGGATATACCCCACTATCAGTTTCTTCAAAGCTTTCTTTCCACTCTCCGTGTGTGTATTAAAAATACTTAGTATTCTTTAAAAAAAAAAAATAGTGGGTTAATCTCACATTGAAAAATGAGTGTGAGTTAAAGAAGTTTAAAGTATGTGTTGTATATCCAAGAGTTAGACTCTTTTGAATATACACTACTATCAATTTTTTTTTAAACTTTCTCTCCTCTTCCCATGATTATATGTTAAAAATATTTAGTATTTTCAACCAAAAAAAAAAAAAAAAAAACGAAGAAGTAAATGACTATCATATTATTGAAGAATTCTTGGAGATCGATCTCAAAGTTTTTCTTTAAAATTTGTTTTACACATTGGATCAGATAGAACCTTTCGAGCTTGATATATAGAATACATGTCCACTGATGTTGCTTTTTAAGAGTCAAGCTTTAAAATTCATGTTTGAGTGCCGAATCATGGTATATTGACACTAATTCAGATGTGGGTGTTGGAAGGAAGGGATATAAATACTAATTTATAGTACTGAAGTAAGCCTTAAATAATTAACACATAAATATATTGAAGAAATAATTATCAATTTTGATAAATTATCATTCTCCTAAGTCCAAAACTCTCAAAAAAAAAAAAAATTCAAAACTCTCATTAATTGATATATAAAAGTTGTTTACTATCATTTATTATAACATATCACTGTCTTTTTTTTTTTTTTAATAACTTTCAAGCACTGTCAGCAAGGGAGTCAATACCGTACCGGAGGCTGTACCGGTTTGGCCAGCGGTACGATATATTTCGGATACCGGTCAATACCGGTGTACCGTTTCGGATTTACCGCTATTTTTTATATTTTTATATATATATATATATATATGTATGTATGTATGTGTGTGTGTGTATTATAATAAATATAAAAGTTTACCATAAAACATTTCCTCAATTCAGAACTAATTATTCATGGTTTTAGACTTTAGTATCAATTAAAAGAAGAAAAAAAAAACACAATATAAAATATAGAAAGCTTAAAAGTTACCATTGCATACTAAAAAAACAAATAATACTAATAAGTTAATGTAAATAAGTTACCATTCTGCCCTAACAAAAATTCAAAAATTACAAAATTTATAAAAAAATTAAAATTAAAATTAAAAAAAAAAAAAAAAAAACTTTTTTCCGGTACGGGCCGGTACGCCCGGTACCGGCCGGTATTGCCCGAAATTGGCCGGTACGCCCGGTACATGGCCGGTACGCCCGGTATTTTTTCCGGTACGAAACAGGGGGGTTTATGTACCGGAATGCTTGCCGGTACGAAATATTCCGGCCGGAACGGAACGGAATTGACTTCCTTGACTGTCAGTCATTCATCTGTAATTTAAGCACTATCACTCATTCGACCATAACATTAAATTTTCCTAATTAAGCTATTCATTTAAGCAAAATAAAGAATTTAATATTTTGAAATCTCAATCAAACCTTGATCGAATAAAAATCTTCTCAACCAAAAAAAAAACCTTGAATAACAATTAAAAAGCTATGCAAAAAAAAAAAAAAAAATTTAAATATATATTCTGTATACTACATGTCCATAAAGCCAAACTTAGAGTATTCATGAATCATAAGTTAATAAAATAAATTCCAATTGAACCAATAAAATTTTCTAGAATATGAATAATCCTAAACATAAAAGCATGAACAAATTTTACTATAAAAAATACCTTAGGCATATTCCCTTTTTTTTTTTTTTTTTTTTTTGGGTTGGCCAAACTCAACTTCCTTGGGCCTAACTGATTTTTTTTTTTTTTTTTTTTTTTTAGGGTAAGTTATATACTTATATATAACTAGACTCATCACACGTGCTTTGCATGTGCGATAAAACTCTTTTTTATTTATTTATTTTTTTTGTTTAGTGTTATAATGTTTAAAAGTAATATATTAATAACCTTTTTTTTTTAAGAAAGTGGTAGGGTAACGTAAAATAATATTTAAAAATGAGATAGAGATAGTGTCTTAAGTTTTAAGCCAAATTGAGAAAATAAAAAAAATAAAAAAAAAACCTAAAACTTAGGAACAATAAATTACCCTTTTATTCAGTTTGTATTTTTTAATTTAAAATTATTTAACTATAAGATATGGATGTTTTAGAGAGTTTAAAAATTTGTATGAGAATATTTTAACACGCAAAATATTGAAACTCAGAAAATCCTGTTATTAATAGTATAGATGCATAAAAAGAATTAGCTTAAACGTGACTATGCCACAACAACCATCTTATGTTTATTGGGCATGACTTCAGTGCCCTTTCACATTGTGTAAGTAATATTCTAAACCAAAAAATTTAGGTGCACAATTTTTTTGTGAAACAGTTGATATGTATTATTGCAAATGATACATTAATAATAATAATATCGTACGAAAGTTATGTTACTATAATCACAATTTAAGATTATAATCTAGAAGATGTTTCAAGCGTTAGCTTCTTAGCCCACTATTCACCTCTATCCAATGTGTTCTTTTCTTTTGTTTTTTTCACTTTTGCCCTGTAGCTATAGTGAAATGCAAGTTTATGCATATATCCTAGCAGATGAGGTAGTATCTCACATGAGGTGAGTCCCACTGTTTCTCTCGTGGTTGAAGTTGGGAGGTGAATGTATGCGTCCAGATGAAGCCATAAGTAGTAGTATGCGACACTTGGCAGAGATTAAGGGGGTGCCCAAAGCTTTGCTTCTTCTCTTTTCGTTTCTGTTCTTTTACAGTGTTTCAATCGGTCCAATCCAGAAGTTCAATCCAATGTCCTTTTCATATCTTTTCTCTCAATATTGCCAACGGGAATTCCAATGTGTTTCTTCTTTTTGCTAAATAATTTGACGAAAATGGTAAAGCAGGAGACTAGCTAGCTCTTACGAGTAATGACAACCTGAAGGAAGGTAGCCTGTAACTCTCACGTATATATGCTGTGAGACCAAGTAGAGATATGTTTCAATGACAATGAGTACACAATGTGGGGCCGGGCTGTGGGGCATCCATAGTCGTGTCCTTAAGCAGTTGGCACTTGGCATGACTACAGTAATTAGGGTGATAACTGAATTAAGCTTTTCTGTGAACAGATTGAGTTTAACTCAAGAAAAAAGTCTATTTATGTTTGTTTAGGTACATAGCAATTGAGCCAAACTGAAACTTAAGTTTAAGTTCGATTACAAAACTGGAATTTAATTATGTGTTTGTGAAGAAACTGGTGAGTATTAAGCTCAATTTAATATGTTAATATATATATATATATTTTTTTTTTTTTTTGAGATTAGATTGTATCCTTTATTAAATAAGTTCATATAATGTTGACTTATTCTTTGTAATATAATTTACTGATAATAAAAATAATCCAATTCGTTCTTCATGAATCTAAGTTTTATAAGTTAATAAATAAAAATTATTTTATCTAATTTACTTAAATAATATAATTTAATTATTAATTATTAACAATAGATTTGTAAAATGAGTGAACAATTTTAATTACTGTATTTACTATATATGGGAAAAGAATAAATTAATCAAGTAGCTCATAAACAAGCTCGAGCTTGTTTAACAAATAAATAAATAAAACTTGAAAATGTAATTAATATAATTTGATAAATAGCTCTAGGTTGAATCATGTTCAAATAATATCAATTTTTCTTTTTTTTTTTTCTTTTTAATTTATAAATTGTTAGAATGGGATATCAAACCTTTGAATTCAGTTTAAGGTATGAACTCTAGAATCTATTAGAATTTAAAAGAAGAGAAAACACGGAAAACAAAAAGAAAAAAAAATCACCATGTGGTTTTCCGTAAACCCGGAACTACCCTGTTGAAGTTTTGAGTAAAACACTTAAGTTACATGCATTATTGTTTTATGAATAAATCTTTAAACATGTGTTAATACAAATAATGAGTTATTTATGTGATGGCACATATTCTTGTTATTTCACGTATGACAATATTTAAGGGGGTTAAGTGCTCCACTCAAAATTTTCAAGGAGGTTAATTAAGTGTTACATAATCCACTATTTACATATTAAACAATACCACAGGAGTTAAGTGTTATATTCAAAACATTAAGGGAGTTTGAATTTTAAGGAAAAACCATAGTGGTTTCGTATCAATTCAAGGGAAAATTATAAGGGTTTTGTATATTTTCCCAAGAAAATATTATAATGATATATAAATAATAAATTTTACATAAAATTTAAGTGAAATTACCTAACCCCCCCCCCCCCCCCCCCCCCCCTCCCCAAAAAGTTTGACATTGATTTCCTATTAAACCTTCTATTTCTGTTCTCATAAATTAAAACCCTATCATTTCTTTCTTGTAGGTTTTAATATTTCAATCTCTTTGTTACTTCCCACTATTTTGGACTAGCAGAGGTATCTTTGTCAAACAAATGGTATCTATCTTCCTCCCACCTCCGATATCTATAGTTGATTCTCTATTATGAGAGTTGGGTACTGTGGGACCCAAGAATGCGATTGAGGTCCAGTAATCGTGGTTCTCACAGTCATAGTCACAATTATTAATGCCAATATCACCCTTTCCATTCTAGTGCTTGAAACTTAGAGGTTGAAAATTTGGGTGTTGATTGTTTGTTAGATTTAATTTTGGTGAATAAATGAGGTTTATGAAGTGGATATGATGGATTTATTGCTTTTGATTTGGAATTGGCTGATCTAGTTCTCAATATTTTTGGTGCCTAAGATCTTGGAGGCTGTATGATATTGTATGAGGTTAGAAGAGAGTTAAAGAAGATGAAATAACTATGGGCGTAACATGGAGCTGTCATTTTAATTTTTAATATAAAGAAAAATATAAAGGTAAGAAGGTGTTAGACATCTTTGATATTTGATCTTAAGCTTACTCTTTGAATATTCAATGACGCATAAATTTATTTACTAATCAAATATACAATATACATTCACAAGGAATAAAAAATAAATTATGGACAAAAGACATCACATATATTATTCAAAACATACCAAGTTAATAACAAAGTCAATAAGAATCAAATTCAAGACTTTTACTCAAACCTAAAAGATATTTTAAATTTCATGAAATTAACTTAGTATATGCATGAACATAATTAACACAATGAATGAATATGGAAAATGCATGGACATGTGAGATGCTTGAAAATTGATTTTTTTCATACAAGATACATTTTTTTATGCGTAGCTTTCATTATTTCAGGTGAAATTTTGTCATTCATGTGAAAACTTATTGTTTTATGTGAAACATGTTAAGCTAATCCTAAAATGATGCATGCTCGATGTGATAAATTTCATGAGATGAGACTGAACATATTAGTACATGGTTAAGTTAATATGCATGAGATGATAAAAAAAATTATGAATTCTTAATTAGAACTTGACATGATGGATCATGAGTAGAAACCCTAAAGCATAAAACACATCTCCATATTGCATGCATATACATGATTCTAAAACCCTAATTTTACACATACATACGATCAAATTCAAATGGTAGGCCTCAAACCAATGGTGTTAGTCATGATTTAACATGTTTTATGAATGAAACATGATTTAAACATGAACTAATCAAGAAAAAACTAATCATATAGAATTGAACACAAAATTCTGTGTAATACTTACATGATGTTTTAATATGCGAAACTCAAAATATTTTGAGATAGCTTGAAAAATGAATCTAACAGAATAATAATATAAATTGAAATTAAGAATCTTTACCTACATATGCATCCTATGTCATAAAAGGCTTGTGGCAGTCTTGATCATGAGCTTTGTTGCACACGCGGGGGAACAACTCCAATCACATATTCTTGATAAATCATAGTTACTTGGACTTTGCTATCCTCTTCTAACAATTTCAAACCTACTCATGTAGGGTAGTAATGTAGAAGCAAAATTCGTAACATGCAATAATTACAACTCTTTTACAAAATCGATGTTTTACAAGAATACTATTAGCTAGGCTAGTAGCTAGACAAAAGAAAATATAAAAGCCTTCAAAAGAAAATTTTATTAATAACCACTTCAACATCACCACTTCTCTACAAAGAATATTTATAGGAAGATGTTTTCTCCTACTCATTTTAGAAAAAGAAATAGCAAAATCGCACTTCTATACTAGAGAAAGGAAAATAATTTATCTAGGAAAAGAAAAAAAAATCATAATTCAATTAGGAAAAGGGAAAAAAAACATAGAATAAAATCCTAATTCAACTAAACAAAGGGGGAGGGGGAATCTTAAATTAACTAGGAAGTGGAAACAACATAAAATATTAAAATTTATTTTTTGCACATTCAACCAATTTGCATAAAAAAATGTTGGTGACTCGACAGCTTCCTTCATTTGGTCAGCAACTTGGCATAAGAGAAGGGGAAATAAGTGAAAATTGAGGGAAAACTCATGCATGTAAACCGATATTTATCTTCTACCAACGATTGGGCACAAATGGAGAGAAATTCAATTAAAAAATGTAGAACCGTAATGACAAACAAAATTTTGGTTTTGCCCATAAAGCTTTTACTCTTACTCTCTTTACTGTATAGGAGGCATTTAAGGAAAAACACATTATCCTTTCAATGCTCTTCCATTTGAAAATTAAACAAAGGAAATATCAAATATATACTTTTCTCTTCTCTTTCCCTCCCTACTTCCTAACATATTACATATTAGAGGGAAGCATTTTCTTTTTCCTTACTTTGCTCTTACTCTTTTCTCTTTTTGTCCCTCCAACCAAAACACTAAAGGGAATATACACGAAATTCTCAGATCTGTGAGATGCAAAAATAGAGAAAACTATACGCCAAAGAAAAATAATCACACATAAAACAGCATTTACGTGGTTCGGCAATTAGCCTAAGTCCACGGAGTTGCAGGGATTTCACTACTCTCAAGGAAAAAATACAGAATGCGGCAATACAATTTTCTCTCTCAAAACAACATAAAACCCTAATCTCCAAAACAACAGTTTTTATGTCCTGTACACAGGATTCACAATGGGCTACAAAAATGGGTCAAAAAATTTTCATAAGCACTACAGCTTGGGCCTATTGGCCCAAGCCTCCGTTCCATGGACTAAGTCTCAGAAAATCTCCCATTAAAAAACCATAACAATATTATTTTGGATCAGGTCATAATCCAAATCAAACACAACTAAGCTCTACAAAACCTAACAAACATGGTGTAAAAGATCAAGTATTCAGTTCAACACATGAAGGAGAATGATTTCATGTGAAAGTTGATACTTGCTTGTGTTACTCGTGTTCATCATTTGATTTTTTTTTTTAATTAAAAAAATTGGAAATAAAAGCATGTGTTGTAAAATAATAGAAATAGATAAAACTAAATAAGAAGAAAACAAGAAATAGATATTGATAAACTCTTGTATTCAAGTGGTCATCCACAATCCTTTTGATTTCTCTTAGATGTATATAATAACAGTAAAGTAATCTCACATATACATAAAACCTTATAATGCTTGTAGTGTTCATGGGATAAGATTGCAATAATGAGTACAATTATGAATATACATCTCCCTATAGACTTTACATATTTTAGACTTTACACATCCCAAATAACCCTTTCATTGCCCAAACTTTACACATCCCAATCAGTATTTATTTCTAACACTCCCCCTTGGATGACCACTTTCTAAGAATATGCCTCATTAAAACCTTACCAAAAAAAAACCCTATGGGAAAAATTTTTGGCTAAGGAAGAAGAGTACAATATTCTTGTATAACTTCTAGTGCCTTAAAATTACCTCATTAAAATCTTGCAAAGGAAAACCCAGTGGAATAAACCTTAGTGAATGAAAAAGAGTACAATCAACACACATCCTTTAGAAAATTTACTCTCTCTCATGAATACATATAACTTCCATTGTTCATGATAAAAATATCCTTAAGTCGACGCATGCCAATATTATACACCATCTTCTTAAAAGTCGCAGTTGGTAATGGCTTAGTGAATATATCAGCCAAATTATCACATGATCGTATCTGCTTGACATCAATATCGCCACTCTTCTGGAGCTCATGTATATAAAAGAATTTTGGTGCAATATGCTTGGTTCTATCACCTTTGATAGACCCTCCTCTAATTTGAGTGATACAAGCGGCATTATCTTCGTATAATATCGTTGGACTATTTATGATTAATAATAATCCACAGTTCTCACAAATATGTTGAATTACCAATCTCAACCAAACACATTCACGACTCACTTCATAAATTGCAATAATCTTTGCATGATTTGAGGAAGTAGAAGAAATTGTTTGCTTAGCAGATTTCCATGAAATAGCTGTATTTCCATAAGTAAATAAATATCCTATTTGTGATCGGCTTTTGTGTGGATCAGAAAGGTAACCTGCATCAGCATATCCAACTAATTGTGGTTTTGATCCATTTGGATAAAATAATCTCAAATCAGTAATCCCACTAAGATAACGTAATATATGCTTAATTTCATTTCAATGTCTTCGAGTTAGTGCAGAACTATACATTGCTAGTAAATTAACTGCAAATGCTATAACAAGTCGTGTGTAATTTGCAAGATACATGAAAGCACCAATTTCACTAAGATATGGTACTTTAGGACCAAGAGTTTCTTCATCATCTTCTTGTGGTTGAAACAAATCTTTCTTAACATCAAGTGACCGACCCACCATTGGAGTGCTCAAAGGATGAGCTTTATCCATGTAAAATTGCTTTAGGACTTTTTTTGTGTGCCTTGATTGATGAACAAGAAATTCTATTTGGAAGATGTTCAATTGGCCAAGACAAAAAATTTGTCTTACCAAGATTTTTCATCCCAAATTCATTCTTTAAACAATTTGCTGTTTTTATTAATTCTTCTGGAGTCCCTACCAGATTTAAATTATCAACATATACTACAATAATAGCAAATCCGGATTTTGATTTTCTGATAAAAACGCATAGACAAATTGGATTATTCTCAAATCCTTCTTTCAAAAGATATTCACTGAGGCAATTATACCACATGCGTCTGGATTGCTTTAACACATATAAAGATCTTTGTAGCTTGATAGATTACATACTTCAGGATGTAGGATTATGTTTTCAAACATTTTATATCCTTTAGGGATTTTCATTTAGATATCATTATCTAATGATCCATACAGATATGCTGTAACAACATCCATTAATCGCATATCCAAATTTTCTTTTGCTACCAAGCTAATAAAAAATCTGAATGTAATTGCGTCAATTACAAGAGCATATGTTTCTTCATAATCAATACCAGATCTCTGCAAGAAACCTTTTGCTACAAGTCGCGCTTTGTATATTATAATTTCATTTTTCTCATTTCATTTACGTACAAATACCCATTTGTATCTAACAAGCATCACACCTTCAGGTGTTCGGATTACAGGTCCAAAAACTTCACGTTTACTTAGTGAATTTAATTCTGCTTAAATCACCTCTTTCCAAATTGGCCAATCATTTCTACGTTGACATTCATCAATAGTTTGTGGTTCATATTCATTATCATTACTTTTGGTAATATTAAGAGCAACTTTATATGAAAATATGTTGTCGTTAACAATTTTATTTCTATCCTATATTTCTCTTGTATGTACATAATGTATCAAGATCTCGTTATTTTTAGGTACCTAATCCTCTTCAGGAGATAACTCTTTAGGAGATTTATTTTCAAGAGATTTTTGTTCATAAGTTTTGAATAGATCAATTATTTCTATGACCTATTTCCTGGGTATAGCCTCTTTATAAGCTGCAACTTGTTTTTCTTGTACTTTTCTCTTTCGGTGAATTTTATCTTTAACACCAACAAGTTTTCCACGCTTTATGTATGGGTTTGATTCATTTGCTAATGTATTAACTGATTGTCCTACATGGACTTCAATCTGTGCTGGAGTATTAGCAGCTGGAATGTGAGATTTCACTATTTTCTTATTGTCAGTGAATACATCCGGTAATTGATTTGCAATTCCTTGCAAATGAATAATCATTTGAACTTCCAGTTCACATTGATTTATACAAGAATCAAGATGAGATAACGTCAAAACATTCTAAATAATCTCACGTCGTACATCAGGCAACGACTTTTCTCCCCCTAATGATTGGAAGATTGTTTCATTAAAATGACAATCCTCAAAACTTGTCTTAAAAACATCACCAGTAAGTGGCTCAAGATATCTAATGATAGATGGGGAATCAAAACTCATATAAATTCCAAGTCTACTTTGAGGACCCATCTTAGTGCGTTGTGGGGGTGCAATAGGTATATATATAGCACAACCAAATGTGCGTAAGTGAAAAATATTTGGTTGTTGGCCAAGTACAAGTTGCAATTGTGAGAATTTATGATAAGTAGTTGGCCTAATGCGAACTAATGATGCAGCATGTAAAATAACATGACCCCAAGCAAAAACTGGTAATTTTGATTTCATAAGCAAAGGTTGAGCAATAATTTGAAGTCTCTTGATAAGTGATTTAGCTAAACCATTTCGAGTATATGTATGGGCAACAGGATGTTCAACATCAATTTCAATTGACATGCAATAGTCATCAAAATCTTGAGATGTGAATTCACCAACATTATCTAAATGAATTTTCCTAATTGGATAATCTAGAAATTGTGCTCGTAACCTAATTATTTGAGCAAGAAGCTTAGCAAATGCAACATTTCTAGTAGAAAGTAGACATACATGTGACCATCTGGTTTATGCATCAATTAAAACCATAAAATACTTGAATGGACCACAAGGTGGGTGTATTGGTCCACATATATCACCTTGAATTCTTTCTAAGAAAGATAGACATTCAACAACAATCTTTGAATGTGATGATTTGATAATTAATTTACCTTGAGAATATGCACTACATGGATAATCACTAGGTAAAAGAATCTTCTGGTTCTTTAAGGGATGTCCATGAGAGTTTTCAATAATTCAACGCATCATTATTGATCCTGGATGTCCAAGACGATCATGCCAAAGTGTAAAAACCTTTGGATTCGAACACTTTTGGTGTATTGCAATATTTGTTTCAACTGTTCTCATTGTAGTATAATATAACCCAGAAGAGAAAATAGATAGTTTTTCTAATATAAGTTTCTGGCCCGATACTATTGAAGTAATATAAAGAAATTCTTCACTACCTTCGTTATTCGTTTCAATATGATAACCATTATAACATATATCCTTAAAGATGAATAAATTTCTGCTTGATTTAGAAGAATAAATAGCATCATCAATACAAAGTTTTGTACCCTTTTGCAACATGATAATCGCTCTTCCTAAGCCTTCAATCAAGTTCAATGAACCTAATATGGTATTGACATTAGCTTTGCATAATTTTAAAATTTTAAAATAATTTTTATCTTTAATGATCGTATGAGTTGTTGCACTGTCTGCTAGACAAAAATCTTCCCTAGTCATCTTGGAATTAATTTTTACCCATAAGACCCATGACACTTCATATATGCAAAACGTAAATTAAACTTTATTATTTTAAATGTAAATAAAACATAGCAAAGTAAACATACTTATTACAATGCAATAATATAATAAAAGAAAACAATTAATTTGTATGGAGATTTCCATCACTAATCAAATTTTCTATCAATGATCTATCAAGATGAGTCATATCCACTCCATTTGAAAAAATCAAGATTATTCATAGAATCTTCAGGACCATTATGTTTAGCAAAGTTCATTTCAATTCCCTTTTCCTTTTCTTCTATGGAGGCTTGGTACAAATCTATCAAATGTTTAGGAGTATGATAGGTACGTGACCAATGACCTTCCATACCACACCTATAACACTTAATTTCATGGCCCTTTGATGGTTTTCAGCAACAGCTCATTATTTTGTTAAGACATTAGAAGATAAAACATTAGTTCATAACACTTTATCAATATATGCATTCAATATTGCTACTACAAGAGCACATTCGAAACATAATATATGTGTTAATATAATTTTAATTGCGGGTTGATTTTAAAGTGCTAGATTAACTTACTTGCACCTTTAGTGTATTGCAATTTTAGTCATACTAAGCATTTAGGATGATCAAGTTCTTTTAGAGCTTGTAATTCTCCTAAGGGGTCTTTTATAGTAAAGTACTCAGTTTTTATGTAATTAATTACAAAAAATTATTGCTTTTGAATGATCCTTTTAGGATACTCTATTGCCATCCATAATAATATCTTTAGGATTTATTACATCAACATAGACCTCATCAAGATTCATTGCTTCCGGATGAAATCTTAAAATATAGGATCCATGATAAGAAATGATTGCCTAAAATATATAATTACAAAAAAAAATTTAATTACATAAGAAATTTAAACTTTGTGAGGTTTAACATCTATATCAAATATATAATTACAAAAGAAATTAAATAACTATTTGTTTTTATACACAATTTTAATGAAACAATACTACACATACATATTCAAAAGTTGATTGTAATGAAACAATAAATACACATTCAAAATTTATCAATATACATTACATATAGCTATAGCTATAATTGAGTTGGTTTATCACTCATCATTTTAACAATATATATATAGGGATAACATAAGACCCATAATTATTTTTTAATCAATTAAAATAATCACTAAAATTATAAGCATAAAATGTAATAACAAAGAGATAGGATAAACACTAATTCTTTAGAAAGAAAATAAAACTTATAGTAAGTTAAGAGGACAACACAAATAACCTTTGATGTTTACAGAACAATAGGATTACAACTTCCTTTCGAAATTGGGTATTGACTCGTGCTGATAACATGTTGTAAAATAATAGAAATAGATAAAACTAAATAAGAAGAAAACAATAAATATATATTGATAAACTCTTGTACTCAAGTGGTCATCCACAATCCTTTTGATTTCTCTTAGATGTGTACAATAACAGTAAAGTGATCCCACATATATATAGAACATTAGAATGCTTGTAGAGTTCATGAGATAAAGTTGCAATAATGAGTACAATAATAAATATACATCTACCCTATAGACTTTACATATTTCAGACTTTACACATCTCAAATAACCCTTTTATTGCCCAAAGTTTACACATTCTAATCAGACTTTATTTCTAACAACATGAAAAAAAGGTGGGTTATTCTAGTAGTACAAACCAAAATTAAATAAATTTATTAAATTCAAGTCAAAGGACCTCATAACTATACTATCCTATGCAACAGTGGACTATTCATCAATTCTCACTCTAAATGTGCGTTTGGATATCGTTTATTTTGCTAAATACTAAAAACAATAAAAAAAAATAATTTCAAGTTACTGTTCATTAATGAAATTATTGTTAATTTGAGACACTGGACTTAAAAAAAAAAAAAAAAAAAAATGATGTGATGAACGCAAACGCCAATCCAAATAGAACTTAACATGTCTTGTAAGTGTCTTTAGGATGAATTAGAATAGATAAAACAACTGCACAGCTGATACACAATATAGTTTCAAGTTTCTTTAATTTCAACAGCTAGTCAATCAATGGAGACTTTAACTTTCCGATTGATCTAGCACTTGAGTCAGTATTGCATAACCGAGGACCATCCATAAATTGATTAATTAAGAACTTGCCTTAAAATTGGTTAATTAGTGTTTTTCTAGAATCTAAAAACTCAACAGATGGAAATGAAATCAATTACCTACGATTCTAGGATTACTCTTCTATGACATTCTATTATTGCTTCGTTTGTGTTAAAATATAATTATAAAATAAAAAGATGTAGAAGCAGGGGAAAGAAGCAACAAAAGAATTAATGTGTCCATAGCATTTTGCTATACATAATTGTTTGTAACAATGAACCCAACATGCCTAGGATTTATAGAAATATACGTTAGGTTTGGTACGATAACTCTAAATTCATGATACTCTCATGATATTATAAAATTGTTCTAATTTATAATATTCTAAGAAATCATGGCCTACATATTAATATATGATTATATATATATATATATATATATATATTTATTTATTGATAACTTAATTTATGATAATATCCTAATATATCTTATAAGCTAACCATTTATAATACTTTTCTATATATTTGAAACTATTATGGTTGAGCAGTAAATAAATGATAGGCAAAAAACGTATTGACCCATTGTGATGGATTAATTGATTAATTAGCTAAGTTTAATTAATTAATCAATTTAACATACAAACGCGTGGTAGCACAAACAAATCACCAATAACTAAAGTATGCAGCGGAAGTTAAATTGACATGGTGATTTGTATACGAATGGGAAAAATCTACACGGTAAAAACCTTACTGGGTGATTTTAAGATCACCACTTCTAAGAATCTACTACTATCAAAACAAACAGTTACACGTAAAGGAATCTCAGTACCTTATACCTACCTACAGTTGAACTCTTACCCTAATATCCAATTGGACTTGTTCTGTAGTGACAATATCTCCTTGTAATGCACAGCTCCCAGTACGTGACTAACCAATTGCGCGGATCTCAGTACGCAACTTCAATTACCAACTAGAGAAGGTTGTTGACTACAAAGTTCTTCAGTTCATCTAGACGATGAAGATCAAGAAGATGCTAGGTTACAAAACCTTACGGTGCACAAACACAGCAACTTCTATACAAGAATTATGAACTAAGGCAAAACGCTATCTCCGGTCACAATTTGCTTGAACAAATTTTGCTCAACACTTGTGCAATTTGTGTCCACTTTAACGACCCTTAAAATAATCCTTTTATATGTCTAGGGTTGTGAGAAAAGAAAGTCCAAACACAGAACCATGGATTAGATTCAAAACAGAACTAAAAATTTGTTTTTCATAAACCTTGACAGATGCTTAGCTGTCGAGCTGCAAGGCTGAACAGCTCTTTAAACCTCAACAGATGGCTAGTTGTCGAGCTAGCTATTGAGTTTTAATGATAGGCACTTTCTTGGCTTGAAACTTGAACAGACTTGCATGACTTCAACACTTGATCTTGAAACAAAGTTTCTTGAAGTATTAAACACATCTTAGATCTATCCAAATACAAGTAAAGTACGTTTTGTCAAAAGATTAGTCAATTACATAAAATAGTGACATATATTTCTAACAAATGAATCAAATATGTCCTAACAATAAAAGGGTTGGATTACAAAACCGATTATACTAAATCCTGTGAGGAGAAAATGGAAAATGGAAAGGTTGCTCATTATGGGTAAGATCTTAGTCTTTGAGCCCTAGGCACCCTAAAACGTAAACTCAAACCAACATCACCTAAAGCTATGAGACCTAAGTAACTCTGTGAGTACACAGAGACCTGTAATTTTGCACAGAATAGCCCATACCATTAAAAGTGCTTCTATTTTTCCTTCTTTTGTTCATTCCTTTTCATTTTTAATTATCATCTAAATAAGCAACAACTCGTAGGCTTTCTGTTTTTGTTTACAAAACAACTCAAAAGTTACACATTGCAACAAGGCTCATATATACCCTAATACTTTTTTTTTTAAACCTTTTCTTCTTCCCTCTATTTGTGACCATATGGGTTAACATACAAACCATGATATATACAAGTCAAAAGCAATAAGATTGACAGAAAAGATATGCTCTTTCTGTTAGGTTTATTCCATTCCATTGACAAGGTACAATACATAATATTACAGACAGACTTTTAACAAAGACCCCAGTACTGCTTTATTAGCTAAAGTCATTAACTTCCTAGCTAGTACTTGCACGTAGTGGTACTGCTAATTAGCTGGCTTTTTGTACCAGTTTTCAACGTCTTCTCGCAGCTGTCTCCCTTTGAGCATTGAAGAATACAGCAGCCACAGGAAGGCCAAGCTCATTTTCTTCTGCAAATTTTCTAGTACTAAAGCGATCCCTTGAAGAAGGAACAGTGATGACTGTCTCTCTGCGATTCTGCTTGAATAGGAGGAACACAAACCTGTGGATCCCTATGTTTGGCCTAGGCATTTCATAGTTCACCACTTCCCTTCCTGTTCATGGAACAAAAACCAAAAAAAAAAAAAAACAAAAATAGTTAGCATATCTGTCTCTCTGCAAAAAAAAAATTTATCTTATGAGACCCGCTAATACAGCCCTTCTTTCAAAACATGTGGATCTCACAGGTGTGTGAGACTTGCCACATGAGACGGGTGTCCATGAAACAATCCCATAAAATAATTTCTCATGTGGATGATGATGAGGCTTACCAAATGAAGCATCAGTTGTGCCTGGAATGTCTGTCACAATCCTGCAAGAGGATGAAATTCAAATAGTTTAAGGCAATGTACGTAACCTGCTAAATACCTGACTATAACTTTCTTCCTTGAAATTTGTTTACATTTGACCAGCTTATTTGTTTAAAGTTGAGTTAAAAAGTGACTTAAACAAAAAATTTAGCATGAAATTAGCTGGCCAAACGCATGCACTATCAGAAAATTATGAACTCTTCAACTCATATTTACCCAATAAATAAATAAATACTCCTGTTATGAATGAAAGTATAGTCCAGTTAAGCTTGGTAACTCATGCAGATGCTTACACCCCATGTATTTGTGCTAGAAGAACAAAGTCTTGGTTATTTCATTGGCTGCTTCTCTGGGGTTCTGTTTTCAGATTATGTTATATATGCTATGGTTTCATGAGTTATGTTTATGGAGTCCAGGTGGAGATTCTTATAGTGTAAAGGCAAAAGGATTTTTTTAATATAAAAAATCGTACTAGTGCTTAAAATTCTGCCAAACTTATGCAGAATTTTAGAGAGTGATTGGTAGACAATTATACCCTCAATTTTTTATATATTAAAAAATTAACACAAAATTGTTCTCTTTATTTCTCTGGTTGATAGTTTTCTAGGGTAAAGACCATACCAGTGTAAGTGCTCCCTCAGGTATGGATCACTTGGACCAGGAACATCTGGGTCTGTCATGATCTACAATAGGGAAATTCAATCAAAGCATGATAGTATATAGAGAGACCTAGAAAGAAAGAAAAAAAAAATATATATATATATATATATATAGCTAGGCATAAAAATATATGTACCAGTGTGAAAAAGGATCTCATATCTCCTCCATGAACCTCAACCTTAGGTTTCATTGTTACAGCCGAAGGAAAGAGCTCATGGCCATTATATACCTGCTTGAGGCTTTGGCCTTGACTAGAATTGGACTTGATATCCTTAACATTGGAGTTGTAAGTTACAGTCATTTTCACAGTGGGGGAGAAGGATTCAATAACATCTCCAATCACTCTTCCAACCACAAGAGGATCTGACACCTTTGCCATGAAAGAGAAGCTAGGGAAAGTTAAAGAGGACTTAAGGACTAATAGATACAATAAGCTGAAGATTTTTGTTTAAGAGTTTCTTGTGGGGCTTTGAAATGGAAGCCTCATATTTATAATGTTGAGAACCTATCATCAAGCTATATAGGATTCGTAGGAGCTAGCTATATAAATAAGGTTCATTTATATATATATATATATATATCACTCATAGTTTCTTACATTAATTAGTGGCTAATAATATAGGAACATTTGAACAGGGCAGCTCAAATATAGATTAATTACTTCATATTCTTTATCATGTAAAGCTTTTTTAGAGTAAATGGTTAATACTCTTAGGTGTGTTTGGCTAAGTTTGTTTTTTCTGATTTAGTGTCTGTTTGTCATATGTTTTTTCCGTTCTTTTTAAGTTTATTTACTTATTTTTAGTTTTTTAAATATAATTATACTTTAATCAAATAAATAAGTAATCAGTAAAATTTTACATCAAAAAATGTATACACTTTTTTAATGTATCTCACTTTTCCTTGAGTATTACTATATTTTTAAACAAGTTAATAAAAAATAATTTATAAAATTTATTAAAAAAAAAAAAAAAACTCATCTAAAACTACTTTTAGTTTAAAAATGCAACATTAAAATAAAAGATAAGACAAATAAATAAAGAAAAGGAAAAACAAAAAAGCTTTCTGATCACAAATTTATTGAGCACAGGTGTCAAGTCATCACATTATGGTTAGAAATTTGAGCTCCAAATAACCCAGCAAGTGTCAATTGAAGGTAGGTCACTAAAAACAAGCGAAATCCTGTTCATGCACTCAATCATATATTGATAAGCTCTGAGCTTAGAACTTTGAGCGTGAGATCCATGTTCCACACAGTACAATATGGATGGTGTATGGAGTCAAAGATTCAAATGTTTCTGGTTTTTTCTTTAATTAAGCAAGTAAAAAAAAGAGGAGAGAGAGTAAAATTTGAAGACAGTAAATCCCAAACACACTTCTGATTAAAAGAAGAAAGCTAAGGAGAACTATATTATAGATTCTTTGATATCACTTCCTATTGTAGAACCATCAGTCTCTCTATGTGTCATCACGCAAGAGCAATGGAGCATGCATTCCAAGTGGGCATTACAAGTGGGGTATTACAAGTGGGCACTACACAGTTAATCAGCTATGCAATAAGAGAGACCAATTCCCATGGCTCATTTCTGAACAAGAAAAGAAGAAAGCAAATAATATGGATTTGATGTATAGGATTGATTGATATCTCTAGGTACATTATGTGCTGTCATCGTATATATGGCTAAACAGCCTAAACTAGACAGTGATTTTTCTTCGAATCTAATGGGGAAAGAAAAAAGAAACCACAAAGGCAAAAAGCAACCAGAGGAAAAGAGAATTCTGCAGGCTGGGAAAGTTTGTTGAGAAAAATTATTTTAGGGATGTAAAAAAAAAAAAATTTTGTATTCTTTTTTACACTATTAATTAATATTATCAATTTTTTTTTAGACTTTTGGTTTAAGAATTAAAACAATATTAATGGGCACAATTATTTATTTATCAACGGATTATTTTTTAAAAAAATTAATACCATTTCTTAAGAAATGTAAAAAATTCTCAAAAAATCAGTTTCTTTTTTCTTTATTCATAAAAAGTTTTTAAAAATAGTTTTTAAACTAATATCCTTCAATAATCTATTAACTTTTTCCATTTCAAAATGTATCTCTTTCTCTCTCTTTTGCATGTGATATCTGTGTCCTGTTCCCAGAGCTTGAAAAGAATGAAGATTGACGTCGGATTCCACTGTAGTAGTTCACATATCCTGGACTAGCTAGTTTGAGATAAAGGAAAGACAGGAATTTAGCTTATCATGCTATGACATTCCCAAGCTAAAAAAAGTCTCATGGCCTTTTATATTTAAGGTAAAAAGGGATAAATTCCTGAGCTGGGTGTTGTTAGAACCTCCCTACTTTTGATCATTTCACTGAGGAAGTTACCAATTTTAGAGATATTATAAGGAGAGGTTAGGGTATAAAGGAACTCCACCACCAAAATGCCACCTAGAGAGACTGCTACTGGTGGTGTGGGTCATTTCAAAGTAAGCAACTCAGTTGGGTTGGGCTACCCCTATTCTTGAATTAGAAATGGAAGAGAGTGGGTTTCTATATTTGGAGGACCAAGCAGGCAAGCACTCTTGTTTTTCCATATTCTGCTTTCAATTACACTCCATAATGTAAACTACTGGCTGAATATAGCTCTCTCCTTTTTCCATATTCTGCTCTCAATTACACTCAATAATTTAAACTACTGACTGAATATGTATTTTGTCTAAGCATCTTTCCCAAAAATTCCGAAACCACAAATTAAACCATAATTTTCCATATGAAAGTAGTGGGTTCATATGAAAATGACAAACAACTAAATACAAATTTTCACGTAAAATAGTTGTATCAAAAGTTATGACTTCATTTGTAGTATTAGAATTACTTATTTTTTATGCTGTTATGTATTAAAATGTTATGGATATAGCACCTCTCTAAAATTTTATATTTTATCTTGTCCTTAGGAACTAGAAAGCCCATTAGGCTAATTGGTACAGAACATACATTTTCCATCTTTTGAATCTCATTCCTAAGTATTCAATGTAAAATTATTTCCATTGAAAAACTAAGTGTGTGTTTGGTAGAGTGGATTTTAGGGAGGATAAAAAAAAAATGAGAGAAAATGAGGATGGAAAACTTTTTGGAAAGTTTTTGATTGAAAGGGGGAGAGAGAAAAATAATGGTGGGCCCACAAAAAAGTTTTTTCCTCAAAATGAAAAAAAAAAAAAAAAAAAAAAAACCCTTGGTGGGGGAAAGTATGATGAGTGAAGGACAAAAATACCCATGTTCAAATTGCACGTGGGCTTCACATGTGTCTTTTTTTTTTTTTAATTCCATTTTAGTAATTGTTTGATTTTTGTTCTCATTTTTTTTCTTTTGCTTTCTCGGGCTTCAATACCCTTGTTAAGTGTTTCTTTTGTTTACATCCCAATTTTTTTTTTTTTTTTTTTTTTTGGGGTTTAGACCTGATTTTTTTTATAGACATAATTTTTTTTTTTAATAAATTTGCGTGATTGTATTTTTTTTGTCATTTTTTTTTTAATTGGGCATCATTTTTTAACAAGGGTATATAAATAAATTTTTACAAACTCACTTTTTCTATCCCTCCATTTTCACTCCAAACCAAATAAAAATGAGAGAATTAAAATCTTTTCTATCGTTTCACTCTTTCATCCTCTCACAATTTTCTACTCCTCTAACCAAATGGATCCTAAATGTCATCCAGAAAAAATTTATACAAAATTTTTAATTATTATATGTTTAGATTTTTTTTTTATGAAGGTAGAATGGGAGTTACTTTTTTATTTAAAAACAATAAGTGTGATAGATAAAAAAAATCACCCTCTTAGAAGTATATTTATGAAATATTATGATTTACTAAAAGAAATATTATGAAGGTAGAATGGGAGTTACTAAGAGAAATATTATGCTTTCTCAAAAAAAAAAAAAAAAAAGAGAAATATTATGATTTTTTTTTATGAAAGAAATATTATGAATTTTTGTTTGATTGTAATATTGATAATTCATTTTTCTTCGTATGTGTTATTCAATCTCTCAAACACAAATGCAATTGATACTAATCAATAAATCCAATCAAACACTTGTTGAATTTACCCTTTTAAGTCCGTTATGGTGAAAGAATCAATATTGGCAAAACAATAATCCATAGAGGTTTAAATCAATGGCGTTTCTAGAAAGAAAAAATCATAATTAAGTACAAGGATCATTAGTTTTAATATCATGTTGATGTTTATTGTTATTTTCTTTTATGTTTATTTTTATTATCATTATGTACAATATGCCCATTAAGATGCAAGAGTTAATAATAATAATAATAATAATAATAATAACTAGTTGCTAACTCATGCGATGCACGAGATAGTTAAATAAAAATTAAAAATACTTATTTTGCTTAAAGGTTTATGACTTAACTTTAAAAAATGTATAACTTGAAAATAAATGAAAATAAGTAATTTTTCGTTCAATATAATGGTTTAAAAAAATTCTTTTTCTTTCATATTATTGGTTCCACAAAACACTTCTTAGCATGGGCTATTTCATGGTGATGATTTCACATAATACTCAACTGTAATTAAATCCACTATCCACCACCAATCTAATCTATGTTATTTTGATAATAGATCTACAAATTGCATTCTCATATCTTTAAAGCTTGTCACATCATTATTATTATCTATATATCATATAAAACTGAAATTTTTGACTTTTTGATAGACTTACGATAGAATTAGAATTAAAAAAATAATTAAATTTTTTTAATTAGACCTCACGTTAGATTTTTTTTTTTTTTTTTTTTTTTAAAGGACTCACTTTAGTTTTCAAAAAAAAAAATAGGATTAAGGAAAAGAGAGAGAGAGAGAGAGACTCATGCTAGGACTCTTTCACTATTTAGTTAAAAAAAAGGCCACATGTTAGATTTTTTTTTTTTTTTTTTTTTTTAAGGACTCACTTTAGGTTTCCAAAAAAAAAAAGTCTCGCATGGAAAAAATTAAAAAAAAAAAACTTTAGAATTAAGGAAAAACTTTAGGTTTCAAAAAAAGAAAAAAAAAAACCTTAAAATTAAGGAAAAAAGAGAGAGACTCTTGTTAGGACTCACTATTTAGTTTAAAAAAAGACCACACGTTAGATTTTTTTTTTTTTTTTTTAAATGACTCACTTTAGGTTTCAAAAAAAGAAAAAAGAAAGACTCACGAAAAAAAAAATAAAACAAAATAAAAGAGAGAGAGAGAGAGAGAGAGAGAGAGAGAGAGAGAGACTCCTGGTAGGACATCTCTCACTATTTAGTTTAAAAAATTAAAATTTTTTTATAAATTAAAATTATGATGTGGAAAATTGTGAGAGTTTCAGAGATTTCAGTTTTATATATATGCTAGTATAATGTCCGTGCGATGCACAGCTTAATAAAAAATATTTTGATAATATAATTAAATTTAATAATAAATAAAATAAAAAAATTAATTCAAAATTTAAGATTAAAAAATAAATTGTGCTTGCATACTTAAAAGAAATTTAATTTTTATTTCTTATTTTGATATTTAAATCATTTGTTTTAGTGTTAATTTTATTCAATCAAATGGTTATAATAACAAAATAAGAAATATGTTTGGACTCAATGAAATATAAATCATGGAAAAATAAATATTCAGAGGCCTGTTGTAAGAGAAAACCCAAAAAAAAAAAAAAAAAAAAAAAAAAAAAACAACTCTTAGAGAAGATTTTGATCCTTCCAATTGAAAAGCTTGATATTTGGTAATTTAAGATGTATAATATCGTAAATAGGTAGGAAGGATGATAAATATAACATATTATTTGTTATATTTAATTATAATGATTTTTTAGATAAATATAATATATTATCTTCAACTTTTCATCTATTGTTTTATCACTTCTTAGGATAAAGTTGTGTTGTTCTTTGTGGATTTTTTTTAAATTTCTTTTAAACTTTCTACGTTTGATAATTAGGTTTTAATTAAAAAAAAAAATCTTATCCTATTTCCTTACAACCATCAATCACCTTTTTTTCCCGTTCATAGACCTTTTTTTTTTTTTTTTTATTAATTCGATTTTGTTTTTAGTATGGTAATATAACATGTTGATTAATGATTTTATTTTCAATAAGATTTAAATTTTATAAAAAATGGGACTCTAAAAATATATATCCTTTAAAAAAAAAAAAAATCTATCTTATATCCTTATTGCCTTAACCATCAATCACGTTTTTTTTTCTTTGATTCTATTCATATGATGTTTCTTTTTTTAATTGTTTTTTTTTTTTTTTTAGTATGGCAATATAACATGTTTTTTAACAATTATATTTTTAATAGGATTTAAATTTTATATCAAGTGGGACTCTAACAATAAGTATGCTTTCATCCACCCAAAAAAAAAAAAAAACGTAGGAAAAAAAAAATGCAACCCAAATTACTAAACATTAAAAAATAAAAGTAGATACACTTACATAATAATTGAATTTTTGTCTTTGAAAATGAGGTAGGAGGCACCGAATTTCACCCTATCAAAACAAAATGTGTAAATATAAACTTTAAGAAAAATTTTTGGGAAAATCTCAATACCAAGAGTATTGTTTGTTCGAGTGCTTCGAAACCTCAAGGAAACTCCACAAAAAAAAAGAAAAAGAATAGGAATAATATAAACAAACAAACAAAATTAAACAAATAACAAATAACCCTAAAAATGATAGACATTTGGACGTTCAAAATATTAATGAAAAAATTATGAATCTGACCTTATTATTTATAGTGTCCTCGAACTCTAAAGATGAGAGTCATGGTATAATAAAACAATTATCTATAATAATTCCTATATTTATCCAACAAACAAAATTAAACTTCAACCAAAAAAACAAAAGTTGATAAGAAGTTGTTTTTAAAACGATAATTTTAAGTTGTGAAGAAGTTGATATAAGCAAAAAAAAAATTAAAATTAAAATTAAAATCCAATACCATAAAAATCAAGTTGGATAAATGTCAAACAACATGATTTTTATGGTATAACAGAAATAAAAAAAATTAAAAAAATTAAAAAAAAAACTGTAATTAACGTTATCTACTTTTTTTTTTCAAATATTTTTTAATTTAATTTTTTAGATAAATATCAAATTTTTTGATAACAAAAAAAGGCTAATAACGTTAATTAACAACATGATTTGTATGAATATATATTTTTGTTTTGTATAAAGTAGAAACAGCGAAGCACTACTTTTCTATTAAGCCATGCGACTTGAGCTAACAAATTTAATTCTATTGTAATATTAATTTTCCAGGAAGGCACATGTTTGCAAGATAAGGTTGTATATGGAATAGAACTTTAATGTTTTTCTTCCTAATGCTAATTCTTATCACCAACCAATGGGTTGTAATCAAATTAAGATAGAAATTGGATTGTAATCAAATTATGATTTTATCGACTTAGAAATTATAGGAGAAGAAAAATTATATATATATATATATATATTTAAAATCTAAAAATCTAGAAATTTTTTTTAAGAGATACACTTACTTTTTGATGACAATGAATTAGAATCCTGATTAATCTAATACCCATTTAAAAATTATAGGAGAAGTAAAATTATATATATTTTTTCTTAAAATCTAAAAATTTAATAAAATTTCTGCAATTTGATGAAGTTATGTGGCACAACCACGGTGTTTATACCCAATTTTTATTATATATAATATAATATAATATTCTCTTAAGTTCTTAACCATGATCCTTGCGATTATCTAGAGGGAAAAACAATGATATTAATAAATTTAAAAAAAAAAATCCTATTTCTAGAATTTTTTCCCAAAGAAAATACAATACAACTTACACCTAATAAAGTGTCTTATTGATTTTGATTTTTTTTTTCTTAAATTAATTTCAATGTGCCTTGCTATCTATATATATAATTTTAAAATATCAATATTTTAAGAGAATCAAAAAGAAAAATTGATTATTTCATCTATACGCAAATTAATGTGCATCTACTCTACTATTCTTACAAAAACAAAAAACCCTAAAACCGAAAACAATGTTCAACACTCTAGGACTAAGCACATAAACATTAGGTACTACTTTATTCATGATCTTATGTAACTCAAGTCATATCTTTTGAATTTTTCTACATTGAAAATCAATTAGCCGATCTATTTACGAAACCACTAAATAGTCTTTTTTTGTTTTTTTTTTTTTTTTTTTTTTTTTTGGATGTGAATACCAAACTTATAATAAACTTCAAACCAAAAGAGATACATCATGGATTAAAACTTGCTCAAGAAAGTAAAGACTATCTTCCATCCAAGTTTCAAAATCAACAATGCTTGAAGCATGTTTGGTTAAAAAATGAGCTGGTCTATTATCCTGTCTTAAGGCAGTTAATGTTTGTGCTATGTCATAGGTAATCAAGTTTTGCTCATAGGGTTACATCTTTAGAGTCATCCTTTGTCCTAGGAATATGTAGTTTAGTTTTTGCATTTGCATTCGTTGTCCTTTGCTTTATTTTTGCATTGATTCTTCTTCTTTTTTCTTTTTTTCTTTTTTTTTTCTTTTTTTTTTTATTTTTTATAATAGTTATAAAAGGAAGGCATTGGAGAATGGAGAAAAAATCATATTGATTATCTCACATGAAAACACTATTAGTGCACAAGTACTTTTTTTTTTTTTTTTTTTTTTTTTTTTGAGAAAGTAGGGCACAAGTACTTGGTAGACAAGGCTTGCAATAATATTGCTTTGCACATGTCTTATGAATTAGAGTTTGGACACACATTTGAGAGTTTGGTATGCAATCATTGGTGTGGATAGTATTATTGATGGCTTGAGTCAACTATAGGCTACGTAACTTTTGGACTAGCTTCAAATTTTTAGAAAACAGTTAGCTAAACAAGGTTTTTTAGTAGGCTCCACACTTTTGTTTAAGTGAAAACAATTTGTGTCTCCAGACCTATTGTTTGTTTTTAAGTGCTATAAAAAAACACAAATCAAACAACTCCCAAGTTCTTCATTGTATGTAGGGGTAGCAATTTGGCGAATTTGGTGCATTTTGGGTTAGGTCATAAATGTATTGGGTACACAATCACTCGTTTATCTATTTATTATCCATTTAAATAAATATTAAATACCAATTATCCACCCAACCCATTTAGTCTCCAATCCACCCATTATTTGATTTATATATTATGGCAAAATTTAAATACAGTACTTAGATACTTGCTGTTCCTTAGGTTAATTCCTCTCTTAAGATTCAATCATGTAGCTATATATACTTAACTAAAAATATACTTAATTTCCATAAGAAAAAATTCACATGACTAAATCTTAAAAAGGAAACTTAAAAAACAACACCTAAATACTATATCTAAATTTTATCATATATATTATATATACATACTTACAAATACCAAAAATTTATTAAAAAAAATTACAAAAATACATTCACTCCAAAACAAATTTACCAAAACACCCACCATATGGATCAAAGACATAAAATTAAAATCTAGCCTCAAAGAATTAACCAAAGAACAGAAAAGGAAATTAAAAAAAATCCAATAAACACTCATATCCCTATGTAACGTTGCCAAGAAAAATTAGTAAATCAAATCTAACCAAAGGATTGAAAAAAATAAAATAAAATAAAAAATTCTCCCATCCTAGTGTTTGGATACCAAGAAAAATTACATGTTAGAAAACGCATGCCATGTGGAAGACCCAAGCTAGGAGAAACGATATGTCTACAATATTTTTACAACATTTTTACAATAAATCCTAAGTGGCAGGTTGTTACTAGTTGTTATTGTTGGGGCAAAAAAATAATCTTAATGTTTGTTTCAAATTTGAACCAATAACAACTAATCACCTTTGATTTGTTGTAAAAATGTTGTAAAATTGTTGTAGACATAACATCTCTCCCCAAGCTAGACCTGGTTCAAAGGTCTTCCCCGAAAATCAGCCATCACCTCCGGCGGCAGCTAGGACTTGGAATTGAGGGTGTGATGAGGCTGTTGTAGACATAAAGGTTAGTGTAAACTGCTTTGATTGCTTGGGCATGGGGTATGCATGGGTCTAAAGCATTGTTCATCTTATGGATGGAGGGGCTTTGTCTTCAATAGTGGTCTGCAACACCATCACCTTAGCCAAGCTCTGAGCTTGAGAAGGAGATCTTAATGATCTTAGAGTACAACATAGACACTTAGTCAAATAGAAAGAGAGTCTTAAAGAAACCAGACAATCTTAGGATGTGCTTGGTAGCTAGGAAAATAAGAAGAAAACTCAAGAAAATCAATAAGAAATTTTCTAGTTAGAGTTTAGATTTGCTCTTTGGAGAGGGAGGGGAAACTGGTGCCTGTGTTTAGGAGCTTAAAATTTATTTTTCTACTTATCAACGTTGAAGGTTAAAAGAAATTAAATAAATAAATATGGATTTACCCCTTGGTTACATTGTGGATTTAACCATTTAGACCAATTTAATTAGATTATTCAATGGGTTTTTATCCATTTAATCCAAATGCTTAGTTGGGTTGGGTCAAGACTTATCAAAATTAAATGGGTAATAAATGGGTTGTCAAAATACAAATACATTTCCAAATTTCTCACTAACATTTTCTTTTTGGCCAAAACTAGTTCTCTACATTTTGCTAACCCCAAATATTTTTGTCCTGCAAAATTTATTTGGATGAAGATGTCTAAGGTACAAACAAGCAACTTATCACTGGATTAAGGAATAGTTTCCTGAAATACGGTTAAACTTTCTCCCCATAGCAAATCCTATTCCCTACATCTCCCAGACACAAGTAAGAATGGGGAAGCCTACATCCTGATCTTATATTTCCCTAAGATTATAAAAAAAAAAAATGATGACTAGAGGGTATTTACACTTCTCAATTGCTTACATTCATGACATAAAGATACAGGTTGTAGGCAATGTTCCCACAAAATACTATAATGTACATTAGGCATTTCTTAATACCTCATTCATTTGACGAAAAACTTCCATTAAATTTCTCAGACATCTTGGAACTAATTTCCTTAATCACATCCCATAATTCAAAAATGCTGCTTAAGGCCATGAAGAAGTTTTTGGAAAGGAAAGAAAATGAAACTAAAGCCTTCAAAATACACTCCTTATGTAGCTGTGAGTTGAGCTCTTTGGAATGGAAATGAATTTTGTTTCTATTTAGACATCCCAAAAGTACCACAACCCCAAATGAAAATTCTATTTGCTGTCTCAGTTAATCTTTCCTAGTTTGTGAATTTATTGCTCATGCACAGGTTGTATGAGGCTTGTGAAAGCGGAGGTTCTTCGTGGGATAAAGGAGATTGGAAGTGTACTCTATTGGGTGGGACTTCTTGATACTGTGTTGGTTAGTTTCCTAAACTCTTCATGGCAATAACTATTTCTATAGATTTAAAACTGAAGTATATTCAGTAAATAGAAATGGGAATACTGTGCTTTTTTCCCTTTCTTATTGCTAATCTAACATTTTTTAGGATGTTGACAGATTTGATACCAAGGTCCAAGTACCAAATACTAGATTTGAAAACATAATAGAAATGGGAAGAAAAGATAAGCAACCGCAATCCTTATTCGGATCACAATCTCAATCTCAATCACAATCACATTCAAGACAATATATTCAATGGAATATGGAAATGGACTTTAAGTTTTTGATAAGTCTTTCAAAATGATGATGATAAAAAGGTGTTGAGGTCCAAAATATCACAAGTAATGTGTCAAGGCCCAAAATATTACAAATTTAAGAAAAAGAACCCATTTGGGCCTTCAAAGAAGGGACAAGGCCCAAATTCGTCAATCAAGGTCCACTTAAGATAAGTGAGAGGAGATCCAAACCCATGAATGGGCAAGCTTTGGGCCTTAGAAAATAAAGAAAAATGAAAAGATGAAGTTCAGCCCAACCCTTGTGAAGAAAACTTGCTGGGGAGCCCATAAAGGGACTAGACTAGGATACCTGGAGATTCCCAGAAGCCCGGGATCCTCGAGATATGCGAAAAGAAGTCAGCTGGGATTAAGACAGCCCAAGGGAACATGCTCATAGATACAAAGAACAAAGGTGGATGTGTCCCATCAGCCATCCATGGTTCAGAAAAAGGCTAATGGCTTAAGAATCAACACTCCAAAAGAAAAAAAACCTAATATCTCGAGGAATGCAGGATGGTGAACCATGCAGGAAGGTGGCTGAGGATCTTTTAGCCTAACAAAGAAGAATTTGCCCATTTAGAGAAAATAACAAAAGGTAAAGCAACCTAAAAGGTGGAATTGAAAAGTAGCATCTAAGAGCTTTGGAAAAATGGAATTAAAAGTCAGCCCCTAGGACCTCCCAAAAGGGAAAGGTCAGCTGGGATTTTTGGGGGGGAAACCTCAAAAGGGAAAATAATGAGAAAATAAAGAAGAGACCAACCACCAATGTTGCTGACACAACATTAGTTCTAGTACTTAGGGCAGCAAATGAAGGGAATTAGTGGTACCCCAAAAACTCCTTTAGAATTCAAAAAAGGGAAAAGGAGGGAAAACTCCGTGAAGGATCTTGAGACAAACATTAGAGGATACACTTGGATTCAAATGGATTTATACCTCACAAGTCTTAGTAGCCTTAAAAAGCTATCTAAGTCTGTGACTTTTGAACTTATTTGGACTTTGTAACACATCCCAGTGGAAAAAGGACCTAATATATTTAAAAACTCAAGAAATAATGAAGTATTATTCATCATTCTGAAGATCCCTAACGTTTTAAATTACCTTTTACCGTTCCTTTACTATTCTTTACTGTACAATACGTATATATTTTGTATGTATAGATGTGTATGTGTTGTAGGATCCATGTTTTGTGCACAACCTAATTCGTAATCAGCCCAATATAACTACGGTGAACCAAGCCTATTCCACCAAACCATAAGCATAAGGCCTAGGATCCCTATCTCTACTTGGGCCTGGGTACTATAAAAAATAAAAATAAAAAAATAAAGGATTGGATACAACTTCTACTTAGTCCTCATTAATTTGTTTTTTTGGAAGTTGTGTGAAAGACACATATTTTGGGTATTTAATTTGTCTCTCTTGATATATAAATTTTTAGTTGTTAATAACTTTGGAATAATTTTTTAGTTTGAGATATTTAATGTTGTGAAAAAAAAAAAAAAAAAAAAAAAAACCCATGCATTTGGGTGTCCTCTCTAGTTGATATAAAACATTTTAGTTGTCAATAGTTGGTAAGATATTTTTTTAGTTGGCTATGACTAAAAATTTTAAGTCATCATCTTGTCAATTGGATTATTAATATTACCCCATGTATTTAAAATTAAAATGTAGAATGATTAAGAAAAATTATAATTAAAAAATATATTTTATTGATCTTAAATCCAAATGTTGACATCCAAACACAACCTAAATGATTTCTTGGGAGGTTTTGAGAACTTTTGCAAAAATGTGTCCAAGGCTTTCCCAAAAATGGACTTCTTAGGAATAAAAGCCTATGAAGAGGGAGAGTCTACATTGGGTGGTGAGCTTATGTAAGATGACGAGGGGGCTAAGGATGACAAGGAGACCCACTATGATGCATATTCCTAGTCTTCACTTTTATTTTCTATTGGATGTAACTTTAAGACTATCTCCTTTTTTTTTTGAATTGTTGTTTGTTGGTACCCATTTTTTTATGGAATCCTTGAGCTGCCTTTTATTTCTATCAGATTCATGTTCATGCATGCTCTTTGTTTTCAGGCTTGTATATAATGATGTTGGAACCTAAGTTCAACCCATAGGCCATAATCCTTATCTTGGTAAACTTGGGAGGATAAGAACGAGACCAAGGTCCTCATCTTAGGTGAATAGATACATGGGGCCAAGGTCCTTGTCTGTTGTTTGTTGGTACCCCCTTTATTAAGATCAAACCCTCTCAAATCACCCCTTCAACTTTGAATTTCTTCTCATCTTATTATTAACACTCCATTTTGCAACTCTCATTTAACCTCACATGGAGGGTAAAAAAGTAATTTCACCTTGAAAATAGGCATCTTAATTGTGACCACTAGATCCTTCATTTCATTTCATCAAAGTGATCTTGATGTTGTAAAGATCAAATTGATTGGTCATAAACCTTAATCGGATTATCAAATTGAAAGTTATCATCAAATCAAGTTTTAACAGTTGAGATGCACCATTACAAATTGCGTCCGACTATATGTGATTATGAATAATTGATTCCAATTAGTTATAATTATAATCAATTTGAAATTAATGACGTATCATAATTTGATTGGCTAGGACTACAGCTTATGGTAAGGTTGCGCATACTTGGTTAATTAGATAATCAAACTTTAATTATTCAATAAGTAATTTGTGTAATTATATTTTTAATTTGAGTAAATTTGGGATTGATTAATTCTGAAATGAAAGTAATTGGAGCATATTAATGTTAATTGGAAACTAATTTGAGGCCAATTAATGTTAATTATGTTGAAAATATTTTCCAACAAATGACCTCTGTTTACCATTTCATTGATATCTCTCAGAATATTTTGAATTTGTGAGTGAGATTAATTTTACCAAAAACAAGACATCTGGGACTTCAATATGAGCACTAGAATGAGGCAATTTATTTCATAATTGAGAAAGATATGGTTTTTTAAGTTAGCTCTGAGAATTGTTACAGAAGCTGAGGAAAAATTAAGATTTTAGTTATTTTGCTTGCTCATAACTTCCACCATCAACTCTCATTAGATTCCCTTCCATTTATATTTTCTTCATCACTACTATATAAACTTCTCCTCTCTTCCATTCTTAGGAAGAAATATCATCTCTTCTCCCCTCTCGAGTTCTAGTGAAGTAAAGTTAGTCTTGTCATATCTTGGTTTTCTTAAGACTTAAGGTATTAAGTGAGACTCACTCTCCCTCTTCTAGTCCTTCTTCTCTACTCTACCCTTAGGACCTCCACCAAAAGCCTTCTCCTTCCCCGTGTGGATCTTGCATGTAGGTACAATCCCTCTCCCTAACTTGTTTTTTATTTTGCTATAATGTAAACTTAAGATTAAAGCATGCCAGTGGATTATTTAAATTACTTGAATGTTCTTGATATGTTTGAATGGTGTTCATATCGTTCTTCACATGTTCTTAGTTGTTTATCATATGTTCATGTATGACACTAATTTTGATTTTAAATCCATGTCCAAAATATGAAAAACATGTTAATTTCATAATTTTTCCAAATACTTGAATTTTGGACATCGCCATTCACACACATTCACTAGAATTTATTTTTCAATTCAAATGTAATGATGAATAAATGAAATTAGGGTTTATCATATGCACACACATTAAATTCAACATATGATTGATTGATAATATATTAGATAATATGATATAAATGTCGACCACTTTAGTCTAGAAGACCAGTTTCATTGAGTAAGGTGGGTGCCTAACACACCTTCCCATCTTATAACATAAGCTCCAAGCTTAGATCAATGTTTACCATGTAATTTTCAATCTCTAGATTGTAACTAGGAAACAAAACCATGTATTTTATCTTAGATTATATCTAGTAACAAAGCTATGTAATTTTCTATGATATATGTATATTCATTTCCAACATGACTCCACCCATTCACATGACTCCACCCATTCACATGGGTTTGGCCCAAACAAATCAATTCCAAAACGGGCCGGGGGTGCAGTCTCTCCCACTTATTTATATGCAAAAAGATCTTCTTGAATTAAAATAATCTGTTATAGAAAAAAGTATTAATGTGTAGACCATTTCGGTATTCTTTTGAGGTTTTATTCATAACTTTTTCATTTTAGTCTAAATCCATAAACGTCACAACTCAAAATAAAGTACAAACAAATTAAATTTATTTATGTAGGGACCCGTGTTCAGGCGACCCCCGTACAATAAATTTGTAGAGAGTGGATAGAAGGGCCAGACACATAGCAAGAAAAACAACAGTCAGCGTGGGCTTACAAGAAAGATAACTAAAATTTGTCTAAGTGTTCTTGAGGAAAGTTCGTCCTCGGCCCAGTCCGAGGACCCTTTTTCCTTAAAATTAATGAATACAAGAGTTGTCCTTTGGACCCCCTAAAAGAAAGAAAAACTCTCCTCCTCCTTTTCTCCCATTTGGGGGCAGAGAAAAAGCCCCTTTACTTTGGGAATTTTATCTATTATATAGTCTTGTTCAATTGATCTCTGCCATCCACTTGTCAGCCATCTGGACTTGTGTCTGAAGGCTTGTCCCATCAACCACCTTTGCAGGCTTTCTGTTAGTTGAAGCAACCAAGGCATCACTATTGGCTGGTCAATTCACCACTGATGCGACCAGAGTGTTGGTGACGTGCATTTAATGAGTGAGTGACAGCTCCTTGCCTTCAATGTCGATTTGCCGAGGATGTGAGCATCCTCGGCGAGGTCCCAGAGGACTTGAGTTTCTCCCACTCATCCTCGGATTTTGTACCATCCTCAACACGGACCTTGAGCCAGATGTGGAGTGGGCCTGGGTTGCTTAATACTCGGGCCCCACAATTTACAAACATGTAAAATCTTAAACATGTTTGTAATATATAAGAAATAATATTTACTTTGTGTAAACACAATTTTCATACCAGATTTTGATTTAAACTTCACTCAATCTCATATGGTAGATCCAAAATCATAAAGAGTAGAGCTAGGAGAAAAAAAAAAATCAAGACTTTAAATAGGGGATTTCCCCCCTAAGCGTATATTAAACATAATTTCACACATAGTAATGAGTAGACATGGCAAAACAGGTCAAAATTTGCTAACCTGAAAAATATTTGGCCTAAACCCAAATTTTTTGACCCATGCAAAAACGGGTTAACCCGTGACCCGACCCTCTTTTGCAGGTCAACTTGACCTAACCTGAACTATTTTTTAAAACTTTTTTTTTGGTAAAAAATAATAAAATTAAGACAATATAGGTTTAATTGTTTGTTGTGAGGTTTAAGGAAACAATTGAGACATTTACATAATTGCATGCAAATGAATCGAAAGATGAATGATTGACGTATTCTGTAATGAGTAAAGAGTTTTAAATATCAAATAACAAAGTACATATCACGATAATCTAGTTACAATAGAGTTAAAAACATATATTTAAATTTAAAGACATGTATGAAAAATATTCACAAGTATGAAAAGAGTGAAGACAAAGTATCAATGAAACTAACATAAATTATGAATGCTTAGGCCCATTTCTTTTAACAATTCATGTTCAAAATAAAAAGCTATTCAAAATAAATTATGATATTTCCTAGAGTGTGTGTTACTTAATAATGACAAGATATTTATAAAAGAGACTACGTATAAATAAAAAAATAATCTAATTTTAATGTATATTCTCAAATTGAAATAAAATGCCAATCATAATTGATAATAGATTATAAAATTAATTTTCAAGATTGTAAATTTCTTATATGCTTTTATTCTTTATCAAATTAGTTATTCAATAAGACATTTGTAATTTTATTTTATATTTTGGGATGTTGATATTGCGTAGAAATGAAACTTATGTATTTGTTTTACTCATCCTTTGTGCAATTTTTTTTTGGTTATTAATGTTGGGATTTGTGTAAATTTAAAATTATTGAAAAAGTAATAATTTGTTTAATTAAGCTCATTCTTGATATGAGTAGTGAACTCAAAATAATGCATTTTATATAAAGTAATTTGTTGTTTGACTTTCTGAATGACAAATACATATTATTTTCTTATATAAAAAAATTCATGTGAAAAATACGGACTCACCCGACCTGACCTACAACCCGTTTGACCCAACTAGTTTCTAACCAGTTTAAAATAACCCATTTTGACCCCTAATTTTATTGATTTGCAACCCGATTGACCCAACCCAAACCCAAACCTAACTTGCCCATTTGTCACATCTAGTAATGAGTACAAATGTTAGAAAATTTATCTTCAATCTTTAATAGGTCTCCAATATCGTAAAATTTCTTTTTGAATTAGAATTTCATTTTTTTTTTCAAATATGATATTTGTAGGGATCCGTGTTCGGGCGACTCCCGTACAATAAATTTGTAGAGAGTGGATAGAAGGGCCAGGCACATAGCAAGAAAAACAACAGTCGGTGTGGGCTTACAAGAAAGATAACTAAAATTTGGCTAAGTGTTCTTGAGGAAAATTCGTCCTCGGCCCAGTCCGAGGACCCCTTTTCCTTAGAATTAATGAATACAAGGGTTATCCTTTGGACCCCCTAAAAGAAAGAAAAACTCTCCTCCTTTTCTCCCCTTTGGGGGCAAAGAAAAAGCCTCTTTACTTTGGGGATTCTATCTATTATATAGTCTTGTTCAATTGATCTCTGCCGTCCACTTGTCGACCATCTGGACTTGTGTCTGAAGGCTTGTCCCGTCAGCCGCCTTTGCAGGCTTTCTGTTAGTTGAAGCAACCAAGGCATCATTGTTGGCTGGTCAATTCACCACTGATGCGACCAGAATGTTGGTGGCGTGCATTTAATGAGTGAGTGGGCCAGATGTGGAATGGGCCTAGGTTGCTTAATACTTGGGCCCCACAATAGCCCCTCAAAATTCTGCTGCCCGACCTCTCGAGAGGGGAGGAGGATTTTGATGTTCTTGGGCCAATGTCTTGGCTTGTCGAGCCTTGTCTTTCTGTCAGTGTCACAATCTTTTCAACTGCCTAGGGGGCGTTCCTGGCGTTTCGGTATCTAGAGCGTGTCTTCATTAAATTTCGGCAGCTCTGTGCTCCCCACGTTCAACGATGTGATGATGAACGAACGGTGGGGATTCTCCTGGCCCATTGGGAGTGAAAGTCCAGGCGGTTATCTTTAATTGTGAGTATATATATATATACCCAGTCGAACTGATTCGTCCTTTCACTTTTGCATTCAAGAGATCCTGCGCACCTACCCCGAATTTGGTCACACCTCCAATTGTACTTACAACTCTTCATAGCACAAAAAGCCTGCCCGAGGAGCTTTCCCTCGTTTCCGTAAGTCTTTTTCTCTCCCTAGTTCGTACTGTTCACTTGAGTTCCTTGTCAGTTCTCTATGATGGGTAGGATGAAGAAGTTAGTTGAGTCTAAGGAGTTGATGGACAAATTCGTCGCCGATCATAGGATCCCTGCTACGGTGGGTTTGAGGTATTGCGGAAAAGGGGAATTGAGCTCAAGTAGGAAAGAGGATGAGGTGGCGATCCCTATAATCGCCTTTCTGGAGGGCGGAGTGAGGATACCCATGGGGCCGGTGATAAGGGACTATCTTAGGTACTTCGGCCTATCTCCCACTTAGTGTGCTACCAATGTATTTAGGATTTTAGGCTGTGTGGATGCCTTGAATGAGAAGATGGGGCTGAGGCTAACCCATCATGATGTGAACTGGTGCTACAAACTCCAGAACCTGAAAGAAAAGTCTTATTACATGAGGAAGAAGGACGACAGGGTCCGGCTCATCCAGTGCCTCCCTGAGTCCAGTAAGGGTCTGAACAAAGACTTTCTCATTGTGTCTGGGGAATGACATGAGGGCCTTCCGTGCCCAACAGTGAAGGGTACACCAGGTGGGGCATTTAGACTAGAAGAGCATTTTCAGTTCTTTGTGCTTTAGTGTCCTACTTCACTTGGATTTTGACAGGAACTTATTTTCTTTTATGCAGATCCACGTGCTTCTGAGCATTACTTCAGCCTGGTTAATAAGGAAGACTTGGAGAAGGTGCTGAGGTCGGAGATCTTTGTGAACAGAGACGACAACCAAGTCAGAACTGCCCACGTGGTCTTAGGATACGTCTCGATCCAAAAATCGTTCTCGGCTCCGAGGCACGTGATCTGAGCTGGGAATCCTCGGCTACGTAGCATCACCGTAATCGAGAAAGGGTTTTTCATCCCCGAAGGGTCTCCCATCCCCGAGGGCGTACCGCTGGTAGGTACCTCTTCGTCGGCTCAAGCTGCCGAGTTTGAAGGGGAAGAGAAGGTTGCTGACTCAGGTCCGTCTGGGGACGAGTTTGGCGTTTTCGACCAGCCCCATTCGCCCGAGGACCCTGCCGGTGATTTGGGTGACCCTAGCTTAACCGAAGTGGACTTTTTGTCTGAAGAAACCACTCCTCAGTCCAAGATGAGTCTCAAGAAGCGGCCTCAAAAAAGCTTGTTGGCACTAATTGAGGGGCAGCCGGGGAGGGATGCGCTGGGTAAGTCTCCTCCCGAGCTTCTCCCTCCCCCACCCCAACAGAGTTCGACGCCTGGGTCTAAGTCCACAAGTCCTCTGGTGAAGAAGGACAAAGGCAACAGACCTAGGGGGGGAGAAGAGTCTGATCCTTCCCGAGGTGGCGGCGATGGTCGGCCGTCGTCAAAACAGCTAAAGATAGGGCGCTAAGGCCAAGAGAAGCAAGCTTCTATCCAGGCTGGGGCCCAGGCTTAGCTCCCTGCCCCTATACTCCATGAGAGGCCTCTGACAGATGATGTCTCCCTCAGGAACCCTCAAGGGGGCGAGGGTGCGCTCGTGGCCGACGCATTGGAGAGGTCCTTGCTGCTCCCTATGGACATGGCCCAGCTGGAAGCTTTGGGGGGCGAGGAGGTTTTCCTCAGCCTTAAGCAATACTTGGGCATGATAAGTTTTCTGATTGCTTGTGATTTTCTTGACCTTCTATGGTTCCTTATCTGTTGCACAATGGTTTCAATTGGCAAGCTATTTAGGCTACTTTCAGGCTAGAGGACATAGCTAGTAGCCAGAGCCAGGTCGCTAGCTCACCTTACATAGGTTGGGGTTGAAGCCTCGTCCATCCTGTGGAAGGTGGAGAACGTATACTATCCTCCTGCCATCCGTGAGACTACCCCTCCAAGTTCTGAGGACGAGGGGGCTGCCGAGGGTGTTGGGGTTGTCTCTGAGGGAGGCACCCCAGCTGCTCCTACTTCGGGCAAGCCCCCCAATGAAGCTGATCCTCTCGGGAATGCTGAGGCAAGCCAGGGTCCCATTGCTAATGCGCTTAGAGAGACTGCGGACTCCTTGGTTAACGTCCAAGCACCCCTTGTAGAAGAGGTATCCCATCCAGCTGAACCTCCCCTGGCTGCAGCCCTAGGCGAGGGCTCCAAGGTTTTTGAGACCTCCTCTGCCCAGCCCCCTGAGGGGGGAGTTGAGATGGAGCTGAAAGAATGATCCCCCGTTTTGTCCTTGCCTTGTTTTCCGTCCTCTCCTTTTTTTATTTATTTATTGTGTTAGCATGTTTGTCTTGTAAAACTCCTTTTTTAAAGATTCAATAAAGTGCATATTTCGTTTCCTTTGGTTCGCTTTGTTTGTATTATGTTATACATGTATGCATACATCACTTGTACGATACTGGCTTCAATTACGCCTCGGCCGATTACACTGATCGTCGTCCCTTGCAGCGCTCATTACTAGTACCTAAGTGGTTAGCTTCGCCGTAGGTCTAGGCCTACGGTTAACACAAGACCTCGGTTCTGTCCAGTGCTTAGGTCCCCCTAAAGTAATTAGTTTCCCCATAGGTTTGAGTCCTTGGACCATGCAAGACCTTGGTTCTGTCTAATTCTTGGGTTCTCTTGAAGCAACTAGTTTCCTCATAAGTTTGACGCCGAGGAACATATAAGACCCAAGCTCTGCTTTACACTTGGTATTTCGTGGGGGGAATGGTTTCTCCACTGGTTTGGTTCTCCTAAGGCGACTAGTTTCCCTAGAGGCTTAAGTCCGAGGACCATGCAAGGCCTTGGTTCTATCTAGTACCTAGTTCTCTTTTAGTAGTTAGTTTTCCCTAAGGCTTGAGTCCGAGGACCATGCAAGACCTAAGTTCTGTCTAACACTTATCTTCTGAAGTAGCTAGTTTCCCTAGAGGCTTGAGTCCGAGGACCATGCAAGGCCTTGGTTCTGTCTAGTACCTAGTTCTCTTTTAGTAGTTAATTTCCCCTGAGGCTTGAGTCCGAGGACCATGCAAGGCTTAGGTTCTATCTAACACTTGCCTTCTGAAGTAGCTAGTTTCCCTAGAGGCTTGAGTCTGAGGACCATGCAAGGCCTTGGTTCTGTCTAACACTTGTCTTAGACCTGCTCCGCCGAGGAGGGGACCCTTCTATGGTCTAGCCTTTTCGTTTGGCGTGCCTCTTCTGATTACGAGGCGTCCTTTGGGCTATTCGAGTAACGCGCTTGATGCTTCGGTGCGTGAGGCGCCTCCCCATTAATGTCCTTGTAGATTTATGAGGGTCCAGCCACGGATAAACCTCTTGGAAATTGGGCGGAGTTATTGCCTCCGGTAATTTCTCTTTAGGATTCTATGCGGGCTGGCTCTCACCAGTTTTTGCCTTCTATATAAGGCATTTCTGGGACAATCCTTTTCTTCAAACTTCACAAACATCTGAATTCACATCTTACAAACACATTGTTAAAGGGCTCTGCCAAAATAGCAGCTTGTGCCCCACGAAATGGAGTGGCCCTTGGAAAGGGCGGTTACGAGGAAGCCTAACCCCTTTCAGGAGCCGAGGATGGCACCCCGACCCTGGACATCATGCTGGGGGTAGGGCAAGAGGAGGCCAAAGATCCTTCTTCTTTTCAACCTAACCAGGGATGGAGCTCCCCTTGCAGTTCGGAGGGGGATTCGAAAGGAACGTAACGTTTCCCCTCCGAATTTGGATCTGTCAGCTCTCCAAGCTGATAGTGATTCGCCGGCTCCCAGTCGCTGTGGGATTGGGAGAGAAACCAGGCGGAACCTTGAAGTGGAATCGTCAGGCGCCGCGGCCTCTTCTTCCTCCCCCTACCTAGCGCCGCACGTGTTAGTTGGGGAGCTGTGGATGGTCTTAGCGTAGGCTTGTCTCCACCTCTCCCTCTGTCGCTTGTCTTGGCTTTAAAACAAGCCTGCCTAGGCCTCTCACCCTTTCCTCTTCTCTTACTTCACCACCAGCCTGTTTAGGCGTTTTTCTTTATAGTTAGGTTTAGAACAAGCCTACATGGGCATCTGCTGTAAGATGTAACTTTTCTTCAAATATTAATAAAAAAAGTAGACCCATTTCATCTCTTTTTATTTCTCGCATCTTTCCATTTCTTGTGGTTATTGCCTTCTGAATGAATATTGTTGCCGTAGACTGTATTCTCTTTTTTTTTTTTTTTTTTTTGAAAAGTATTGCTCTTAATCTTTTCACACCAACTATCGCACTTGTTAGTGCACAAGTCCTTCTCACAGACGGTGCCAATTGTAGGGACCCGTGTTCAGGCGACCCCCGTACAATAAATTTGTAGAGAGTGGATAGAAGGGCCAAGCACATAGCAAAAAAAACAACAGTCGGTATGGGCTTACAAGAAAGATAACTAAAATTTGACTAAGTGTTCTTGAGGAAAGTTCGTCCTCGGCCCAGTCCGAGGACCCATTTTCCTTAAAATTAATGAATACAAGGGTTATCCTTTGGACCCCCTAAAAGAAAGAAAAACTCTCCTCCTCCTTTTCTCCTCTTCGGGGGCAGAGAAAAAGCACATTTACTTTGGAAATTCTATCTATTATATAGTCTTGTTTAATTGATCTCTGCCGTCCACTTGTCGGCCATCTGGACTTGTGTCTGAAGGCTTGTCCCATCAGCCGCCTTTGCAGGCTTTCTGTTAGTTGAAGCAACCAAGGCATCACTGTTGGCTGGTCAATTCACCACTGATGCGACCAGAGTGTTGGTGGCGTGCATTTAATGAGTGAGTGACAGCTCCTTGCCTTCAATGTCGGTTTACCGAGGACGTAAGCATCCTCGGCGAGGTCCTAGAGGACTTGAGTTTCTCCCACTCATCCTCGGACTTTGTACCATCCTCGGCACGGACCTTGGGCCAGATGTGGAGTGGGCCTGAGTTGCTTAATACTCGAGCCCCACAATATTGAACATGTGTTTAAAACTAAATACATAAGAAGATTGCAAACATAACTGTAGAGACCTGGTTCGAGCACTATTCCTTGCGAATGAGTGAACTCAAGCCCAGCTGGCCCAGTACAATGAATTTATAGAAAGCGGGCTAAAGAACTAGACCCTAGTGAGGGTTGTACAATTAAGCATGGTAATATAAGGATCAATTGACAAGAACACAGACTGAAAAGTATCGAATTAGGCTCCTCGGCCACTTTCTTATATCACCTCTTTCTTTTATCTCCCCTCGTATTGGGTTACAAAGATTATACAAATTCTATGACTCCTCCTTTCTCTCCCAAAAGATGCCATCCCCCTTTCTGGAGGATTTGTTACATTTTATATCCCCCATCCGGTTAATCTCGGCCCTCCATGTGTCTCTTATCTAGATCATCATGCCAGTGCCTGTCCCATCAGCCACCTTCCATCCTTTCTGTGGGTGGTAGCAGCTGAGGCGGCACTGTTCAGGGGTCATTTTTCCATTTAATGCGGCCAGAACGTCAGTTGTGAGCATTTAATATGGAGGTGACAGTTCCGTCTGGGATTGCTCCTCAACCATGCTCCTATGTCCAATCTGCTGTACCTGCTTCTGTCTTGGATAGCTGTGAAAGTTTATCTCTGAAGACACTTTGTTTTTCCTTACAATGATCAGTGCATGCCGAGGACGTGGTTGTCCTCGGTAGTATTACTGGCGGAAGGACTCGTCCTCGGACACATCCTTATCCTCGACATGGGCCTTGGGCTTAGCGTAGAGTGAGCCGGGACTGCCAAATTCTCTGGCCCTACAATAACAATGATAAAAATATTTTCTCTAATTAAAAGAATAGAAATAAAAAAATATTTATTTTATCACTCTTTTTTATATACACTTACTGTCCTTTAATTATACCTAAACTATCAATGTTATCAACTATTTCTATGGAGGTACTGAATTTACAACAGTTAAATACATAGTTTTTGCAATTTTTCTTTCAAAATACCTAGAAGACAATTTTAAAAAAATATGTTAATATCCTTCATCTTTTTATTTTATTGACTTACTATTCATTTGACGATTTTGTCCTCAACCAGTCCTTCAAGGACCTTTTTTTATTTCGTTATCCTTCGAGATCTTGTCCCAAAGTAGGGAATCTAAGGATATGTTTGGTAATTGTTTTTTTTTCCTTATTTTCTGTTTCCAAAAACAATTTTCTATTTTTGAGATTAAAAAACTTGTTTGGGAACTCAAAATGAGTAGAAAACAAAAACTGTTCCCAAAACTTAATATGTGAAGGAAACTGAAAACATGCAAAAGGCTATTTTCAGTTTCTAATTTTCAAAAGTCAATGAAAATATGCATTTAATTTATTGAATCTTTTCATTTAATGAGTTAGCATTACAGTTCAAGTCCTAGTAACAACATATTTTAGTATTTTCTATTTTTTTCTTCAAAAAACTATCTTTTTAATTTCAACTAACCAAACATGTTTTTTATTTTAAAAAATACAATAAAATTGTTTTTTCTTTATATTCTCAAAAACAAGTTTTTGAAAATAGAAAACAAAAACTGTTACCAAACATAATCTAAAATTTTCTTAATTTGGTCTTGTGTTTAATTATTTTGTCTTCTTTCGGATGCATTTTAGTAACTCTTCCATTATGGTGAAAATGTGTCCAACAGAGAAAAAATAATAATAATAATAATATAATTACTTTTGCAATGGTTAATAAATGGCATTTGTCATAGAAAGTTCAAACTTGTATAACATACACCACCCAGAAACTTTGTGTTTATTATTTAGACCATTTTGAAGATATGAATCTTTATTTCAAATTACCTTTATTAAGTTTAACTTCTACATAAATTTATCATCCATATCATATCTTATACTATTCATCTCCTTGATGAAATAATCAAATCAATTATTTCCTACTTAATAAAAAAAAAAAGGGAACTATTATAATTTAATCTTCTCAAAAAAAAAAAAAAAAAAAAAACCCTTAATCTTATACAACATACTAAAACTCGACCACTTTGGGCTCGTTTGGTCCTAGAGTTCAAAAATTGTTGTTTAAAAATATGTGAAAATTGTTGTTTAAAAAGTGTTGTTGAAAAATGTGTTTTTAGTGGTTATAAAACAAAAAAAAAATGTGTTTGGTATTATGGTTTAAACAATATGTTTTAGTTTTCAAAAAACATAAAAATGTGTTTAGTATATGTGTTTAATTTTGTAGAAAAAGCTGAGCAACAGTACGAAATAAACATTTTTAAATCAAGAGACATTTTTTTATTCCCGTTGCTGGAGTCTTTCCTTCATTATCCCTTCTCTTCTCTTCCCTGAGGGCAGAAAATGAAACCCACGCCGTCCTCGTCTCCATCTACGCCTCAGAAAATCCACGGCTAGGCTTCACGGTCCTCGGATCTCATCTCCAACAACCAATAGCAACAACTTCACCAAGAACTACTTTCCCACCATCATCATCATTATCACTCCGATCTAAAACCCCACATGCACCCAATAAAACATCAAATAAAAGAAACCCACTATCTGAGTTTGAAGTTGGTTAGCACCGAAGTCCTTCGCACTGTCTGAGTTTGAATTTGGTTAGCACCGAAGTCCTTCGCACTGTTTGCTTTTTGGTTAGCAACCAAGATTTGTAGGTGATGGAGGGATCTCTTCCTAGGATTTGGGCATGGAATTATTGCAAATTCAGCAAGTGGGTCGGTGAGGATTAATGGAGATGGGTTTAATGGTGCTGGGTCGGTGAGAGGAGTTATAGAGATGGGTGAGAATTTTGCTAGCTTGCTGCTTCGGTGTGTGGGTGAGATGGAGATATTGGTAAAGGTCCTTGATTCGGCGTGAAGAGTGAAGAGAGATGAGAGGAAGAGAGGAAAAAGGCTGATCAAGTGGGCCATGATAATTTTCAATTTTATTACCGAATTGCCACTCAACATTGTGTTTATTGTTTTAAAAACAGCCCAGAGTATGTTTTAAAAAGGCCATGTTTTGAACAACATTTTTCAAACTTCATGTGAACAAGGATGGAGGACCAAACATGATTTTCTGGTTTTGGACAGTACTGTTATGTGTTTTAAACACTAAAACATATGTTTTGAACTGAAGGACCAAACGGGCCCTTTGTATCACTCTACTTAATAACATGATAAGTAGATGAATGACACTATCTTTTATTATTGAGGTATCCAATTATAGGTACCCTTTCTAAAAGCCTCATAAATATAATCACCGACCAACATCTTGAACACTCACTCTTTATTTTCACTAGAAAATTCTAGTATTATACACACAATAAACCCTTAAACATATTTATATACATATAAAAAAATTAAACATGTCCAAGATAATTTTTTTTATTAAGTAAATATGATTTCCATACTAAAATTTAATTTAAACTTCATCCCTTTTTATATGTAGATCCAAAATTATAAGGAGTATAGTTGAGAAAAATGGAGTTGAAATAGGATTTTTCTTGTTCAAAGACTACCCTAAACATATTTCCACACACGTATGCAACAATAGGGGTACAAACATAACAATTTTTTTTCTTCAATCTCTACTAGGTCTCCCCATCTTAAAACTTCTTTCCAAATAATAATATGATTCATTCAAATATTATGTTAAACAGATGTTTAATATATATATATATATATATGATTCAAATGATTTTTTGAATCATTTACCCTCAAGGGTGAAGTGGGTATGTATTTCGCTAAGGCTGGACCTTCAACTGAAACTAATGGTTCCACTTGCAGAAAGATTTCAATATTTTGGACGATAAATATGCATTGGGTAAATCGGTAAGCTGGGAAAGTCGCTTTTTTTCAAAACCTCTAATATGCTTAGAAACCCACAGATTGCCCTAATAATACTCAAAGAAGAAGAAAAAAATTGTTATTAAGTCTTATGTTTATACATGACCATAAAATAATAAATAATTGGTTGGCTAGATTTAGTTTCATTTTTCAGGGGGTAGGGAGAGGAATGAGGAAAAATAGAGAAGATTTGAAAGTTTTCATTATACTATTTTAATTTGTCATTATGAAATTGAAAATTAAAATCTTGAATATCAATTTAATGTACTCAACAACCATTTTCCTAAAACTTAGAAAATAGTATTCGGTACTCAACAACCATTTTTCTTCTTATTTTTCATGCTCTAAATAACCAAGTAATTTCCTATTCAATTTTCACATGTAAAATTTTACCAATAGTTTTACTATTGATTGTCCAAGTATCATGTTTCGTGCTTGTAAATAATGATATAGGAACCTAAGTTCGGCCTATAGGCCATAATCCTCATCTAGGTAACTTGGGACGATAGGAACGAGGCCAAGGTCCTCACCTTAGGTGAACAGAGACATGGACTAAAGTCATTTTTTGTTGTTTGTTGGTACCCCCTTTGTCAAGATCAAATCTTCTCAATCACCCCTTTAAGTTTGAATTTCTTCTCATCTTATTTATATGCAAAATATCTTCTTGAATTAAAATAATCTTTTTTTTTTAAACTATTAATGTGTAGAACATTTCAGTATTCTTTCGAGGTTTTATTCATAAGTTTCTCATTTTAGTCTGAATCTATAAACATCACAACCTAAGGTAAATGTTCAAAAACAATTAATATATTTATAAACATGTAAAATCTTAAACATGTTTATAATATATAAGCAATAATATTTACATTGTGTAAACACAATTTTGATACCAAATTTTGATTCAAACTTTATTCAATCTCATATGGTAAATCCAAAATCATAAGGAGTAGAATTAAGAGAGAGAAAAAAAAATTAAGAATTGAAATAGGGGATTTCCCCCCTAAGAGTATATTAAATATATTTTCACACATAGTAATGAGTACAAATATAACAAAGATTTTCTCCAATATCGTATAAGTTCTTTCCAAATCAAAATTTATTTATTTTTCAAATATTATTTTGAACATATGTCTAAACATAAAACATAACCAAATTGCAAACAAAACATTTGACTTTTTGTTGACCACTCCTTATTATGTGACATGTGTCTATATAAATTTATGTCACGTATACATTTAAGAACACTGAACAGTTGTACCTTTTCATTTTACTTATTAACCTTATGCATTTTATGTAGGGAAAGATTTAAAATAAATTTAATGGCTCTCGCATGAATGAAAATGATTACATGGGTGATCATGTTAACAAAATAGAATTGATAGCAAAAGAATTATAGCGGATACGGGCCATGAATTGTCTTACAAGATGCAAGTGACTATAATCCCAAATATTTTTTCACATTCATGGGATCATGTTATCACAACACTCACTCATAGTGGTAAAGACATTACTATAATATCTATTAGGGTCATATTTTCTAAGTAATTGGTTAATCCTTTAACAAAACGTATTTTTCTTGTAATTGAGTAGATCTAAGTTGGGTTTAATATATCAAGACGTATGTTGTTCAAACATATCAAGTCGTATCATTAAAGACATGAAGCTTGATCCAAGATACAAGTGAAGTAAAGCTGTTTCATTAAGTCTCGATAGAAGTTTGACAGATGTTGCTATCGAAGATTAATGGAGAAGCTCGATACAAGCTCAATCTATCGAGATCTATGATTTCAAAATTTCCAGATCTGAAATTCAGTCCATGATGACTTATTTGATTAGGATTTCTTTTCTCACAACCCTAGTCATATATAAGGCTTATTTTAAAAGTCATTAAATACGAAAACAGAGACCTAGAACTCATATACTCTGTGTGAAGTTACTACATTTGTACACCTTAGGAATTTGTAATAAAGTACTTCTTGATCTTCATCGTTATGAAGTGAAAAACTTTGCAGCCAATAATAATCATTTAAATTGCTGGAGTTAGTCACGTATTGGGATCTGTGCAAAAGAGTTAGTCATAGATTGGAGATTTGTGCAACAAAAGAAAGAAGGCTGCTACAAGATTAAGTCCAACTGAGTATTATAGTGAAGGTTCAACTGTAGGTTGGTATTTTGGGATAGGACAGGGTAGTAGTAAGATTCCTCGTACTTGTAACCGCTTGATTATTGATTAGTGGATTCTTGGGAGTAGTGACATTAAATTCACCCGGTGGGATTTTTGTATTGCGAGAGGCTTTCCCTATTTGTCAACAAATTACTGTGTCAATTTAATTTCCGTTCCATTTAGTTTATTTGGTGATTTGTTGGTGTACCCACAATTTGCATGTAATTTGATCTAATTAATCAACTTGGGTAATTAAATTAATTAACCAAGGACAATCTATCTTAAACCAACAATATCATTACATGTATTATTGGTTCTCGAAGAGGAAAGAATGAAGCAAAGAAAGAAGCAAACAACAAACAACAATTTGATGATGGCACAGTCTAATAAAACAAAACTCATACCTAATAAGATGAAAATCTTTTTTTTTTCTTTTTTTTCTTTTGAGTAAATAGGTATTCCTACCTCACAATGGCACTGACATTTCAATTTTCTCATTATCTTTGAGGCAAAAATAATATTCTAGTTCCTCTCTTTTAGGGTCACAGTTAATTTGATCCCTGTGTGGGCCTTTTTGTATTTTGGGCTGGATTGTTCTTGCCGTACTGTGGCCCAATAGTTCTGGGGTAGGAAAGTCAAGACTAGCTCAATTGAAACTCACCTTAAACCAACTTGTGCACCAGCTAAGACCCTTGGCAGAGATCTTGATCACGTTATGGTAGGAGAAACATAATACAGCAAGATGGTTAAAATATTCTAACTAAAGTACCAAAGATATTGTTTAAACGATTTTGCAATAAGAAAAGTAAATGATAATATGAGTATGGCAGAAATAAGTTAGCAATAATGAAAAGAATAATGTTAATGCTTAAACAATCATGATAAAATAGGGGAAGGGGATTAGTCCGCTAAACTTGGCTCCTCAGAAAATTTAAGTCTAAGAAGGGAACCAATCTCCAATGTAGGTAATCTCACAGGGAAATCCCCATAGAAATTGCCTACTTCGAAAGAATGGACCTAAGTGGCTTAATCTCGAATCCTTTACCTTGCTAGAGAGTAGGCTATTGAGAAGGAGAGAAGGGAGTAACCTATTGGTGCATGCCCTATCACACTTTTATTTTTCTCACTTCACTTCCTACTCTCTTATTTTCTTTCTTTTTGTTTATCCTCTCTGTTTTTCTTTGCTTTCTATTTCTCTCTTCTTTCTATGTTTCCTACAGTTCTTCCTTGTTTTCCCATTGTTGTTGACTGTGCACAGCTAAGGCCTTTTTATACAGCATGCCGTGATAAGATTTACCATTTTACCCCTCAATTGTTTTTGGCTTGTTGTGGGTGTCCTTTCCTGACCACCCACTGGTCTGCTAGTTGCCCAGCTGCCACCACTACCTCATGTTGGCTGCGCCACATTCCATTTCCAAACAAAAGGAGTTTTGTTTTATTTTCTTGCTTTCAATAGTGTTGGAAAATTTAGACCCCGGGTTAATAGAATTAATAAGTTTTAAACCCAAGTTGTTAATTAGATTCATTATGAATAAATATTGTTAAACAAACAAACATCAATATCATGTTAATATCATGCATAACAGAAAATTAAATAAGACAAGATATAATGACCTAGGAAAACCAATGAAACAAACTAGTTTCGCAGTAAAAAACTTAGGGAGAAACCTTCCCGAAAAGCAATCCACTATAATAAAGAGAAGTTTCAGATCTAGTACAAAACTTTTGTTCCTAGAGTCTACAACCCCCATAAATGAACTTACAGCAGGAACCTTCTACCGTTTCAGAACCTCTGAACTCTTCAATATATGAACGCTACCCTTTTTGCACGGATCCTAGTATGTGACTAACCAGTGATGCACGGCTCCCAATACGTGACTAGTACACCAACTTGAAGAAGATTGTTAGCTGCAAAGTTCTTCACTTCATCAACAATGAAGATCAAGAAGCACTTGATTACAAAACCCTAAGGCGTAAAGACGCAATAGCTTCTTTTAAAGAGAATAATGTATCAGTCACTTTTTGTATATGTTCTCCTTGTATTCTCTTATATGACGAAGACACAATAGCTTCTTTCAGAAGAATAATGTATCGGCCACCTTTTATATGTGTTCTTCTTGTGTTCTCCTTGTATTCTCTTATGTGACGACCTTTAAAATAAGCTTTATATATGTCTATGGTTGTGAAAAAAGAAACCCTACACAAATACATAAGCATGGGCTGAAAATCAAATTTGAAAATTTGAATTTCGTAATTCTCGATAGATACCTCAATAGATAGTGTTAGGTTTTTAGACCTCTTAAATAACAATTAGATTAACCTAGTGAATTAGCCAAGTGATTAACTTAATCAAATTATGCAAATCTAGGTTCACACAATCAAATAATCATATCAAGCACATAAAGCAGCGGAAATATAAAGAACACAAGATATGATGACCTAGGAAACCACACGGTAAAAACCTGGGGAGGATTTGACCTAGCTATCTTTAAGGTAAACTTGAATCCACTATATGAAAGAATCGAAGTTTATACAATAAGACTTACAAGCCCCCACGCTTGACTTCCTATTACTACCCACCTGTAGAACTTACTGACACGACCACGTGCAAACTCTGAATCTATGGATTCCTTCTTTCTTGGATTCTCCACAAGTACATGCACTCCCGCTTATTTTTCTTTAAGCTCCAATGGTAGCAACTGAGTTGATCATCAAGGTGTACATAACATCTTCTCCTTGAAAACCCTAAGTTTTGTGTAAAGGAAAACTCCTCAAGGATCTCACAAGAGATTTACACAAAACCGCAAATATGAGCAACAAGAGCAGCAAAAGCAACTCCAAAAACGTGGCTAGGGTTTGCCTTATATACCTAGGGCAAAAACATAAAATCCTAAACGTTTTAATGTGATAGGACTAAGTTGGAAATCTGCAGAAAAATGCAATCTGGCCGACTTTCAATCGATCGAGTCTAAACTTCGATCAATCGAGCCAGGCCGAAATGCATAGTAGCTTCTGCATTAGCTCGATTCCAACTTTACATGAAATACACAACTTTGAGCAAGCCTAAACAAGACTAAATAACCTGTTTTGATCATGATTTGCCAACATTACACATTAGAGTTTTAAATACATAAAATCCTAAGTCTTTAGAACCTAACAGATAGTATCTGTCAAAACAACTGTCGAGCTTTAATTAATCACCACTTCTTCACTTATTTCTTGAACAGATTTGCATGGCTTCAATACTAGACTTGAACTCTTGTTCTTTGAAATATTAAATACATCTTAGATCTACTTAATTACAAGTAAAGTGTGTTTTATCAAACGATTAGCCAATTACATGAAATATTAACATATGTTTCTAACATGATTTACATATGTCCTAACAGTTTTCCCTTTTGACAATCCGTGACAAAACCACAACAAACAAATGAACATATGAGAGAAGTTATAAATTACTCAACTCATATTCACTTGTTGAATACAATAAAATCTATCTTAACACAAACTCTTGAAAAACTTTGCAAGAAGAGAGTCCATGACAAGAAAGACTTTGACAACCTGTATTTCTGAAACACTTTAAACAAAACTCATCACGGCATCTTAGTGTGAAACAGAAATAATAGATTGCATATAGTAAATAAGAAGCATGTGCATAAAGAGAGAAAAGACACAACACATGTAAAGGTAAGTGAAGAAGACATACATCATCATATATATATCAAAGATAAGCACAATGTATGTAAACATGGTCACAAGACCAGTGTATAAGAAGAAGGAAGTAAGCACTCCCCCTAACAAGATGAAACACATCTCCCCCTTACAAGAGCATGTATTTCTCCCCCTAACATGTAGAATCTTAAAAAGAAATCACATGTTCTCCACAATTTCTTCCCCTTTTTGTCATGATTGACAAAGGGTACAAGAAGCTAGAAAGTTTCACCTAAGAAACATAAAGATGATCAAGAGGGCACAAGAAATCCATATAAATGCATGAATGTAATGAACAAAGATGCTATGAATGATAAGATAAAAGAAAGATGCAAAACATGTGAAAAACAATGCATGCAAAAAGATCTTGACAGATCAAGAAGCTATCAAGCAGCTATCGAGCAAAAGCCAACCTCGATGGATCAAACAGCTATCGAGCATCTATCGAGCAGATAGAAGGTTTCTCGATGGATCGAGAATCTGTCGAGGAACTATCGAGAATGCGATAAAAAGAAGATTAGAGGGCTCGATAGATAAGCCAACTGTCGAGAGGTATCGAGAAGCTGTCGAGATTGCTTAAAACCAATTTTTCAAAGAAGAGAAAAACACAAATTTGAATGCAATCAAGCATGCTACTCAAACCAAGATCCAAACAATATTCTAAGCTCTTAAAAACATCTCTCAACGCGAAAAATGTTAAGCACAAAGATCCCAAAACACACACACACATTAAACAAGTCTAACCAATTTTATATTTCAAAAACAAGTTAAAACAGTTTAGTGAGCATACATTAACACAAGTATTCCTTGTGATGGCCAAATCACATTGTACCTACATATGTATCAAAAGTAGCAAAAAATATTGCATGTTGTGTGTGAAAAATATCACAAGATTGCATAAGTGTCTACACGTTATGACGATTTGAGATATGAGAAAATCACTTTAACTCACACACAATCATAACTGTTTAATGGGGACTATCACCTTCGAGGTACATTCTATAACTCTCACATCTCCTAGAATATGCGATTGCAATCATATATAAAGCATTTTATTCTTTTTGCTTTTTATTTTTCTTTGCATATTTTTCTTTTAAGCAAACCATGCATGAACATATATGAGAGAGAAAAAAAATACTCAATGATGTTAAGCATTTGACATTCTACTTTTGCTATGCCGAAGCATACAAATGTTATTTCATGATTGGCGAGCAACAGTGGTGAGATGGTTATTTATGCCTTTCTCTTAGAATTTTTTAGTCATTCCCATCAAAAAAAGTGATACGAGTGTTAAATACAAAAGATTACTTAACCTTACTCATTACAAACAAGAGCTACAAAGCTCACTTGTTTAGTTGTGTATAAAGATGCTCATCTAAGTTACAAAAGATACAAAGTTTAGAAAACTTTGTTTCAATGGCCATCCAAGGTACACAAGTACCAATGTACCCAAACACACACTGTTTTTGTATTTTTTTTGGAAAAACAAACAAAATAAAATGAAGATTAAACAACCAAACAAAAACAGACAAACAATATGAAAGCATGAAAGAAAGATGCATATGCATGAAAGCATGATTCCAAAAGCAAATAAAAAATCAAACAAAGTGAGTCCTACTTTAGATAGAAAGAATTAAAGCAAAGGACAGATAGAAAAGACAATTAAGTCTTAGGCTCCTTTTTCAACCACACAACACAAGTCTTTGGCCGTGAAGATGAAAAGGCACATGTCCTAGTATATCTACTAAAGGACATAGAAGAATTAAAATACTCCTGAAATTGAGTTAAAAAGCTCAAAACTTTTAATAACCCTCCAAACAAAAGTGTAGGTCCTTGAGAGGAAACCTGTAACCATTTGGACACTTGCTTTTGAGGATACAACTTAAAGCAATTAGGACGAATGTGTCTAGAAACACCACAATGGTGACATACACGAGGTCTAACAAAGGATTTAGAATTAGACAAATTAGTTTTGGATTGCATACCTTTATCACCTTTCTCAGATTGGCGCACAAAGATAGTCCTTGATTCCAGAAGCCGTGAAAAAGGAGGGGCCGGAGAAAACAGCATATCCTAAGCCAATCTTATCAGAACTAAGCTTTTGAGCATTCAATACCTTATCAAGCTTTGCACTAGACATCCTCTCTATTTGATTTCTAACTTGATTAAGCTCTACCTCGAGGTAAGATTCTTGACCTTCTCTTCCAATGAGGTGTTCTCCACAATAAGAGTCTCAACTAACCTTGTAGTCTCATCAAGTTTGACTAACAGATCAGCTTTTTCAGTTTTTACTGTTAGGTTTTTAGACCCCTTAAAAACAACAATTGGATTAACCTAGAGAATTAGCTAAGTGATTAACTTAGTCAATTTATGCAATTCTAGGTTATCACAATCAAACAATCATATCAAGAATATATAGCAGCGGAAAAATAAAAAACACAAAATATGATAACCTAGGAAAACCAAACCGGTAAAAAAACTTGGGAAGGATTTGACCTAGCTATTCTCAAGGTAAACTTGAATCCACTATATGAAAGAATCGAAGTTCATACAATAAGACTTACAAGCACTCCCGCTTGACTTCCTATTGCTACCCACTAGTAAAACTTACTTACACGACCATGTACAAGCTCCGAATCCACGAACTCCTTCTTTCTTGGATTCTCCACAAGATACAAGCACTCCCACTTGTGTTTCTTTAAGCTCCAATGGCAGCAACTGAGTTGATCATCAAGGTGTTGATAATATCTCTACCTTGAAAACCCTAAGTTTATATGAAGGAAAGCTCCTAAAGGATCTCACAAGAGATTCACACAAACTGCAAAGTATGAGCAACAATACAACTAGAGCAGCTCTCAAAAACGTGGCTAGGGTTTTGCCTTATATACCTAGGGCAAAAACATAAAACCCTAAACGTTTAATGAGATAGGGCTGAGTTGGAAATTCTGCAGAAAAACATTCTAGCCAACTTTCGATCGATCGAGTCTAACCTTTGATTGATCGAGCCAAGCCGAAATGCACTAATACATCTGCAGCCTCTCGATTCTAACTTTACATGAAATACATAACTTTGAGCAAGCTTAAACAAGACTAAACATATTATTTTGATCATGGTTTACCAACATTACACATTAGAGTTCTAAATACATAAAATCCTAAGTCTTTAGAACCTAACATTTACCTTATTAAGCTTTTTTCTACAAAAATGAGAAGTCTTTTCAGATTTTATAAATTCAGTGCATAGCTTATCATAGGCTTCTTCAAGGGTCAACTTCTTAGGTACTTCATTATTAGAAGAATCCTCACTGTCACTAGCACTCTCCACAATCACCTTATCGATTGTGGCAGCAAAAGCCATAAAATGACCACATTCATCCACATACTCATCAGAAGAGTCATTCTCGGTATCACTTCAGGTATCAAACAACCCTTTATCTTTTGACTTCTTGGTCTTTTCCTTCATAAGATAGTTTGGGCACTCTATCCTCATATGACCAAAACCTTTGCACTCATGGCACTAGATAAAGAATTTCTCATTTTTGCCCTTCCTAGAGGATTTAGATTTCCTAGAAGGTTTGTCCTTATCCTTTTTCCTAAATTGAAGAAGCTTGATAACTCATTAGTTATGAGGGTTAGATTTGTTAAAAGTTGTCACCTCTAATTATATGGTGTGGATGGATGAAAATCCTCCTTGCACTATTAGGCATGTGGTTAGAGATGTACTCAATTTATAGTAATTGACAAACATCTATATCTTTTTCTCATAATAATAATAATAATAATAATTTAGGTTTTTAATCCCTAAATGATCAATAAAATAATATCATTGACAATTATGTGATGTCACATTCTCAGTATAATGTTGGTAAGTTCTTGATAAAATTACATTTTCCTTATGTTATTAAAATCTTGTATTTTTTTTATAACATAATTTGTGAATTTACTTATATCTGTTTCCTCTTTAAGTCATTCAAGATGTATAGAGGAAGAACCATTAGTAAAAATACTAGAAACAAATCTCAACTATACATTACATTATTTACAAAATAAATTTGCCTTATACAATAATTGAATATAAACTGCATTATGTTTCCTTGAAAAAAAAAAAAAAAAAAACTCTCGAAATTTAAAACACATTCAAATAATGAATATAGGTAGCTTAGTTTTAAAAATCTAATATATTGTAACAACTATACTTTAAGAAAATAATCGTATCATTTTAAGAAAGGTTTGAGGCTAATACTTAAAAGTCTCATCTATATTTTATTTTTCACTTAACAAAAAAACCAATCGTCAAAATTTTTTTGCACATCACACGAGTCTACAATTAGTTAATAATAATATTAAAAGCAAATTATATAATTATAAATTGGAAGAAACTAGCAAATGTCCTAAGGGTATTCGTTAACCGATCCCTTATAAAATACATTAAAGATAAGAATTTGTTATTTCTTAACAATCATGTTTCAAACATTCGAAGAAAGGTAATTCGGTTGTGGATCCTAAATAGACTAGTCAAAATTGACCCAATATATTCTTTTCCTCCATCTAAATCACCTTCAAGCAAAAAATAATAATAATAATAATAATAATAATAAATCCAAAAAAAAAATTTCAACATAACAAATCCAACTTCTGGATTTTCTTTCCAAAGATGTAAATATACAACTTCCACATAATAAAGTGTCTCATTTATTTTGATATTTTGTATTTTTTAAATTAATGTCAACGTGCCTTACCTGTCTATTATAAAGTTTTAACTTTTAAGAGATAATTTCTTTTGAAAGAATCAAATAGTAAAATTGATTATTTCACATATATGCAAATTAATTATCACAACAAATGTATAGAATTATAAATCCCCTGAAATGATATGCACCTACTAGTCTTACAAAAGACCAAAACAAAAACGAAAACCTCAAAACCTTATTTGTTTCCAGTGCAGCCTGTAAGACGCTAATACTGTAACTCTGTCATGTTTTGCCCACGAAAATAAATAAATAAATAAAATAAAAACTTGGTGACTCTCAGTGGTTCACATTCTCTAGTGGGTCAGCTTCAGTTGTCGTTACATGTAACTGGCCTCCCTGAAACTTGAAATGAATGGCAGTTGGGAGCTGGGACACACATGAAAGAATCAGCTGAATTAGCCTGAGATCAAAAAAAAAAAAACAAAAAAAAAAAAAAAACCCAAACCCACTTCCCTAAGGTGAGTTTTCTCAATTTTTTTTTCACTCTTTTCTAACCTGTTTTGTTTGAATTTCAGTTCTTGTTAATGGGTTTCTTTTCATTTGCTGGAATTTAGTTCGTTTGATTTGATAGAGTGCAAGTTTAGTCCTCTCTATTTATTAGTTACTTTGTTTTGTTAGAAAGTTTTGATCTTTATTAGTTTAGAGGTAGCACTTTCACTTTCAATGAATCTGAGAAATGACTGAAAATCATGGTAAATTAAACTAGTTTGTGTTTTGGATTGGTACTTACTCTTGGGCTTGATCTGGTCTGCTTGATTGTTACTTTTGTAGTTGGGAAATTTCAACATGCAATGTTCTTATTTTGTCAAGAAATTAACCCAGTGTAATCTTAAGCAGTTATAAAATGGTTTTATCCTATCCAGTTGTGTATAACAGTTTAAAGTCTGAATCCATTTTAAACTGCTGGTTTGTCTGGTTTAATTATGAGGCAGTACTTGATTCAACTACGAATCAAACATAAACTTGGCTAGAGGGTGGTATATACTTTAATAAGATCCTTTTTTGATTGAGTAGAATTGAGTATTTGTTTAGAACTTATGAATTATTAATAAAAAGTTATTCCTAGTGCATAAAATTCCCACCTTTTGCAGGGTGTGTGAGAGGTGATTGGTAGTTACTCTGAATTTAATTAATCCCCACAAAAATATTTTACTTATAGCAAATAATTTCTCTGAAATGATGTTATCGGGGCCGATGTTCACTCTTTAAGTCACAACTTTGACTACTCAATGCCTTGAGAGAATTTCTATTCTATCCCTTTGATTCGATTGGTGTACCTATCCCAACTCCTCATAAGCCTGTATTCACCACTTATTGCCTTGATTTTGGGAATCTCTTAATTTTCCCCTCATGTGTAAAATTGATCTAAGATACGAAATGGTGCATCTTGGTACTTTATGCTGTAACTTGTTACCATTCTCTTGTTACTCCTAATTTCCCAGAACTGCATAACATACATTCTTTGTCCATTTCTTAGAAGTTTTTGAGTATAGAGGCTTTCCATTATGAACCTAAGCATTCCTTTAAGACTAAACATGGTAACAACATGGTGCGGACACAAGATATAGGCCTCTAATTACATAAACTTATCAATGTATATGCAAAAAGATTACGTCATAACCTTTGGCCTTATGGATGGAGCCTGCTATTAATTGGGCCTAAGGCATAAGCCCAATCACTAAATGTTTAGGATTTATTTATGTATAGGTTATTTTCTTTTCTGAATTTTTTTTCTTACTAGGTTAGTAAAGTTGTTTTCTACTAGGATAATAACTCTATTTAAGGAACCCAAAGTTCAGTTATGTTTTACAGTTAGATTGGTTAATAAAATTTCTCTTGGAATTTTTCCAATAGTATGTGCTTACTCCATAGATGTTGACTCCTATATTGTTCTCTCTTACTTTGTGCTGACTCCAAGCAAGCCCAAGTGATAACTCCTAGGTTACCTATCTTTTATTTTTTGTTATTGCATCCTGTTTGGTTTTGTCCTGTGTCACAACAGCCACTAAATTAGTTTATAGAGAGTAACCTTCAAGATTGTTCCTTTGAGAAATTGAATTCCCCAATGGACAACGGCATCCATTTATACTCACTCTAGGTCACCAAATTCGTGATCAAAGCTTGCTGCCAAATTCTTCACGAAACAGGACATTCAAAGCACAATGACTGCAGCATTCAACTTTGCTTCTACAAAAGACGCATAAAAGGTCACCATCATAAACCTAAGAAGCTAGTCTGTCACATGTTGATAGCCTATTTCTCATTGCAAGCTTAAAAATAGAAGCATGATTGCTTGTAGCAGTTTTAAACCAATCTAGTTTAGCCCAAACCGCCTTAGGAAGCTTAAATCTAATCTCTTTTTATGCTGAATAGCAAGTGTACCTTCCAGACTTTGAAGGAACCCAGACAAAAGAAGCACAGTACTGGCTATCCCCATTCCTATCAGTGCCCACACAATGAAGCAACTGATTTGAGTTATACAACTTCCTGACTTCTATCAAATCTTCATTCCCACACACCCCAAATTCCCCCTAAACGATGACTATCATATTGTTAACAAGAAACCCAACCAGGAACAAGACATTCTTTGATCTTCAAGGAATTTCCCTTAACCTGAGTTTCAACAAGGCCAGTAATGGACAAACCAAATCTTACAGAAGCCTTCCTTTCTCTTTGTTTAAGGGGTTCATCAAGGCAACTTATATTCCATATTGAAAAACTCATTACATCATGTCAGGTGGTAAGTTTAAATCACTCACCTCATTACTGACACCCCTTTCACACTTTGAAACAGGGAAAACCCTCTTATTCTTCTTCCTTTTCAACATCCTCTTTTTGCAAGGCAGCCTCTATAAATGGTTGTACTGTATATCCCCACCTTCATTATCCCCATCTACTGTATTTTCATTGTTTGATGGCTCCTCAACTTCCCAATCCCTCACATTGCCCTTATATAATGCTGAAGCAGAAAATAGTTAAGAGAGAGCAGTGGGATTCATAGAGGTTAGGAAGATAAAAAATTTGGTGTTCCCTGATTTTGACACTGTTGAAATCAGTGAGTTTATACAGGTGTGATTCATTTATCAACCACTATGCCACCCAAGTTTCTTTCAAATGGCTATCATGCTGTGTTCTTGCATCCACGTATCATGAACAAAAAAGCTGGGTGAGATTCATTGTGGTGGCTTGCTTTGGTGCATGTTGCACCTGTTGCCTCATGTGTGTTAACCTTGTTATACAGGCGGACATTTCAAATTACCATTATAAGTTTACTAGAAATTTGAGAGACTTAAGGTTCAAAACTCCCACCTAAAGTTGATGATCATCCTTCTCCCATTGATGTATGTTTTTGCAAGTAGCAAAGAAAAGTAAAATGTTGCACATGATGCTTTCTAGAAATGAAACATATTATGAATAAACCTTGTGAAAGAGTGATGATGTCAAATTTTCAAAATGAACAAGTTCTTAAACAAATGGCATAGTTTCTGAAGCCATGAAGTGCCATATATCATATGGAGAACCTGCCTGTTTATCTCTCTGTACTGTGTATTTCAACATATAACATTTTCACAAACTTCAAGACTCCTATATTTTATTAATATTCTTTATGAAGTTCTTTAATATTGTCATCAACATGGTAGTACTGTAGTAACTATGATATTACCTTTCCCAGCAATGATTGCACCAATTGCAGTAGCTTTAGCAGTGGGTCTTCTGGGATGGGCTTATCATGCATTGAAGCCTCCGCCTCCAAAGATATGTGGATCACCAGGTGGTCCTCCTGTCACTTCAAATAGAGTGAAACTCAGAGATGGAAGGCATTTAGCCTACAGGGAGTCTGGAGTTCCAAAGGAAGAGGCTAAGTTCAAGATCATTGTAATTCATGGCTTTGACAGCTCAAAAGATGTGTATCTACCTATCTCTCAAGTATGAACATGCTCTGATTTTTAATTTCTTTTTATTTTTTTACTTTTGATAGCTCGTCCAAAATTAGTTGAATTTTCCTGTGTCACAGACTATCTGGACAGAAATTTATCTCTCAAATGTGATTTTTTCAGAAATGTGATGAATAAAAATAAAATCATGTTATCTGAAGTGGTTTCATTTTTCATGATTTAACTAAGACACATATTTTTGAATAACAGGGCTAGCTAGAAAACCCACTTGCGCACACAGAAATATTTTGTTCTGCAAGATGCAGTAAACAGTCATTCATTTAATTGTTTAGGGGGATGTCATAATCACTGTTCTTTTTTATCTCTGAAAGTATCCGATACGCTATATCCAGCAGATCTACCCAACTGTGATGCACAGAAAGATTGAGGTGGTTAATTAGGAACCGGCTGATCAATCCAAACTACTCTAGCATTTCAAGTTACATTTTTGTATATTTATTTTTTAATCTCTAGAACTACCATTTATTTACTCTGGCAATGAACGCCCATGCACATTGAAATGTATTAAATTATGTTGGATGTAAACAAAATAAAGAAAGGTTATTACCTAGTGTTGTTCCTGTCAAAATAGTGCCCTTAGGGGAGATCTGGATACGACCCTGAGCTTTAGAATTTTTTCACAAAGTGGCTGCTCTCATGAATTGGACCCACACACTTGCACTTGACTACCCAAGACTTTATCTTTGCTCCAAACATCAAAATGTGCATACTTGTTTTGTTGATGATTAATTACAATATATGAAGTCTTTATTTGCAATGTGAAGGTTGTATGACTGATAGCTAATACTGGACAAAAATAAGATAAAAAATAAAGCTTATAACCTCAGTTTTAAAGTGGTGCTAGGTACTGGATTTACCTGGATGTTTTTCTTTGATCTTCAATTGTATAATTAATATAAGTGATTTATTTTTCGTAACCTGATTAAACTGGAATTCATTGTGCACTTTTTTGTTTAATATGCTAAGACATAGTAAATTGGTGAAAAATGTGTTGATTTTCAGGAACTTACAGAGGAGCTGAAGCTATATATCCTGTTCTTTGACAGAGCAGGTTATGGAGAGAGTGATCCATATCCTTCACGCTCAGTGAAGAGTGAAGCATTTGATATTCAAGAACTAGCTGATCAATTGCAAATTGGGCCTAAATTTTATGTAATGGGAATGTCAATGGGAGGTTACCCCGTTTGGAGTTGCCTGAAATACATACCACACAGGCATGATCCTTACTTCTACTACTAACTTTGTGTTTTTTTCTTATTTTATTAATTTTTATTTTAATGTTCTGACTGGTTGCTTTTCATATGTTACTGGGACATTATTTGCAGGTTGTCAGGAGTTGCCCTGGTTGTTCCTTTCGTACACTACTGGTGGCCTTGTTTTCCTGCTAATCTAGCAAGAGAGGCGCTTGGGAGGTTGCCTCTATCATTCCAAAGGACATTTCGAATTGCACATTACACCCCTTGGTTATTCTATTGGTGGATGACACAGACATGGTTCCCTACATTAAGCATGGGTCCGGCAAACTTAACCAACCAAGATTTTGAGATCTTGAAGAGGTTGTCAGAAATCCCTAGTGTTGGCCAGGTAGTCACATATCCTATGCATTTTTCTTTTATCACACCACACTAATATTTTGTGAGAAGGATTACACATTAATCATGGTATTTAGTTTCAAGTTTATAGTTAATTGAGTAATCTGGGTGGTATTTAATATCTAGCGCATTAGACACAAAATTTGATTAGTAGTCTATGTTTTCTAGTGTTTTTGCTTTTGCTTGTGTCATAAGCTCTTAGAATTCAGCAGTTGCTAAGGTCCATCCCGAACTGCAAAACCTTTTTTGCTTGTCAAGTTTATGGTTTTACCTTAACCACATCATAGAAGATAGCACATTGCACATTGTTATAAATCTGAACATATTTTTCTCTTGGCATTGTTCATAGGAATAGCTTCTTAAGCCTTACAAGCTATTCCTCTCTCAGTTATTTGATTTAGTATTTCCTTGGGGGATGTGGAGGCAAGCAGTAAAAACATGAAGATTCTTCAGCTGATAATTCTCATTTATGTTTCTCCATTAAGGAAAAGGTGAAACAGCAAGGCGTTTATGAATCGCTGCACCGGGACATTTTAGCTGGTTATGCCAAATGGGAATTTGATCCCCTGGACGTAAGCAATCCATTCCCTGACAATGAGGGCTCGGTTCACATTTGGCAAGGCTATGAAGACAAGATGATTCCTTATCAACTTAACCGATATCTTTCAGAGGAGCTTCCATGGATTCGTTATCATGAGGTTCCGGATGGAGGGCATTTAATGATCAATAACAGCAGTTTATGTGAAACCATTATCAGGGCACTTTTGCTTGACTAAACTCCTTGTTATTTGGCCAACCATATGATGGTATCTTCCTCAGTATGAACTCTTTGATATCCGTACTGCTATTGTGGTAATGTAAATAAATAAATAAAATGTTGTGTGGAATCATATTTATTGCAAAAAGAAACAACGGAATCTGAAGGGTATGTTAGAGAATGTATTCAGTTTTCAGAAGATTGTTTTTAGGGATGAGAGCTAAAAAAAACTCTGTTTTTTGTTGGTTTTGAAATGATGAATATAGTTATTAACTCATATTTATCCGAGTAGTTAGATTGGTAAATTTGAAGAAACCCACAATCCACTGCCAACGATTGAGAGAGAGATAGTGAGATGAGACAAAGCGAAATGAGAGAGAGAGAGAGCAATGAATTACAAAGAGAGAGAAATAAGAGAGAAAATTGAAAGGAAAAGGGGATTATAGGAAGATAAGAAGTTTGTTTTTGTTTTTTTTTTTGTTTTTCTTTTTTTAAAAGAAAATGATGGAATTTTTTTGCTAATTTTTTTATTTAAAAATTACAGGAAAAAAGAAAAAAGAAAAATATGAAGTATGTGCTATAACTCTAAGAAAAAATACCATGATTTTAAAAACCAAAACGATCAAAGAACCATAATTAGGTTTGATTCTCAATTTTTACCGGGCCGGTTTAGGGTTGGTTTAATTCGATTTTTAAAACAGTGAAAATTACTGTCAAAACTTGAGTTGGAAAGGGCTCGGGTGACAAAATGTTTCCCACCCCACTTGACCCAATTTGTCTTGATCTACCTTTTGGGTTTTTTTCATTGTAAAGAGAAAATGGGACGAAAATGGATTTTGCTTGCCTCATTCTCTCTCTTTCTCTTAACTGTACCACGATTGACAATTTTTCTCTCTTTCATCTCTATTACATTAATGTTGACTTCACATCATTATTGATGACAATCCATGTCGCCTCTATTGCCCCAGCCCTACTACCATTCAAAGGAGAGGACAAAACACCCCTATCCAAATCACACTCCACCCTGTTGCTATTTCCTATTTGAAATACCTGCTAGCTAAAAAATTGTGTTTTGAGATGGTAAATACTAAAAATTTTGACTCCCTTGATGGGAATGCTCTTAGTCTTTGTACCCTGCTTCCACCTAGTTTTTGTCAAACCTGAATTTGGCACTACAACATCCATGACTATTAGCTATACCATCAGGAGGGACTTTGCAAAACATATTTATTTTAACAACATTATTAAAATGTTCCTATACACAATAGAGCTTAATTTATCACTTTAACAAGTTTGTTCACAACTTGATTCATTTACAACTCTAATAACAAGTTTGTTCACAACTTGATTTATTTACCACTCTATCAAGTAGATATTAAAAATTTTCAAGTGTTGGTGAAATCCTTGATGTTGGCACTTTCACCATCGCTAGTCACAAGTACTTCTGGGAAATTAGTGGGCCTCAAATGTATGTTTTTGTTAATTTTGGCTACGATGACCTCTATCAGTTTTTCTTGGTTGGTACTGGTAGAAATCAAATGCAAGGTTAGTTAGTAGTGCATGCTGTAGCAACTAGTCCACAGCACAGCAAACAATGCTGGTCAATAAGGATGACTTTTAGTTCACCAACTCTTAAAGCAGATAAACCAACCCAAGCAAAAGTACATTAGCCCCAAATCTTTATCAACTTACTAAAATACCCCTGGATTTGCTGACGTGGCACAAATTTGGATCTTCTTGTAGTAAACAATTGTGTCTATTTACCAGTATTTTATCTAGTGAGGATAAGTGGATACTGTCATATTGATATATATATAAACTTGTGCCATTGTTTGCTACATAAGCAATTGTATAGCATATGGTACAAGCTTCAATTATATAGCATAAACAATTATCTATGTCCTCTTCAGGTAATTAGTTTTTAATGAATCTTCATATTCTTCATTCGTCAGTCTCTGATAATTATATTTGTAAAGGTTTTTGCCATTTTGTTTGATTGTTCCTTGAGATTTAGTAACAAAAACAGCAAACAACTAGTGATATTATTAAGATGTTCCATTATAAAAGATGATTTTATATATGTCACTATCTCTTTGGTCCAGAGATGTTTACAGTGGCAGCATCTGTGTTGGTAGTTAGTGCTGTGATATACGTTTATAGGAGTGTAAAGCCTCCACCTCCAAAGATATGTGGAACACCAAATGGTCCACCTGTTTCTTCCCCAAGAATTAAGCTCAATGATGGAAGGCATTTGGCTTATAGAGAGAGGGGTGTTGCTAAAGAACATGCTAAGTACAAAGTTATCCTTGTTCATGGCTTTGACAGCTCCAAGGACATATATTTGCCACTCTCTTAGGTTTGCAAACTCTACTCCAAAACAATCTTTTTGCATATTGAATACTAGTCATAGTTTCTCAGTGTCTGAATATTACAAATTTTGTGACATTTATTTATTATTTGTTAAAGTGGCACCAGTAACATTCTTTGTTACATTGATTCGTAAGCTTTTTGAAGTAAAATTGATCATACTTTTAAAAAAAATCAATTATAAAGTAGAAAGAAATGAACATAATTGGATTTGGGGGCTGTGTGCAGGATACTATGGATGAACTGGGTGTATATATTCTGTCATTTGACAGAGCTGGATATGGTGAAAGTGATCCAAACCCAAATCGCTCTGTGAAGAGTGAAGCATATGACATTCAAGAACTAGCTGACCAATTGAAGCTAGGACAGAAGTTTTATGTAATTGGAATGTCAATTGGAACTCATCCAATTTGGGCTTGCCTCAAATACATACCACACAGGCATGTCAATTACTCTTTCATTATAATTCTATAATTTTCATGGCCTTTTTGTTATCCAACTTCAAGCAATTTTGTTTACCCATCCCTCTGATTCACAATTTTTATATAACTGCTGATAGAATCTGTTGTGAAGTTGTGATTAATGCATATTAAAAGTGGTATCAATGGTGCCAAGTACCATATCAATAATTGTCATTGCTCAGTACTAGTCATATAAATCTAAATTTATAACCAAATGCTTGAACTGTAGGCTTGCTGGTGTGACTCTAGTAGTTCCAGTGATCAATTATTGGTGGCCTTCTTTTCCTCCCAAGTTGAAAAATGAAGCATACAAGAAACAACTAAAGAGAGACCAATGCAAACTCCGGATTGCACATTATGCCCCTGCACTATTGTACTGGTGGATGACCCAAAAGTTTTTCCCATATTCTTCTATCTTGCAAAGGCACCCAATAATTCTTAACAAACGTGACCTACAAACCGTACAGAAAATGTCACAAGAACCAATGCCCAATGAGGTACTAGAGCTTCACAACAATTAGTACTATAAACAAAAATGAGTTGGTTTTTTTACTTTCATGATTCTTTTGTGGTGTTTTATGGTTATGACAAGGTCATGTTTTGCGCTTGCAGCACAAGACAAGACAGCAAGGTGTCTATGAGTCGCTTCATCGAGACATGATGGTGCATTTTGGCAACTGGGAATTCGACCCAATGGAACTTAAAAATCCATTTCCCAACAATGAGGCCTCTGTTCATCTATGGCAGGGTCATGAAGACAAACTTGTGCCATATGAAATGCAACGATATGTGGCGAAAAAGCTGCCTTGGATTCGGTATCATGAAGTTTCTGATGGTGGTCATCTAATGATTCACGAGAGTGGTTTGTGTGTGGCAATGTTCAGGGAACTTTTGCTTGGAGAAGAACCCATTATCGCATAGCAATAGTTCTGTCAAAAACGACTTTTAGTGCCATCTGCTTGTATGTTATCGAAGTCCTAAAGTTTTCATTTTTCGGCTACTACATCTATAATTCTACGTTAGTCTCATAGTAAATTCTAAGGGGTGAATAAGTAATAGGTAGGTACGAAACAAAAAAAAAAAGTAATAGGTAGGTAGGTAGGTAGGTAGGTTTTGGACCATGGATAAGGTGATGTGGTAAGAGGGTAAGAGGAACCAGGCTTTCAACAAATAATAATCATGGTATCTTTCTTGATTTTTATAAAGACAGTTGTTTCATGTCAATAGACTTATGGCTTAATAGTATAATCAGGTTTTCTTACTTGGAAAACCTAGGTTTGAATCCCACTCTTCTCACCTATGATTTAAAAACGATGCTATGTTCTTTCGGGAATGACCGCTATTCAATTTTAAAAATTTTACTAGAAAAACAGGGAGGTGGGGATCCAATTTATTTCTTCTCAACTTCACTGAAAATTAAAAAGAAAATTAAATCGCAAAATTGCACCCTCAAAGTTTAAGGTTTTTTTTATTTTTTATTTTGCCCCTTAAAGTTTTAAATTTTTGGTCCTTTCTTTTAACATTACACAGTATTTGGATTTAAGTCCTTCTATCCATTTTTGTTGATGAGGTGAGGTGGCCATTAAGTGCTAAATAAGCCTAAAACCATTATATATGCCACATTATCTACAAATATAGGTTATTAAATAAAAGAATTATTAATATTTACAAAAAAAAAAAAAAAAAATTGTAGGTACTTAAAAAAATTAAGGCCCAAGCCCACTTAGATTAGTGGTACCTTGTCCTTTTAATCAAGCCCAAACAATAGAATGTGTAAAGAGAAGGAGATTCAAATCCAAATGCAATTCTAAACTAAGCCCAAGCTTAAGGCCAAGGTGTCTAAGTAACAGATTGTTATGAATGAAACAGCAATTGTGAATAAAGTCTTCCTCAGGCAAGTCCGAGGGTCAGCTATTTGTATTAAGTATAGTTCAAGTTTACATCAGACTATTCTTTTTTCTTTTTCCTATTCTAAGGGCTTTTTCAAGATTCCTCTCCAATCTTCTAGGGGGTTCCCTTCCTTTTATATCCCCTTTCAAGGCATCCCAACCCTACTCTTGTAACCCAAGGGGCCTTTCCCAAGATACTTGTCTTATCAGGACTCTACTAACTGTGGTAGAAAGGGTTGCTAGCTGTGGAGTTACTGTTCAGGGGTTATTTTCACATTAATGTCGCTGATAAGGTTGGTGTAGGGCATTGAACGTGGAGGTGGGAAGTATGTCCTTCAAGAAACTTCCTCCCGCCATCCTTGTTCCCATTATTGTCCTTTCTCCTCTCGTTGGGCCTTCACAAGATACTAACTATCCTGATTCTACTTTCATCCTCGGGTGGGCGAAATCCTCAAAGCTTATTTACCCCTTGGGGCTTGGACTATGCAAGCTATCTCATAGTCTGATCCTCCTTAGTTCTCGGACCCCCATAAAAACAATTACCAATATTCTGTTGCTGAGAAAAATAGTTGAAAATGAGAAGGGAAAAAGAAATGAAAGGAATTTTTAGTTATGGTGTTGGTTGCAGGGAAAAAACTTTGGGAATAAAATTTAAAGAAATGAAATGTTTTCAAATGTTGAAAGAAATTGCTTCCTTCAAAAAAATACATGTTTTCATGAAACACTTTTACCATGTAAGAAAAAATGTTTTCTAATCTGTGTTTTTCCAAAATAATAAAATTAACGTTGTAACTTTTCCTTCCAAGCTTTTCTTAGAATAGGTACTTAGTGGATTTGTATTCAAAGCTCTTTCTATTAAGTCTTTGAACACACTATAAGCTTACATTTGTTCCTAACATTCTTGGCACTAACAAATTTCTTTTTGTCATCTTTTTGCATGAACAAAAAATGAGAAAATGGTGGATGACAACAATGTGCTATACTTCCAACCTTTTCTTTTCATTACATTGTATTTGTTTTTTGTATAGTTGTTAGTATTCACATGCTAGCTATATAATAAATAGATATTTGCATGTTATTGTATATTATACTTGTATGCTTTTTCACATGTTACTTATGTATACATCTCACATGCCTTGATTGAATATATTTTGTTGGAGTTATTATTCACATGATAGTTATATATAAATATTTACTCACATGTTTATATGTATATTGGTTGCAAAAAATCTTTTCAAGAAAATCACGATGCCAAGAATTTCATTTCTTCAAAAAAATTTAACATTTAGAATAAATTAAAACGAGGTATTATCTTTAGATAGGTGCTCTAGGGTGTCTAACACATTCCCCACACGTAAACAAACTTCCAAGTCCAAGATCTTTGGTTCAAAGACTTTTGGTTTACCTTAATTAGTGAACCTTTAAAATTTGGTTTAGTTAATTAGGTAAGGTAAAATAAATTTGACATCTTGGTGACCAATCACACCTAATACAAAACCAATGGTTGGTGGCGATTCCTAAAATAAAAATAAGAAAAAGGGACTCGCATACCCCACTCTAGATACACAATCACACAAGAGTCACATTGCCAAGGACCCAATGTGCGACAACCCCAGGAACTCGAGGCAGGAAAAACCAGATATCCATAATAAGCTATTATAAAGTCTATCTTTTATTCCTTGAGTTTCATTTTAATTTTGGTTAAAATAACACTGGAAATTTGTGATGAGTTTTAATTATTATAATAATCTTCTTATTCTTTAAGAGATGAGAAATTTGAATAATAAATTTGAAATTTATGACATTAGTTATATATTAGGCCAATATAACACACTACAACATAAGTTAGAAGAATATAGTTCCCATAAAAAAAATATTAATCAAACACACACAAAATAATAGAATGATATATTTGTATATATATATATATAAATAAATAAATAAAAAATAAAATAAAATAAAATTAAAAAAGAGAGAAGGAAGTTACCAAATATAACCTTTGCATCAGAGGCATTATTATAATAAATCTCTTTAAAAAATCGTAACATAACCCAAGCAAAATAACATCAACACACTTAAGAGTCTCCATGGTTGAATGACATAAACAACTCCGATATAAACTAATCTTACGATCAATCGCACATCAAGAACACAGATAATTCAAACATAACATTTGATTGCAGTAGCTTTGTCCATTTATTTTCAAAACATAAGAGGCATAAGTATAATAAAATGAGCAGTAAAATTTGACGGTTTTGTCCACAACAACTCTGACATCCAGCTCCCTAACCTGCAATTTCCACTTTCTCGGTATTAGACCACAAAAAAGTAACTCTCAAGTCGACCAAAAATTTATGCAACAAGAAAATTTGTGGAGAATATAACTAATAATGGAAAACCAAACTTTAATTGACTCCCTGGGGAGAAAATATAGAAATGGAACAATCTTCCTTGGCGTGGCGACTTCTAAGAAATAGGTGAGTTATAGGAGTATCCTCCATATTAAATCACTAAAACAAATGCACCATTGTTTTCAATAAGAATCGAGCCTGAAACCAATGCATTTCAAAGCATAGTAAAATAAAGTTGAACTAAAACCAAAGTCCAAATCAAGTCCATTCTCGAGCGCGCTAGTTACCTCCCCCTCCAGATGTCTTCAAAATCAACTATGATGGAGCTGTCTTCAAATTCAAAGAGGTAAATAAATCTAGTATTGGTGTTGTTATCCGGAACAACCAGGGCCTAGTCATAGCCTTTTTGTCCCAACAAATGCCCCGTGGCCACCAAGCGATAGAAATTGAAGCTGTGGCTGCACTACGAGCACTTGAATTCGGATTAGAGGTTGGAATAGACAAAGCAATAGTGGAAGGTGATTCGGAGCTAGTTGTGAAGGCCTTGATCAAGGAGGACACGGGTTTGGCCTCTTATGGTTTGTTGATACAAAATGCTTGTAACTATGCTAGCTCTTTCTCTAAATTGTCTTACACTCATACCAAGAGAGAAGATAATAGAGTTGCTCATAGTTTGGCTAGATTAGCAATCAGTTTTTCAAATTATGTTGTGTTGATGGAGGATGTTTCACCACATGTTTACTCTGTTATTCAGGCTGATTTAGCCATTTTGTCTTAATAAAGTTTCTGTCTTTCTCCCTTAAAAAAAACAACAAAAGTGTGCTGTTTTGGCATAACGATTTTTCTCATAGTTTAGTTAATGATTTATATTAACCGCATAATCAATTGATCTATTTTAGTGACTTGACATAGGAAATGTTGATGTAATTAAAAAAAAAAAAATTAATTGATATGCATGAATAAGAGAGAGGCAAATTAGGAATTTTCTTACAACATCTAAAACTGGAGCTTAGAGATTCTTCATTTATGAACACTTTTATGTGCTATTTGATTAAACTTATAAAAATTTCCATCAAGCAAGTAGAAATATGTTCTAATTCTTCTTCCTGGTGACACATGTCTAACCATTCTTTAACTGTAAAATACATTCGATCATCAGGGTCAGCATCTTTAAAGCAAGCAATAAAGCTGTAGTAAATACAAAATATGAGGTTTTTGGAGGGTTGCTTTCTTTTCTGATTTTTACGACAATGTTGAAGACGTCCTAAGAGGCAAGGGCCTAATTGACTATGCTCATTACTATCAGTTTTATCAAGTTGAGTGGGACGCGAATGGTGGATATGAAGAGAAGAGAGAAGATGAACGTTAAGCATATAATTAATTATTAGCTTGCACTTTAATGAAAAATAGCCGCCAACCGCATGTTACACCTGATAATTATTTTTTATAATTTAAACTAATTTAATAATGAGTAATGTATTTTATAATCTATAGGAACAATCATAAATCATAAATATAAATTTTATCGTACCAAAATGAAAATAATACAATTTTTCTCAAAAATTCAAAAGGTAAGTCAACGAAAATATTCATTTTTAATAAAAGTTATTTATAACATTTTGTGAATCATTAAAAAGAATATAAAATTTGGAAATTATTTTTTTAGTTTTAAACAAACTTTCTCAAACCTTATTTTTTCTGCCTATAATCCAAAACACCGAAAAACGTAATTAAAAAAATTAATAAAACTTAACAATGATTAATTGGACCAATTAGGAAATCTAAAAAAATTAATTGTTGTTGATAATCTATTAAGATTATTTTCTTTGCAGAATATGTAATTTCGTCCACCAAAAACATATTATTAAATAAAAAATTATTTGCAAATTCTAAGAATTAAATTTCTATATATGCATTGTAATAAAATAAAATTGCAAAATCTAAAATTTGTCATCCATCCGATTATTTTCGTTTGGCTAACTTTGGTTTTTCTCTGAATAAATGGCATTATATAGTACTTCTAATACAACTATTAAGAGTACTTTGTCCACCACAAAGGATTAAAAAATAAATAAAAATGAGTAAAGTCTCATAGTTTAACATCTAAATTGAGCACTATAAAAAATCATGCTTTGTAATATAATAGATACCAAACTACAATAAATACCAAATTATCCAAATCATACTATGTAATAGAATAATTTTATATTTTTTATATGCTATATTTAATTCTTTATAATGCAATAAGATAACATTTAACAATAAAATAAAAAATAAAAAAAAAACAACAACAACAATGATTTAAAAAACAAAATTAAATCACATTAACCCAAAGTTGAGTTTTAAAGAACATAAAAAATTATCAACCTAAAGCAGAAATGCAAGAAAAAAAAATCCACCAAAAAATTGAGAGAGAGAGAGAGAGAGAGATAGAATCTTTTTTCTTTTTTCTTTTTTTGTAAGGGAAAACTATGCATAGAATGGAAGAGGTAGTGACAAATTTATAGTAAGAGAGTGTGAATAAAAAGAGACAAAAAATAAAGGAAGATGAAAGGAAAGAGGAAGACTGATATTAATGTAGAGAGTAGTGGGGAGATGAAAAGGTAAAGGAGAGAGAAAGATTGAAAAAGTAGTGAAGAGATAAAAAGGTAAGGGAAAGAGAAATATTAAAGAAGTAGTGAAGAGATGAAAAGGTAAGGGAAGGAAAAAGGTTAGAGAAGTGTAAATATTTAAAAAATATATGTTAAAAACAATTATAAGAAAATTGGAAAGAAAAAAGATAATGACGTGAAGCTGATGTGGCTCAACTAGAGCGTAGCAATAATAAATGCTACGCTTCAACTTTTAGATATATATATATATATATATATAGATATAGATAAGGATAATTAGCTGGACGAAATGGGTAATTAGCCATAATTTCCCAACTATTTAGTTAATAGTTCTAGTTTCAAACTATATTATATAATAGCATCTCGAGTGTTTTAGGCTCGATTTTGGCTTATAAATCGAGCATCAAAGCCTCGATTTTTATGCTCTAATTACTTCCAACGTGGCATGATTTTCCACGTGGACTACATGGAAATCGAGTCTCTAAGACTCGATTTCCAATCCTTATATATCCCGAAGAAGCCAGACAGAGAGAGAGAAAAAAACCCAGAAAGAAGAACCAAGAGAAAAAAAACCAGAAAGAAGAGAGAAAAAAACCCAGAAAGAACCCAGAAAGAAGAACCCAAAGAGAGAGAAAAAAAACCCAGAAAGAAGAGAGAAAAAAACCCAGAAAGAACCCAGAGAGAGAGAGGAAAAAAAACCCCAGGCCGCGCGTCGCGCGCGGCCCGGGTCGCGCGAGACCCAGGTCGGCGCGGCGACCCGGGCCGCGCGCCCGGCGACCTGGGTCGCGCGCGGCCTGGGTCCCGCGCGGTGGTGGATTTCTCTTTTTTTTTTTTTTTTTTTTGTTTTTCTGGAACTGAGATTGTTGTTGTGTCTCTGTGCGTTTCTTGGATTTCATGCGCGACCCAGGTCTCTAGATCTAGATCTTTCTCTCTGTGATCTTGGATTTCTTTTTCTTTTTTTTTTGTATTTCTGAAACTGAGATTGTTGTTGTTGTGTCTCTGTGTGCGTTTCTTGGATTTCATTTTTTTTTGTTTTTTAAATTTCTGGAAATGGCTGAGAGTTGAGACTTAGAATTTTTTTTTGGTTTTCTTTGGTTTGTAAATCGAGTCTTCGAAACTCGATTTCCATGTAGTCATTACGTGGAAAAAATGGCCACATCAGAGGTGAAATCGAGTATCAAAGAAACGATTTACAGGCTGAAAATCGAGCTTCTAAGTCTCGAGATGCTACTAAGTGATATAGTTACAAAACTGAGCCAACTAACTACATAGTTAGATAATTAGTGTTAGTTACCCAGATTCCCCTAATTAGCTCCATGATAAAAAAACATTACGCTTTTCATATATTCTTCAACCATAAGTTCTCATTTGATTTATTAGTCCTCCTAGTATATCATATGACTTAACCCCTTTACTCTTCTATTGAAATGTTTATAGGGCAAGGAATGAAATCAAAAGAATTTTTGAAGTGTGTGTGTATATATATATATATTGTCCTTTGGAAGTGTGCATAAGTTGATTTAAAATAAAGCAATTTTAAAAGAGCAAATTGTTTACCAAACATTTAGAAGCATTATTGTTTAAATTAATTAACTTTTTTTTTTTGAGATAATTAATTAATTAACATTTTCTAAAGTAATGTCTTTTGGTTAGAGTCACAAGATTTTATATGAGAGTTGTAAGGACCAAATTTGGGTTCTTAACCCACTACGTGGATAGGCTTAGGCTCAAAAAGCCCAAAGCAATAAATTTGTAGAGAATGGGTTAGAAAAATTGGGCTTTAGATGATCAAACCAACATTGGAATAGGTTAGATGACCGAATAATACAAAAGGATAGGGTTAAGTTGAAGAAAAATCCTCCTCGGTGCGATCAAAGGTGATCTGTTCATGTATATATTTCTCTCAAATTAGATTACCAGTTTGATTCCTCAATGTCACAATCTTTTTTCTCTTCTGAATCACCGTCCTCCCTTCATGAAGGGTCTCAGCTCTTATAGACCTCTTTCGAAAGCATCTTGATCTTACACTTATTGATCATCTGCATTACTACTTGAGTGTCTGTCTCATCAAACACTCTCTCTGGTTGTGTAGGTTTTGGGGCAACCAACTTTGCATTGTTCAGGTATCACTTCCACATTAATGTAGTCAGGAAGTTAGATGCAGAGCATTTAATGTGGAGGTAGCAGCTTTTGTAGATATTTATAACCTTCTTCTACTCCTTTCCTATCCAACGTCTGACTTCTAGCCGTGATGCTACCTGGTAGGATACTTAGGAAAGTAGGATATCTCTATTGATCTTGGATCCACAATTCTGATATGACTTCTATCCTCGGACAACTTTTGGACCATCATGTACAATCTCTATCTCTTTCTCTTCTACCATTCCCATAATAATATTGTTTGACCATCCTCGGACTGGTTAATATCCTCGGACTGGGCCATAGGCCCAATATATACAGTTTTAATAGTACCTTCTGGCTGTCTGGCCCCCACAAGAGTAATTATAAATTTATTATGTTTTTACAAAAGCCAATTATACTCATAAAAGATTAATTAATAATTTTTTAGATAATAATAAAATTTACATGTGACCTACTTGAAACTAAAAAATGATCAAAATTTACTAAGAAACCAATCTATTTAAAGTTAAAAACCATGCCATTTTGAGTTGATGTGGCACTTAACGGCCACCTCAACAACAGAGATTAATGGAAGAAAGCAAACCCAAATGTTCTGTAACGTTAATGGAGTTTATCAAAATTTTGAAACTTTGGAAAGTAAAATCAAATTATTCCAAATTTCAAGCATAAACTCCTAAAATCTACATCACTAAACAACCAACAACATTTCAAGTTTTTCCACCCAAAAATTATACCAATGCGGCAGTGCCTATACCACCCAAAATTCAAAACATCAGTAGTTTTTACCCCCAAAGTGTAAATTAAAATTTTGTTTGTTTCGATATAAAATATTTTATGGAAAATATTTTTCCATTTTCAAGTATTTGTTTGCTTACAAAAATTTAGTTAAACTTGGAAAATATTTTCAGTATGACTGAAAACTTGTGTGTTAAAACTTGGAAAACATTTTCCATCTCTCTCTAACGCACAGGCCAACCCACTATTCATTTACATTGAAACAAACGGAAAGTGTAAGAATTTGGACTCAAGCCAAGCCCAAGCCCGAATCCAATACCATCCCAATCTTACTGCCCAATTACTTGAACCCATAACCAGTCTCAAACCCAACAACCAAACTACCTAATAACACAAGCCCAAGACCAAGCCCAAGCCCAAGCTTCATGACAGTGCCACCAATCCAAAAACCCAAACACGAACAATTCATATCTTTCCCTTCCTACTTGAACCATTGAGTTTGAGGTTGGGATAGGCGGCAATGCCACTTCAACAAAGAACATTCCTTTGAGAAGAAGAGGAAGAAAGAACACTTCTTTGAAGGTAAATCAAACACATGTTGCAACTTTTTTGTTAAAAAAGATTATTATAGTTATGGTTGTGCTAAGGTGTTTATGCTTTCTTTTTTTTCTTTTTTTTTGGTTGGAACTGAAAATTTTGCTACACTGTTTTTTTTTTTATTTTTATACTTACTCATTTCATGAATGATGCATTTTATGTTTTCTTATTAAAAATGTAAGCTTTGGGAAGTGGTGGGTTAAAATGTTTGATGTATGTGAGCCTGTTGTGACTTGTGTCTTTTGAGGTATTTGTGAATGTCTAAGGTTTGGGGGTTTATGTTGAGTTTCCTTAGCTTTTGATTTTTGGTTTAGGGGTTATGGGTACCCAAGTTTTCATCTTTCTCGTGTAAGTGATACTAAGATTCTCAGTCTGGTAAGTCTGTTTCTTGTGCTTCTGAATTGAATCTCATCCTTAGTGTCATAGTGATAGAGTTGTGTGTGTTTGTTACGGGTTTGTATGTGTTGTAGTTTGTGGGTAATAAACCTGGATGAAAACCCTATTCAGCTTTACCTTTTTATTCTTAAATTGTTGTACAAGGTTTCGTACACAAGTAATTTAATCTATGTGCTTTCCTCATTTCCCAGATTGAGAGGAGGATCAGATATAATGACTGAGAGAGATCAACAGTAACGAGGGCTGCTGGTGTTGATTTAGGGTTGTTTTCTCTTTGTCTCTCTACACTCTGTTTTGTCTTCTTGCCATGTTACTATCTAGAAACCATAAAAGGGTGTCTGAGTTCTCTGAAATGATTGCCAAACTTAATCACTCTGTACTTTTCTCACCTGTTGGCCATGACAAACCCATAACTAGGCAAAACCCATCTTTCATTTTGTTTAAAGTTAGAAGCTTTTCCACTTCTACGCTTACCAATGATGCTAAAGTTACTGTTACCGAGTTAGCAAAATCACCCAATTTCACTCCCCGATTCTCTCGGATAGCTAAGAATGAAGCTCAAAACGTGCTCTTTGATTATTTGCACTGTACTAGGAGCTTCAGCTTCACAGATGCTGAGCACATTAGCAAGAACTCCCCTCGTTTTCTTCAGACTTTGATATCCAAGATTGATACTGACAAACACGTTGCTCACTCTTTAACTAAATTCCTGCGCTACAATCCCATTAATGAGTTTGAACCCTTTTTTGAGAGTTTGGGTCTCCGTCCATCTGAGCTCTCAGTGCTTCTCCCACGACACTTGATGTATTTGAGTGATGATCATGTTATGCTTGACAACTTTCATGTTTTATGTGGTTATGGAATCCCGCGTAGTAAGATAGGTAAAATGTACAAGGAAGCTAAAGAGATATTTGGATATGATTATGGGATATTGGCTTTAAAACTTCAAGCTTATGAAAATTTGGGTTTGAGTAAATCCACAGTTATTAAGCTCATTAGTTGTTGCCCCTCACTTTTGATTGGTGGTGTTAACTGTGAATTTGTCAAGGTTCTTGAAAGATTGAAGGAATTGAGGTTTGAAAATGATTGGATTGGAGGATGTTTATCTGGTAAAAGCACCTACAATTGGAACAGAATGCTTGATACTGTGGATTTTCTAGATAAAGTGGGCTATACTCAGGAGCAGATGCACCATTTGTTTAACACAAATCCTGCAATACTGTTTGAAGGTTCTGGGAAGAAGGTGTATATCTTGTTTGGTCGATTACTCAAATTGGGTCTCAAGTTGAATGAGATCTATTCTCTGTTTATACAAAATCCCAACATTTTGTCAGTTAAGTGTATAAAAAATCTTTTGCGAGCAATGGATTTTCTACTTGAGATTGAAATGGAGACAGAGTACATTGCAAGCATTATATCTAACCACATACAACTTCTGGCTTCACGTACTTTGAAAGGACCTAGATCTGTCTGCAAAGAATTGAAAGTTGGAAGAGATGGTCTATGTCAAGTTATAAAGGAAGATCCACTGAAGCTATTCAATTTGGTGTCTAAATCAAAAATAAAGAGCAATGAGCAGGAATCTTCCCAAGTTCCTAGTAAACACCAGGAGAAAACTACATTCTTGTCGAGATTGGGGTACATGGAAAATTCGGATGAGATGACGAAAGCTTTGAAGCAATTTCGAGGCAGAGGGGATCAATTACAGGAGAGGTTTGATTGCCTGGTACAAGCTGGTTTGGACTACAACATTGTGACAAATATAGTTAAACAAGCTCCTACGGTTCTTAACCAGTCCAAAGATGTTATTGAAAGGAAGATTGATTACTTAAGAAACTATTTGGGTTACCCATTGGAATCTGTGGTGTCATTCCCCGCATATCTAGGTTATGATATGGAAAGAATCAGTCAAAGATTTTCAATGTATGTTTGGCTAAGGGAGAGAGGTGCAGCAAAGCCAACCTTGTCTTTGAGTACTATCCTTGCATGCTCAGATACACGCTTTGTAAAATATTTTGTTGATGTACATCTCGAAGGTCCAGCCATGTGGGAAAAGATAAAGAATCATTCACCTTCCAGCTAAGAAGTAATTTCATCCTTCTCATTTTATTTTGTAGAAAAGGCATATGCTTTATGAATGGCCTTTCCGTTTGTTGTGCTTGCATCGCTGTACAATTTTGTCCATTTTTTTCATCTTTTCTTTCTTTATTTTCTTGATGAAATTTTGTTTGCCATGGTTGTTTAAAATGTAATGGTAGATTATCTGACAATGGCTGAATGTGAATTTTGACTTAGGGTTGAATCACCCATATAAATATCAAATATGAGTGGTTTGGTAATATGGATTGTATTTAACTATCGAGTTAGATGATCTTGTATTTTGTATTTAATCTTTTATCTACTTACCAAAAAAGTATTTGATCTTTTTTCTTGACCTCTATCTACAATTTCAGAACTTTGTACATTTTGGATTCCATATAAGATTATATTTATTAATGTTGGCATAATTATATGCTAACCTTTTTTCTGCATCATACGAGTTTGTGACTAGTCAATTATGGTTCCTATGCATGCAAATGGGCTATCATAGAGACGCTCATATATGTTAGGTTCATAAATTCAGAAAGATACACATATATAGCTGCATCACATGTCTGAATCAGTATTCTTTTCTGACAGTTTTTGTTTCTATCATGATTGTGTCTGTGATCATAAGTCTTACGTAAATATCCATGTTTAAGATGCGCAAGCTAGATCAACAAGTGCACATCAAGACATAAAAGTAATAAAATTCATAAAAAGATAAAACCTTGATGAATGATAATCCAACAAAGAATAGCCTTTGAACTGTGTAATCATGAGCTCCATAATACACATCAATTTACATGAAATACTGTTAACTTCAGAGATATTTGATATCACTTGGTGAGGGGGTTAATTTCCATTCCCATCAAATACATTGATAATTGAAACTTCTTCTGGAAAACTTATTTTAGTGCACTATCAATGTATCATCATTTTGTCAGTTTTAATTGGTTTAGCTACTTGATATCAAAAAAATAAAAATAAAAAATAAAAAATTGTTTTAGCTACTTTGTTATTCTTCTAATTTTTACTTTTGCTTCATTACATTTTTTAAGGTCCATTGGAGGCAGTTGTTTCATATAGAGAATTTCATGCATAATTCCTGGAGAATAGAACTTTGAGAGTAAAATGTGAGACCATAGTTAGATTATGTCAGCAGGTGTTGATGTGAAGTTCATACTTCAATTGGTGTTTATTGTCAGAATTTTCTAGAATAAACATATGTTTCTGTTGCCCTTTTCAGGAGTAAGTAATGTTAATTACTTAATTTTGTCTCAAGGGCTGGAATGAAGAACTACTTTTTAGGCCTGTAAAGAAAAACAAAGAAAGATAATTTTGTTAAAGTAGCAAAAACAACTAGAAAAGGGCAGTTGAGTTTTCAGAATATCTTTGTATTTCTAAACTAAGAGAATTCTAATTATGAAGAAAATTGTTGACATGCTTGTAGGGAAAGACAATTTCATAAACAACTTTACAAGATGCGTACACAAGTGATGGAAGAGTTGAAGTGTATGCGATACATGAACTCATTTTCCATGCAGTGATGTTCTGTAAAATTTATTTTCTTGTTTAACATTGTTCATTTACTTTCTTGCTATTTCACTCATCATATATTTTGCATTGGCTCCCCAAAAAGAGAAAAAGAAAAACATGTGATGACCACAGTTGACTTTGCCATGTGCAGTCATGTGTTGTGTGATCCCCATTCTGTGTTGGCTTGGTGGTTAGTTGGTCAGTTATTTGAAACCAAGAGCGAAGACTCAAGGATTGATCCCCTCTCTGTGTTGACCTTCAAGCTCTTCAATTTGTTTTCTTGATTTCGAGATTGATGTTTATTCACTCTATTCTCATATCTGGTATTTTATATTAAATTTGATATTTGAGTTCAAATGTATATATATTTTTTGGTTATCAGATTTTGCTCGGAACTTTTCATTTTCCTTTTGTTTTGGCTGATCTTAGAGGTCTTGTTGTTTTGGTTTGATGATGGTGGGATAGATTTGGTTTTTGGGTGTTTTGTTTTTCTGGGTTTTGTTCTGCTTTGTTTGTGTTGTTTTTGTTTCTCAACTTCTAAAATCTTAGTCAAGTATTTGTTAAACACAAGTGAAAAGTTTTGTTCAAAGACAAGAACAATTTTCTAATTCTTAAATCTATCTCACTACATTCCTTTTTTTGTGTGGATCCCATTGAATTTCTTAAAAGTTAACTAGCATTGAAATTCATGATTTCTTTGAAAGACACTTTTGTTATGTGCAAAACCTTTACCCGTGTGAGATCTCAGAGATGGTGGAAAACAAAGCACATTAGAACAGTCTGGTTTTAATAAAGCCTTGTGTGAGAAATGGGGCAACTGAATGCCAGTTCTTAATAAGAAACTTGTTTCACAGTTTAGAGTAGCAAGAAATTCAATGTGTATGGGGCTAGATGAATTGTCGGTGGCAGCTTTCTAGAGCTATATGAGGGTGCTGCTCTAAGAGTCAATGTAAGAGTCTTTATGTTTCCTAGAGATTTAGATTAAGATCTCAAAGGGTGATGTAACTAGTTTGTTGCTTGAACAATTCTTGTGTTGCTGTTATTGCACCCTCTATTGTTGTGTGTACTGATTTGTTTCAATCAATAAGATTTCTCAAATAAATGCATTCAAAAAGTCAAATTATTGATTTTTTAAGCAAAATTTGGTTTTTGAAAATTTGAACATTCAATTATGCATTAGGATGGTGAAGTGACAAAATGGTTCAAGACCATAGGAAACCAAATTGCTAGACCTGGTGCAAGCTCATGAGAATTCTAGACCTCATGGATTGGCAAGCGCATGTGTAATATGCAAGGTCTGTTTGAGATTTACTTATTTTGTTGAAACTAAAATTTTTTTGTTGAAAGTATTGTAAATAAAGGTAAAAGTTAGTTGAAATAGTACAATGAGACTCATGAATAGTATCAAAAAGTGCAGTGGGACTCATTAATAGTAGCAAAAATAAGCTGAATAGTAAAATAAGTTAGTTTTTTAAACTGGTGCAAGCTTATGAGAATTCTAGACCTTGTGGATTGGCAAGCGCATGTGTAATATGTAGGGTCTGTTTAAGATCTACTTATTTTATTGAAACTAAAAATTTTTTGCTGAAAGTACTGTAGATAAAGATAAAAGTTAGTTGAAACAATACAGGAAAACTCATGAATAGTACCAAAAAGTGCAGTGAGACTCATAATTAATAGCAAAAATAAACTAAATAGTAAAATAAGTTAATTTTTTAATTTGGAGCCAAACAGACACATAGCATAGAAAAAATTGGCTAGCAATAGCTACTATCTATTTTGTACAATCAAGACCAAAATCATAAATTGGATGTATTTGGTCATGCAAACTATTTTGGGTTGAGGATTATTATATGTATTTCATTCTATTGTGAAACTGTCATCATAAGAGATTAGAATGTTGTGACGCTTGGAAAATGAGAAGTCAAAGATATATGCTAAAAATGCTGCTAGACCAAATAGAAATGCATATGTATAATGATCAAAATCATGAATTTAGTTTGTACCGGTTGAACTAAATAGCTCCTTAAAATGAAATTGACTTATCTAGCAAATGTATGTTGGAGTGCTTAAGCAGACTCTGAATTTCAATTAACCTCATCATTGGAAAAGAGAAAACACCTTTTCAGAAAAATTGTTCTCCACAATGATTTTGAGAACAGAGTTTTCTAAAAGCTGTTTTGGAAAGAATTTCCCAAACAACACAACTAGTTTGGACCCACCAATTTGTTTTTTAAATGCAGAAAATTGTTTTTTTTTTCTTTATAAATAAAAATATTAGTAAACAAGCTCTATACTCTAGAGTTATAACTCTATTCTCTAACATTATATAGTTAATTGGACCTCCTAGTATTTCCAAATTAAAAGTTTCGATTTAAATCTTTCATATGCCATTATATTTATCAAATTATATATGTTTGTATATATATATATATATATATATATCTTAGAGTAATGCCAAATAAGTATTAAAAAAAGAGGCTGGTAAAAATCAAAATTGGGCAAATAACACTTACCCCCTTTGAGGTTTGGAAAAATGACACTCACCCCCAAACTTAAAGGAAAAAAACATTTTTCCCCCTTTGACATATATTTATCTAACATTTTTCATGACATTTATTTATCTGAAAGGGGAGGAGAGTGTTATTTTTTTTAAATCTCAGGGGTGGAGTGTTTTTTCCTTTCAAGTTTGGGAGTGAGTGTCATTTTCCCAAACCTCAAGGGGGGTGAGTATTATTTGCCCATCAATATTTATGGGACTCACGTGTAAAAGAAACTGTACATATACTAAACAATAATATAAGGAAACAATATTTTTCATAATAATTAGCAAAATTTATTATAATTGGAATAATGTTACTTTTATATATTTCCTTATTAACATTATATTCATTGTATTCACAGAAGGTGAATGTCAAACAAAAAGCTGGGAATTTGAAAAAAAAAAAAAAAAAAGTAATGTCGTAAACCTCAAGAAAGTTTTTTAAAAAAATTTTAAAAAAATTGTGGAGCATGTTGCCAAGGACCCGGGAAGAGAAAGAAAAAGCGGAATATAACTTTGGAGATTTCATTGCGTTCTACAAAGATACCTTGTCCTACAGCCACACACGATTAGAACTCTAGATCCACTTATTTTACTGTTTTACTTATTTTTCTCTGCCTCTCATTTTTTTTTTTTTTTTTTAATCAAGATAAACCTTTTATCCTTACTCGCTGGTGTTTACGGTTTACGTAAATAACAATAATAGTTATAATAATAATAGCATTACGGCCTGTTTAAAATCTGTTTATTTTGTTAAAATTGAAAATATTTTGTTGAAAGTACTGTAACTAAAAGTAAAATTTAATTGAAATAGTAAAGTGGGACTTATGAATAATATCAAAAACTGCAGTTGGCTCATGAATAATAGTAAAAATAAGTTAAATAGTAAAAAAAACTAACTTTTTAATTTTTACCAAGCACACTCTACATAATATTATTATTATTATTATTATTATTATTATTATTATTAAAAGAAAGAAAACTATTGAATTATAATAAAAATATTTACTTAAATAGCAAACAATCAAGAAATTAAATACCGACATAGCGAGTACCGACATGTGCTTTCCAGAAAAACCCATGTGAAAGGTACATTTTGTGAGGCTTACTTCAAGGAATTTTTAATGAAAGAATTGATTTTCACAAAAGAAGCCAATAAAATAATATCTGAAAAAAATCTAAAGGACACGTTAAATATAACTTAGCTAGCTTATTTTTTAAGTTAATTCATGTACAATTTCTCAAAATCCTCTTCTTTTTTCAAATACACTTATATCTTTACTAAATAAAATAAACTAATGAAAATAAATTGTTCAAATATTTTTTTTAGATAGTTTTAACTTATAACATTTGCTCCTGATAATAGCTCTTTATTATTAGACTAAGACACCAATCGATTTTTGGTATTGGCCGGGATTGAACCACAAATCTCTTATTCAAGATTTCAACCATCAAAAAATTTTACCAAATCCAAATGTTGAATTAAGAGAGTTGAATCAAGAAGGTGTGGATCAAAATATTAATTGTAACTAGATTTTAGCCTGGAGGACTGGTTGTTCAAGGGAATATTTTGACAAAAAAGATTCGTATTAAGCAAGAATATTATTAAATGGAAGATGGTCTTATACGAAAAAAGAGACAAATATACATTATAAGATGTCCAATCGTGTGTGGGCAAAGCAGTATAATCCAGCAAGGAATTATAAAGAATATTCTCATAATTTGGTATAAACCTCGGAGCCCATGAGAATAATAAGTTTAGTGTCACAAATTTTTTCACAACTTTGCCACAATTTTGTTACGTGACAACTTGTGAGTGGTGAAAATAAAATAATCAATCCATTTAGATCTATGATTTTACCATTCATGAGTCATCCTGTAGTAAAGTTGTAAAAAAATTTGTGACGCTAGACTTACTCAGCCCATGAAGTCCCAATGATGGTCACAGTGATATATATTTTTAGTATCTATTCTGGGAGTGTTTAAGCTTTAAGAAACAATTGGATTTAGATTTACAAAATGAAAGTACTAACTTGTCACGCTAAGTTATCCAAACAAAAAATTGTCACGCTATCTAATCTAATATACTTTAAAAGGAACGTTTTCTTCCCCCATACTTAAATTTCAACCAATGATCTTACTCAATATGGATTACATATTACAATAATCCTTTTTTTTAGTTTCCTTCTAGAATCCAATTATATCTTTAGATTCGATAAAAAAAAAAGAAAGGTTAAATCATTAGAAGTTCAGTTCAAATAAAGAATTAATACTTGTGGAGTAACCATTATATTAAGGGTGTGTAGTGATAAAAAGTTAAGTCTTTATAGTTACTTTAAATAGTCTATTTCGAGGGCGGGACATGGTATGTTATTAAAGACACTCAGACATGAGACATTGCATTGCCTTGGTTCCATTAATTTAACCATTAACCATGAGAACATATGGAATTGGAACCTTTATATACCGTCTAAAGGATTTGGTAAATTTTAATCAACTATAGCATGATTCACATTCAAGGGTCAAAATCCTGTTTGTTTAGTGTTTAGCACTAATGCATGTTGGATGTGTAAGTGTAGGACCGTATGTTTTCAAAGACAGAATCTGCCAGACTCTCATATCAGCCAGCTATGTAAAGGGAAAAAGTATAATGCTAAACATACAACAACAATTATGTCACATATTATGATGCAGACAATTAATGTTATTTATACCCCCAATTCTTGACACTTTAATACACAAAATAATGATAAATTTCAGTTAGCTTAATTAGTAAAATCTTTTATCGTTAAAAATCAGTTGCAGAGTCATTATTTTTTCATTTTAGAAAGGGGCCGTGATTAACCTGAATCTTATACACATGTAATGTAATGTGTGTGTATTCTCAAATCACCTATCATGTACTTTATAATTTTTAAGTTACATTTATATGATATGAAACACATTGAGAGATGATGATCACCTTAATTTGTTCAAGTATTATTTATGAGAATGCTTACACTAAAAATAATTTAGATAGTTAAAAAAAAATTTGAGAGGCCAAGTTATATTTTTTTCAAGGAGCTACTTGTAAATATATATACATCATATGAGAAATTACATAATTTTCAAAAAATTTGGGGGGGCCATGGCTTGTTTAATCCTCCTCCTCCGATCATGACGAAGCAAACATCATAAAAGAGAATTACCCAACCATCATTAGAGCAAACACCATAAGTTAAAACTCTTCCGCAACCATCAAATGAGAAAAACAGAAAATAAGGGTTCTTGTTTTTTCCTTACAAACCAGAAAAGCACGGGGGAGAGAGAGAGCCAGCCAGGGTGGCCAACGTGCCAATGCCTAAAGTTTGTTAAAAGAAGGTTGAAAATATAGCCAATGGCAGTGAGTACCTCGAAATCAAAAACTCCCATCTAAAGGTAAAATTTCGTTTCCTCCTTCAGGTAGAAAACTGTGCAAATATGGTATTCTATATATATATTTTTGCTTAGCTGGTTTAATATTATTTTCGCTGAAAGTGCCAAGTTTTTTAGGAGGACACAAACAAAATCAAGAGCTACAGAAAGGCCTACAAAAATGCCCATTCATCAAACCCTTCACAGGGTGTCCAATAAAGTTAAAAAATTTATAAGTAATCAACAACAACGTAGAGTTTTGGGCAGTCAAACTCAAAATCCTTGCAGCCCATTATTCACTAATACGTTTGAAAAGCTCGCTACCATCTACAAGTCAAACGAGAAACAAGAGGATTTCAGACATCATCCTCATCATCTGCTAAACCTTTGGAGTCCCTTCAAACTCAAAACACAATCAGTGTCAGGTATGAACCTTACCTTAACTCACTTTTTAGCCACACCCATGTTGATCAATATGACGATGATGGTACCTGTTAGCCAGATCTACCTTCTGATATTTTTGATCGATGTTTTCCAAAAACAGCAGTTGCCTTGTTGATGGGTCTTCTAGGAATGGTTTATCAAGGAAAAAAACAACTTCCTTCTCCTCCCACTCCTTCAGAGACTTCTGAGACTGGTTCCCCAGAAGATTCTCCTGAGGTTTCTTCAAGATTCAAACTCAAAGATGGGAGGTACCTGGCTTACAGGGAGAGAGGTGTGCCCAAGGACAAAGCTAAATTCAAGATCATTGTTGTCCACGGCTTAGGGAGCTCCAAAGAGATGAATTTTCTGGCACCTCAAGTACATACATAAGTCCCTCTTCTCAACCTTCATTATGAAAATCTGAAACTGTGTTAGACATTCTCAGTTGGGTTTGCAATGGTTAAAAAAAAATATGCTTGATATTGATGAATTTAGTTGATTTAGAACTAAACTCCGCCTGTGTCTGTGATTATTATGTTCACAGCCGGTCCCAAGCCCGGAAAAAGGAGGAGGGCTGTAGTAGGTTGACGGGCAGACTAAAATTTAGTCACTTTATTATGAATGGATCCACTACAGATGCACGTTGGGGCGTTTTATTAGGCCGACCCCAAAAATTTTGGGACAAAGGTTTGGTTGATGTTGTTGTGTAGTTGAGTTAAAACTAGATTAGAAAACATATGCCAAACATAGATGTTAAAACTTCATATAAATGAATATAAAGGAATAGCTCCGGGCAAGGGCCAGCCCTGGGGAGCAATTTTGATCACACACTTGTGCACACATATCAAGAGGTGTCATTTTATCTATGCTTTCAAAGATCCTTTATCTGTTAGTTCTACTTTCTTCTTCTTTTTTAAGAGATCACCATATTCATATACGTGAGTGATTTTACAAGAAGAACCCTGGTATACCTTCCAGTCAAGGAAGTAATAGTGTGTCAGGTTCAAACTATCAAAAAAATAACATTGTACAAATGTCAGATGATGTGAATTTTCACACTGCTTTAGTTTCCAGGAACTAATAGATGAGTTGGGGATATATTTTCTGCTATTTGATCGAGCGGGATATGGAGAAAGTGATGCAGACCCAAAGCACTCAGTAAAGAGTGAAGCATTTGACATTCAAGAACTTGCTGATCATTTACAGATAGGATCCAAGTTTTATGTGATTGGAGTCTCAATGGGATCCTACTCCATATGGAGTTGCCTCAAATACATACCAGACAGGCAAAATACTCAACTTCAAAATTATAGTTTCAATCTTTTTTTTTCCCTGCTCAATGATGTCATGAACCTAATTGTTGTCTCAAAACCATTTTTCCAGGCTAGCAGGTGTGTCTTTTGTAGTCCCGGTTGTGAATTACTGGTGGCGTTCTCTACCTGATAGAGTGATAAAGGATGACTACAGGAAGAAACTTGTGAGGTGGTCAATGTGGTTTGCAAATCATGCTCCTGGACTACTACACTGGTGGGTGAATCAAAAATGGCTCCCTTCAACTTCTGTCTTGGAAAGAAACCCGATGTTCTTCAATGACCGAGACATAGATGTTTTAAAGACTATATCAGGATTCCCAATGCTCACCCAGGTGAGCTACATATTCACTCTGCACAAATGCAGAAAGGATAAATATTTTTGGTGCTACAGTTAATTCAAGTGATTCAAATTCTGCTCAACAATGTATAGGCATAAAACATATCAAAGTTCAAGTTCCATGCTACTTGTGTTTCATGATGATTGTGATAAAGTTTTTGTTTCAACCTACAGGATAAGTTAAGGGAGAGAAGTGTTTTTGATACTCTCCGTCGTGACTTTATGCTGGCTTTTGGCAAATGGGAATTTGACCCTTTGGATCTGTGCAATCCATACCCTCAAAATGAAAGCACTGTGCACATTTGGCAAGGTTTTGAAGATAAAGTTGTGCCTGTTCAGCTTCAAAGATTTGTTTCTGGGAAGCTACCCTGGATTCGGTATCATGAAGTTCCGGATGGTGGACATTTGATAGTGCATTATGATGGTATATGCGAAGCCATTTTAAGGTCGCTTTTGCTTGGAGAAGAACAAGTTTCATTTAGACCTAATACAGCCTAAATCATACCTTGAAGTTATCTCAACTTCTTCTCCCCATCCAAATTGTTGATTGTGTAGGTGATTGATTTTTTTCTTTCAGATATTGACAAATATGTACATTACATTTATTACTGGAAAATTTTAGAGGAATATAATCCTTGTTTCTATAGACGTTATGCATCAAAACCTAGTTCATTTATCGATTTAGGGGATTTCCCTAAAATATTGTAGTTGTTCCTCAGATATGTAGGACTACTGTTCTAATTACAGATTTATGGGGGATTTGAATTTGTTGGTGAGAGAGAGAGAGGGAGAGATTTGAATGCCTAATTGGGTTTCTGTGATGTTGAACTTGAACTTACCTAGAATGAGGTCTAGCTCAACTAGCAATGAGTTTTAGCTCAACTGGCATTCCCTCTCCTTATAAATTCTAAGTGGAGGGTGAGATCATGGGTTCAAGACCCATTGAGTGTGTAACTTACCAATCAAACAAAAAAAAATTAAGAAAGGGCTTCGTGTTTTCTACAGGTGGGAACAGTTGAAACAGAAAAATGTTTCATGTATGATAATAGAATATTAGTGACCTAAAAGTTGTGATAGTATGAGAAGAAGTGGGTAATATGGTATCGATGTTGTTTATTACACATCTGTGTGGATACACACAAGGGTGTAATAAAACTAAAATTCGTGAATCTAACTCACGATTTCAAAATTGAAAATGTGAGTGAAAGTCATGATTTTAGTGTTATTTAACATGTATGTACACTAGTTTAGTGTTATTTAACAGTGTACATGCTAGTTTGTAATGAGTTTTACCCATATGGCATAGTAAGGAATTAAAGACCACAGTAATGCACTAGCACCAATATGGTATACAGAGAAGGTGGTGTGCGCCAACTTGGTTGTTTAAACCTCATGACTGGACCATTTTAATCCCACAATAATCATACATATCAAGCTTTTACTTAAACAGAAGGAATTTTAGCTCTGAATATGCTATTAAAAGATTCTCATCTTTGTCATCGTATAATTTGGATATGCAGTTTGAAACTTAGAGGCGACCAATATTCACTATTTCAAACAAAACAGAAGGAATATTAGGTCTGAATATTCCATTAAAAGATTCCTCATTCAGAATATCCGGATATTTCATATTTTGAATAATATATTTGCAAAGGACTTTCCTTTGGTGGTGTTCTAGTGATAACAGTAACATAACTAAATTTGATAGCACCCCTAATATCCACTTCTTAAATTTTGGTCATGGTTGCATATTTTGAAGAAGATTAAAAAGAATCATGAGGTGGTCATATTATAATATGAGATCACACAATTATATTGAAAGCATAGCAATGAAAACAATTTAGTAACTACATTTTCTGGGATCTGTTTTCAGACGCCAAACAGAAGAAACCAACAGCAATACAGACAAAAAAAGGTAGTCTGGAATTGAAACTACATGAAATTCATTCAAAGATTTAAGTGTGAATGCCAGATACAAATCATTGTATGTAGGAAAATTTTCTAGTAGCCAACATTTTGAAATTGTGCAAGATAACTGCTAAATAAGTTATCACAGAAAATGTCTGAAACTTATTAACATTTGGGCATTGACTTGGCATTCAACACATTTGACATTATTTACTATTGTGATAGCAACTAGGACAATTAGAACATTCTTATGGAGCACATACACATTATTGAGATAGATAGTAACATCCATTACAGAGCCTTTTGACAATTTGAAGTTGATATTGAATTTATTGAAAAACGAAAAAAAGTGTACTCCGCTAAGCACTTAACATTGACAGCTGGAACATAAAATTTGTTTGAAGATTCCACCAACCATATAGTTCACCTTCATCTCTAGGCTGAAATTTTAATCAATGCACATTGACTGACCTCTTTGTCAAATTTGATCAAAATGAAAGCTTGTGCAACCATAGTTAACATTTACTGAAAAGAAGAAGAAGAAGAAGAAGAAGAAGATTAAGTTTAATACATAATATGTGGTCAAGAACCCTGGAATATAGGCAGAATAGGCAAGCAAATTCAAGACAGGTATTTATCTCCTGCTAATTGCCAAGGCACCCAGGGTCCCAGACTACCTCCACATCATAAATTTGTGTCGGTCTCATAATGTTAGCTAGGCATTGAGACAACCATCTTGTATACCAAAAGCAGAACACACAGGACAGAGAAATACAAATACTATTTCTGTGTAAACAAACAGGCCTGTTTGTGTTTGTAAGAAAGCCCAAAATGCACTATTGACATTACATATCAAAAAGACAAAAATTTATGCATAATAAGCAGAGGGTACGAGAATTCTCAATAGAGGCAACCCAGAATAATTGTATCCTCCCAATTGTGGGAAATAATGAATAATTGTTGCTACCCAACTTCTGCTTCTATTTAATACTATTTACATATTTACGGTTCACGGTTCGTTTGAGAGTTCATAAAGGAATAAAACAAAATAGAATGCATAAAATGTAATGAAATTAAGTATTGATTGTTTTAAAATAAAAGGAATATAAATGAATGAAAGGTAATCTTATTTAGGAGTAATGTACAAGGAAAAGAATTGAATTATTTTATGACAATATTGCTATTAGACCTTTTTTTTTAAAATACTAAATATATATTTTTTGGGAGTTGCAGTAAAAAAATCATTAAAATTTATTTTATTTCCTCTTATTCCTCCCAATTTGGTAAGATTGAAATTTTGAAGTTTTAAGGAAATAAAGAAGAATGAGTGTTCTCTCTTATCCATTCTATTTCCTCCTACTTAAACTCTCAAACAAGATAATGAACTCTTCATTCATTCCTTTAAAACTCCCAAACGAGAAAATTGAAGACATATTCTAAAACTATTATTTTCATTCATTTCCCTCTTCCCAAACGAGTGGTTTGGAAACTTCTTAGAATTATTGCGATAACATGGCACTTTTTGCGAGTTTCAATAGTTGCTATTGATATCCATTTTGTAATAGATTAAAGAATCAGTTTACCTGTGTTGGATTAATTTTTTGAATTATTTTATTTTTTAGGTCAATAGAAATGAGAAGCATAAAGCTTCCTTTGATGGTTGATAAATCTCCAAATAAACTAGTTAAAAATGTGTGATTTGTGATGTCATAACTATTGTAAGGGCGGTTTTTGGATGTTGGGCCCAAAAGGTAAAAGGACTAAGACCTAAAAAACCCAATACAAAGAATTTGTAGAGAATGTGCTGAAAACTAAGTTTCAATTAGTTGGAAAATGCTCACAATAGATTAAAGATTGAAGTAAAACAAAGAAAAACAAGTTTTATGCAAAGAAATCCTTCCTCGACAAAATCCGAGGAGAGTAATTCTTGAATATATTTCTCTTAAACTTGATTATAATTAGTAATTACAGTTCTCAGTGCTACAGTCTTTTTCTTTATACAGATTCTAATATGCCTCTCTATAATGGTGTCTTTCTTCCTTATATCCCCTTCTTTCGATTCATCTCTGCCCTCCACGTGTATGCTAAATAGCATGCTTTGATCTCTGTCCCATCAACACCTTCTTCAAGTCTTTGGAGGTAGCTGTAAGGCTGCATATTATTGTTCGGATATCACCTCTACATTAATGCGGCCAAAGAGTTAGCTACAGAGTATTTAATGCAGTGATAGCAGCTTTCCTTTAGATATTTCTTAGTCTCTCCTTGTCCTATTCCCTCTTGATGTTTATCCTTACTAGTAGAATTGCTTTGCGTGTTGCTCTTGATGGCTGGTCAACCTCTCTAACCTCTACTCTATTAAGCCGAGGAGGCCTTTCTCCTCAGACTGCCTTCCCAAACCCTCATGACCATAATCCGTCCGTAACTCACTAACTCGTACTTCCTTGTAAACATATACTTGTCCTCGGACAGGGCCCACGGCCCAATATACACTCCTAGGCCCTTCATCCCTACAACTATCTTTATCGATTGTCTATATTTGAATATATAAATAAGCTTTCAATTAGTAAAGACTTGATAATGCAATTGACCCGAATCTAAGCTTCCTAAACAAGATTTGGGCGAATCCTCTCAATGTTGTAGGGAAGACCTTGCACCTGATCTCATTTAGGACGCCTTGCAAGTGCATTAAGACCTTATATATTTCTAAATGGTCGAGTGTATCTTGTACCATCAAAGACTTTTAGCTACGTTATCTTGAACTTGGAAGGTAATGGATATATCTCATGATTTGTGGGGTATAAGAGGGATCTATCTTCTGGAAGAGCTCATCTACAATCGTTGTAGACTTGATTTTCAAGGCTTGTAACTCTTTGATCAATTATTGTTGCATTTCTCGAAGTTGTTCATCCACCTTAATTACTGGTCACCTTGAATTCCTCCCTTACTTTTGTCTCTTGTGGGTTGTTTAGCCCTTTTTAATTGGCTACTCAAATCACCCTCAACTTTATAGGTGATGTATGCTATGAGTTGGTATTGTCGATAGGAGTCACTAGTCATGCATGCCTTGGGAAAGGATGTGGTGCATGAGCTTATTATTGGTTTCTCCTCTATTCAATCTTTTATATTAGGAGATGCACAATAATCATTTTCTCACAAACGATGTCAACCGATGATGCAGTTGATTGGTGGTGCAACATTTTCCTTGAATGCTTGCAAAAGGAGTTGTGATGCTAGAGGTGTGCCGATAAGGGAATCTTTGATGGCTAAGTTAGCAAGGAACTTCTATAGGTTAAAGTGATTGCTAAGGAGGTGTTTTGTAGGGCAATGTTTTCATGCTTTCATTGGGGTCCTTGATTCCCTGTTATACTTCTTTAGGATATGGATTGCTATGCCTTTCCCATAATGATAGGAGTAGGATTTGAATGTCAAATTAAATACTTTCTTGTATTGGAATTGGTAGAGTTTGTTGATTACTTTTCTTGCTCACAAGAGTTCAGTTGAGGTGACACGTCATAACTTTGTCAATGATTTTCTCATGCCTCAAACAATGATTTTCTCTCGGCCAAGCTGCCATGTCATAACTTCTCACATCAAGATTAAAAAAGATACTCATTGATAAAGTGAAATTCCGATATTAAAACATCGGAATCACATTGACACGAGAAGAACGAGATTAGAGTAGAAAATTAGTTTATATAGCTAGGTCCTTAAATGGGTAAATTGGTACAATGATTCTCAATTAAATGGGTCAAATGGGTTTTTCGTGTCTGACTTGAATTGACACATGTATTAAATGGGTCAATTAATGTCAACCCAAATCCAACATAAACTCATTAAGAATCATTCCTAAATTACTAAATTTGTGTTTGTGTCGTGTTCAAGGGTCGTGCCTATGTCATGTCATGTTCGAGTTCAAATCTTCTGTTCTACTTTTCCTGCTCCACTCTATACTCTACCAATAAAAATTTGCCACGTGTTAACATAATTAATTAAATACTATCATTATTGACTTATTTATATTACCATTATTAATTAATTATTGTATTTAATCAATTATGTTAACATGTAGCAAGTTTTTATTGGTGAAATATAGAGTGGAGTAGGAAAAGTGGGACAGTAGATTTGGATTCGTCATGTTCAATTGTTGTGTTGAGAATTGCCTATAGCCAATTGTGTCCTTCCCATTTTGTTCTTTTTATTTATTTATTTATTTTTGGTAACTTAATAAAATCAGTAAATATATATATATATATATATATAGTAGAAGTAAAAATTGAAAAAATAGTCCTCTGCCTGTATTCTATTTATTTCCATTGACCCCCAATCCGACCCGGGTCTCTCCCGCTTTACTAGTTTTTTTTTTTTTGATAAGTCCCGCTTTACTAGTTTATATATATTATTACCTAAAAATAAAACTACTTCTCTTTATCTAAAGTCATAGTGAAAATTGGCGCGATTCTGAATCTCAACTCCCAATTCTCAGGTACTTTTGTTCACTCACGCAACTCTTCGATTTTCAAAATTCACGTATTTTTCATTTAAATTGATCTATAATTTAACACACCCCTAATTTTTGAGTTCATCCCCTCCACTTAGGGTTTCCTTTTTTCTGCTACTGCAATTTCGATATTTTTTTTAAAGTTTATCTATAATTCCATATTGTTAGATCTGTTTGGTTCCCGGGAAAGCTGTGGAAAACAAAATTCCAGATTCCAATTTTGGGATTAATTTAAATAATTAAAAAAAAAACACGTGTAGAAGTTTTTAAATCATATTGAAAGTTCATATAATTTTTGTTTTTTTTTTGCTTTCGTTATATGATGAGGTTACTGGTTGCTGTAACAGCTTTGTTCTGTTGATGCTTTTGGAGCTAGTTTTATTTTTTATTTTTATTATTTTTAATTTTGTTGATAGGTAATAAGAAAATTTATTAATAAAAATAACTGTAAGTACACTGGAAGCTAGGAAGAAACATCGATTTGAAGCAATTTTTGAAAAATTATAATATGACATGGTGGGTGGGTACGGCACCCCAAAAGAAGTGTCCGTGCCTTCTAGACTAGAAGTATACTAACAGAGCATCATGGTAAAGCTCTAAAACTACTAAAAATAAAGAAGATCAACTAAACTAACGAAAGAAAACATCCCTGAGGCTAACGTCCGCTCAAGAAGCGTCTTCATAAGAAAGCTTTTGGCTCTATCATAGTCCTTTGCACCCATCAAATCTCCTTGTGTTTCTTTCCCTCCAAATACACCACATCAAACAATTAGGAATAGCTTTCCAAATACCCTTTTTTTCTTTTTTTCTTTTTCTTTTTTTTTTATGACATAGGAGAACTTCACTCAGATTAGTTGCATATCACAGAGCACAATCCTCACGGTTGATTAAACACCTACGGGCAACTGACCCCACCCGCCAGAACCAATTACTAAGTAATCTAGCGATAGTGCCCAAACCTCCTTTGCCAACAAGCTAGTAAATCAATAACCCTCCTCGGCATTACCCAATAAATCCCAAATAGGGCAAAAACAAAAGCGAATGAACAATGCATTACACATGCAACACCAACTAACCAAGATAATATTTTTCTTTGTTATATTCTCTGTTGTTAGAATGTTCCCCCATAGAAGTCACCCAGAGGAAGAAAGAAACTTTAGAGGGGACTTTTGGCTTCCAAATTTTTTTCCGATGGGATCGAACACCACCAGAGGGAGCTAACATATTATAACAGTTCTTGGAATGCATTGAGATCTCGTAAACCAACTTATTTGGTTAAAGTTACATTATGTCTCATTGTTAAGCAACTAAGCTTAGTCAAATGCAAATCAATTTTAATTCCCAAGAAAAGGGAGGAAAATATGGGGGGAGGGGGAGGGGGAGTGGGTTGGAGTTGGAGTTGGAGTTGAGCTTATCTGTTCTTTTTGTCCCAAAATATGAAAAATTCAATATCCTGTATAAGACAACTCAATTGGTTGGCTTCATGGGAACCCTTCATGAGATCTCCAGTTCGAGTCCTAGGTAATACACGGTTCTTGCAGGTGAGGCAGGGTGCATCTGGGGTTTACTTGATAGGGGTGTAGTATTCTCGACTTCCCTTAATGAGTATGGCTGGTCGCTGCATTATACGTGCATTTTTAGTAAAAACAAAGTTTCGCTCCAAACATGTTCAAAGCTATCTTTTCCTACCCATTACGTGGCAAATTATAAGATTATCATTATGTATTATTTAAATAGACTAAAACTACACATGAATGGTCTCTTTAATTGCCACATAGCGTGGAGCAAGATAGATCTAAATATGTTTGGAGCCAAAATTTTTTCCTTTTAGTTATAAATTTTGGAGGCTAGTCAATAGGATGCTTATATTATCCAAATTATATATATAAAAAAAAAGGATGCTTATATTATCCATGTGTTGTTGTTTGATGGCAGGAAGTTCTAGATTTGAGTTGGTTTAAGAAAAAGGTCTGGGATCATCCAATTATACAGGTTTGGAAGCTGCACCAAGAGTATTGAGTGCTTCATGTTTAATTCTGGGAATAATTCAAGCAGGGGGAGTGTAACGCCATCACCGGATATGCCTCCCTTGCCTCAGTGTTTACCATTGGACCCAATTATATTGGGCAATCAGAAATATACACGCTCAGGAGAGCTAAGAAGGGTTCTGGGTGTTCCTCTTGGAAGTACATCAGAGGACTATTCCTTTGGAGTTGCCCATCCTAAACCTCCACCTCCAATGGCTACAGAGGAGCTAAAGCGCTTCAAAGAAAGTGTCCAAGATGCATCCAGAAAGGCCAGGTATATTTTTATTCATTTTACTGCTTGTTTCTGTAAGCATATTATTCTTTTGACAACGATGTGTGTCTTTCGTTAAAGAAGAAAAGAATGCTAAGCTTCATGATTGAAATTATGTGGCAGCAGTGGAAACTTTGAATTTAGTGGGACGATTGTGGTTATTATAAATTTGGAAATGGAAGAGGGTGAAAACTGAAAAGGCCATGAGTCTTGATGCATAGTATTTAGTATATACATCATGGTATAAATGAAAGATTTCACTTAACTTAATAATTTGAATAGGGTACATTGTATGACACAATGACAGATTTAAAAGAAGAGAGAAAAAAACTTTTTTTGATCCTTGCTTCTTGTGGAACATGTTCTTTGGTAATCTGCATTTTTCCTTTAGTTTAGAAAGTTCATAGACCCTTGAACACCATTGAAATTCTTCTCATCAATTATTATTGCCTGTTGTGGAAATTTGTGTTTCAAAGTTGATTGGGGATCTAAGAATTTGTTCACATGTGATCTGTTTTACAATGGAGCAATGACAAGACCTTTGAGTTACGCATTGTTAATAAAATATGGGACAAGGAATATAGATAATATGTGTGTGTAATTTAAAAATGTTGAAAAATCAGCAATAAAATAGAAACATAAAAGTCATGTGTACAAATACGAATTGGTGATTTGGGTGCAGAGTTTGGAACTCCAACACTTCAACATATATCAAGTTATAAACTGCAAAATCCTAATTGATTAAAGACAGAAGTAACAGCCTATAAATGCCAACTATAGTGCACACACACGTACACTGTGATCTAAAGATAAAGATTAAAATGTGTATGTATCTTAGGAAACACCCCCACCCCTTCCCCCCCACCAAAAAAAAAAAAGACATTTTCTTTTCCCAGAGTTTAATATTTTCATGATAGATGGGAGTTCTATTTTAAACTTATGCTTGCATAATATATGGTAGAAATGAGTATTACTGACTATGGAGTTGTGGTGTATTAATGAGACTGTGATGTCTTTCCACCAGGGATAGAGCAAAATTGTTACGCGATTCCATTTTCAAATTGGACAAGTATAAGGAAGTTACAGGCTCAAAGAAGCGACAACATAGTGATCTTTCATCGGGTGAGAGGTCTGGTGGAGTAAACTTAGCAAGGATGGGAAGCACTTAACATTGACCGCTGGAGCATAGAATTTGTTTGAAGATTCCACCAACCATATAGTTCACCTTCATCTCTAGGCTGAAATTTTGATCAATGCACATTGACTGACCTCTTTGTCAAATTTGATCAAAATGAAAGCTTGAGCAATTTAACATAGGCAGAATAGGCAAGCAAATTCAAGACAAGTATTTATCTCCTGCTAATTGCCAAGGCACCCAGGGTCCCAGACTACCTCACTTCATAAATTTGTGTGTCAGTCTCATAATGTTAGCTAGGCATTGAGACAACCATCTTGTATGCCAAAAACAAAACACACAGGACATAGAAATATAAATACCATATCTGTGTAAACAAACAGGCCTGTTTGTGTTTGTAACAAAGCCCAAAATGCACTATTGACATTACTACATATCAAAAAGACAAAAGTTATGCATAATAATCAGAGGGTACGAGAATTCTCCATAGAGGCAACCCAGAATAATTGCATCCTCCAAATAGAGGGAAATTATGAATAATTGTTGCTACCTAACTTTGCTTCTATTTAATATTATTAACCTATTTACAGTACAGGTCATTTGGGAGTTGATAAAGGAATAAAACAAAATAGAATGCATAAATTATAAATGAATAAAATGTAATGGAATTAAGTAACATTGTTTGATTGTTTTAAAATAAAGGGAATAAAAATGAATGAAAGATTATCTTATTTAGGTGTAATGTAGAACGAAAAAAATTAAATCATTTTATGACGATATTGTTATTAGACTTTTTTTTTTTTTTTAAATGCAACATATCTGTATTTTGGGAGTTATAGTAAAAAAATAATTAAAATTTAGGTGTAAATGCACTTTTAGTTCTTACATTTTTCACTTTTTTCATTTTGGTCCTTACATTTTATTTTTACCACTTTTAGTTCCTAAATCAATTAATGCCTGATATTTAGGTCATTTTCGTCACTCAACTAACAGCAAAAACTGATGTGGCTGACGGTAGAATAAAAAAATAATATAATCACACCTATTAATTAATTAAATTAAAAACAAATATTAAAATAAATAAATAATTTAAATAAAAAAAATAAAACTCATTTGAGAAGAACATGAAGATCACAAGAACTTGAACCCAAATCAAAGAACTCAAGAACACACGTTTCTCTCTTCTCCTCTCTCTATCCATCATGCCCATGACCAGTAATCACCACCACCACTAACAACCCACCAAAGCCAACAACAACCTAAACTCAACCTAACCACCAAAAGCTAGCGACTGCCACCACCGAGACACCACAGAATCCTAAATTTTTACAAATACCCACATGAAAAAAACACATTTGATCCGAAATACATCAACACACTTCCCAGACATCTTACAATGGAAATCACACACACAAATAAAAACAAAAACATGTCAACAGCTCAGATCTGAACCCAAAGACACCAAAAAATAATAATAATATACAAGAAAAAGAATTTTCTAGGAGCTGATAAATATTGTTAGCAAATCTGGGTTCGTGAGAGAGAGAGAGCAAATCTGGGTTCGTGGATATTGTTATGGATTTTTGTTGTTTTTTTTTTTCTTTGTCTCGATTGGGTTTGGTTGGAAAAGAGAGCAAATGTGGGTTCGTGAAAGAGAAATTGCGAAGGGAAAAATGGGTAGAGGGGTCAGAGTGCTCGGCTAAGCTGTGGCGAAGCAGCAGCAGCAGCAACGGAGCATCGGTTTGAAACCCAGAAAAACTCAGAACAAGCACAGAAGCATCGATTTATATCCAAAACCCATGTGAGCAAAACCCAGAACAACCAATCTTCAAGCCGCCGCTGTTGTCACCGTCAGTCTTCAAGCCTCTGTCGTCGCCTTCGCCGTTGTCATCACCCTTGCCGAGAGAGCGAGATTGAGAGGTAGAGATAGAGGTTTGGAGAGATTCGATGGGGACTGTGGAATAGCTTAGAGAGAGGAGTGTTGAGGTCCAAAAAATCACAGCCCAGAGCCCAAGAAAATAACATATTGGGAAAATCCCATAAGAAATAGAATTAGAGAAATAAAAGGGTTGGACTCATGTAATGAAAAGAAAACAAGAAGGAAAAGAAGAAAAAGATGAAGGGCCCAAAGAGTGGGGATCCAAAAACCCATGAAGCAAAAAGAAAGACCCAGCCGGCCAAAATCAGTAAGCCAAAAAAAAAAAAAAAAAAAGCCTAAAAGAAAGAACTGGGCCGGGATCCCAAAGCCTGTTAGGAGCCCGGGATCCCTGGGACACAATACAGCTCAGATAGGATTGAAATGGCTCAAAGGAAAGTACCAAAGAGCACACAGAACTAAGGGGAGACAAGTCCCTCTCAAACGCCCAGTAATACAGAAGGTATAGAGCAACCATTCATGAACAGAGGAGTAGTATCTCAAGAAACCCAGAACGAGAAACTATAAGTAGAAGTGGTTGGAAGGAAAGTTTCAACCCAGCAGCAAAAGATTTCAACTATTCAGAAAAAATGACAACAGAAGAAGGTAACCAAAAGCTGAAAAGGTGAAAAGGGTAAATAGCTAAGGACAACAACCTGAAGGGAATTTCGAAATAGAAAATCAGCTAGAAGCTTTCAGCTTAACAGCACCAAAAGTAGAAAATTAAGAAGAAGAAGGAAAGGACCAACCCTTTGGGAAACTGACGCAGCATGAGCTCTGGTACCCAGAAAGGGGTAAAATAAAGAAATCATTGGTACCCCGGAGCTCTAGAGTCACACTATAAAAGGAAGAAACAAAAAAATGTTGGAAAAGGGGGAGCAAGATCAGAACAGAATCACCAAAAAGAACTCTGTTAAATTTAAGAAAAATAGAGGAATATCTCCCGGTATCTCAAAAATAGCCACTATAGCACATACTCGGACTCAAAAGATTTCAAATTTTGCAAGTTTTAGAGGCTTGGATAGCCATCAAAGTCTATAATTTTTGAGCTTATTTGAACCTTGTATCACGTCTTAGTGAGCACACTGTAACCGAAATCATAATCAAAGAAAATTAAGAAAATGCCTCTCATTAATATGAGGATCCCTAGCCATTGTTTTGTGCATTTATTGATTATTTTGCATTCCTTTGTTGTTCCTTTGTCATTCAATATAGATATTCTCGCTTGTTAGTTTATTTGTGTTGTAGGAAACCTGCTCTGTGCACCACTTGGTTCTTAAACAGCCCCTTAGTTGCGGTGAACCAAGCCCAGTCCACCAAACCACAATCATCTTGGCCTAGGATCCTTGGGCTCAGGTGCTAAAGAAAAAAGGCACTCTTACAAGGAGAAGAGAAAAAAAAAAAAAAAATTTGGACAAGTGGAGAAGAGAAATTGGTATATAAGGATTTGTTTGGTTTTAGTTAGGAATTGTAATTGGAAATGGAATTGGAAGAAAGAGATAGTTTGAACATGTTTCCAACCAAAGATTGGGGAAAAAACATGTTTTTCCGAATTGTTCGAATATTTTGTTTTTTTAACTTTGTTCAAGATACTTTTTAGATCTTAATTTTAGTTATTTTTGGGTTTTAATTCTGTTTTTTTATTTAGTTAAAATTAATAAATTAATTTTTAAAATTTTTATGTTGGCGTGGCATTATATTCTATGTGATTATATTATTTTTTTTATTTCACCGTTAGCCACGTCAGCTTTTGCTGTTAATTGGGTGACAGAAATGACCTAAATGTCAGGCGTTAATTAGTTTAGGAACTAAAAGTGATAAAAATAAAATGTAGGGACCAAAATAGAAAAAGTGCAAAATGTAGGTACTAAAAGTGCTTTTTCACCTAAAATTTATTTTATTCCCTCTTATCCCTCCCAATTTGAGGAGAATGAAATTTTGAAGTTTTGAGGAAATAGAAATGAATGAGTATTCTCTCTTACTTATTCCATTTCCTCCTACTTATACTTTAAAACAAGAGAATGAACTTTTCATTCCCTCTTTTGAAACTCCCAAAAAATAAAATTGAAGAAATATTCTAAAATTATTATTTTCAATACTTTCCCTCTTCCTAAACGAGTAGTTTGGTAACTTCTCATCATTATTGCCTTAACATGGCACTTTTTGTGAGTTTCAATAGTTGCTATTGATATCCATTTTGTAATAGATTAAAGAATTGGTTTATCAGTGGTGGATTAATTTTCTGAACTATTTTATTTTTTTGGACAGTAGAAATAAGAAGCATAAAGCTTTCTTTGACGGTATGCCAAATCTCCAAATAAACTAATTACAATTGTGTAATTTGTGATGCCATAACTATCTTTATTGATTGTTTACATTTGAATATATAAATAAGCTTTCAATTAATGAAGACTTGATAATGCAATTGACCCAAATCTAGGCTTCCTAAACAAGATTCAGGCAGATGATCTAGGGCTGTCCAGTCAATCGATGGACCCAACCCACCCGCCTCAACCGACTGAACCCGACCCGCCGCCGACCGAACCGACTTCTCTGATGGTCAGCGATGGATTACTTCCTCCAGAACCCGACTTTGACGGGTCGGATGTCGGTTCTCCTTCCTCAAAATTCGATAAACCCGATCCGACTGATCCATAAATATTCTGGCGTTATTTGATAAATCCGGTGAGTTTTGAGATTTTTTTGGCTAGATTTAGCGAGATTTTGCTAGATCTAGTTGCGTTCTTGGCTAGATTCGGCAAGATTTCTCCAGATCTAGTCGAGATCTTGGCTATTTCCGGCGAAATCTCAAAGGATTTAGGCCGATTTTCATCTTCCGGCAAGTTTTGAGATCATTTTTTGGCTAGTCTTGGCTAGTCCGGCAAGATTTCATTGGATCTAGTCGAGTTCTTGGCTAGATCTGGTGAGATTTCCCCAGATCTAGTCAAGATCTTGGCTATTTCCGACGAAATCTCAGAGGATTTTGGCCAATTTTCGTCGTTTTCTCGTCAGATTTCCTTTATTTTCCAGATTTTGACTCCGACCCGAACCTGACTGCCGCTCGTTGGTGTTCCAACCTGCCCGAACCAATCATCCTCTCGGTCGGTGGCGGGTTGAAAGTTTGTCCACCCGATTTGGTCGGGTCGGATGTAGGTTGAGCACAAACCTGATCCAACCCGACCCGTGGATAGGCCTAGGCGGATCCTCTCAATGTTGTAGGAAAGACCTTGCACATGATCTCATTTAGGACGCCTTGCAAGTGCATCAAGACCTCGTATGTTTCTAAATGGTCGAGCGTATCTTGTACCATCAAAGACTTTTAGTTACGTTATCTTGAACTTGGAAGGTAATGGATATATCTCATGAGTTGCGGGGTATAAGAGGGATCTATCTTCTGGAAGAGCTCATTTACAGTTGTTGTAGACTTGATTTTCAAGGCTTGTAACTCTTCGACTAATTGTTGTTGCATTTCACGAAGTTGTTCATCCACCTTAATTACTAGTGACCTCAAATTCCTCCCTTACTTTTGTCTCTCATGGGTTGATTATCCCCTCTTAATTGGCAACTCTTCTCAACCTCAACCTCAACCTCATAGGTGATGTATGATGTGGGTTGGTATTGTCGATAGGAGTCACTGGTTATGCATGCCTTGGGAAAGGACATGGCACATGAGCTCTTTATTGTATTGTAGTGTCTCATGCATGCTTTGCGTGAGCTCACATACTTGTTGCTCAAGGGCAATCACATTGGGGTTAGCTTGTTGGGAGGGCCTTGCTTTTTGTTGAACATTATTGGTTTCTCCTCTATTCAATCTTTTATATGGGGAGATACACAATAACCATTTTCTCACAAATGATGTCAACTGATGATGCAGTTGATTGGTGGTGCAACATTGTCCTTGTATACTTGCAAAAGGAGTTGTGATGTTAGAGGTGTGCTGATAAGGGTATCTTTGATGGCTAAGTTAGCAAGGAACTTCTATAGGTTAAAGAGGTTGCTAAGGAGGTGTTTTGTAGGGCAGTGTTTTCATGCTTTCCTTGGGGGCCTTGATTCCTTGTTATACTTCTTTAGGATATGAATTGCTATGCCATTATCCCATAATGATAGTGGTAGGATTTGAATGTCAAATTAAATACTTTCTTGTACTGGAATTGGTAAACTTTGTTGATTACTTTTCTTGCTCACAAGAGTTTAGTTGAGGTGACACATCATAACTTTGTCAATGATTTTCTCATACCTTGGACAATGATTTTCTCATGCCTCGGCCAAGTTGCCATGTCATAACTTCTCACATCAAGATTAAAAAAGATACTCATTGATAAAGTGAAATTCCGATATCAAAACATTGGATTCACATTGACATGAGAAGAACAAGATTAGATGAGAAAATAAGTTTATCTAGCTAGGTCCTTAAATGGGTAAATTGGTAAAATGTTGCTCAATTAAATGGATCAAACGAGTTTTGCATGTCTGACTTGAATTGACACATGTATTAAATGAGTCAATTAATGTTGACCCAAATTCAACATAAACTCGTTAAGGCTCATTCCTAAATTCCTAAATTTGTGTATGTGTCATGTTCAAGAGTCGTGTCTATGTCATATTATGTTCAATGGCTGTGTTGAGAATTGCCTAGGGCCAATTGTGTCCTTCCCATTTTGTTCTTTTTATTTATTTATTTTTGGTAACTTATTAAAATCAGTAAAAAAAAAAAAAAAAAAAAAAATAGAAGTAAAAATTGAAAAAATAGTCCTATGCCTGTATTCTATTTATTTCCATTGACCCCCAATCCGACCCGGGTCTCTCCCGCTTTACTAGTTTATATATATTATTACATAAAAATAAAACTACTTGTCTTTATCTAAAATCATAGTGAAAATTGGCGCGATTCTGAATCTCAATTCCCAATTCTCAGGTACTTTTGTTCACTCACGCAACTCTTCGATTTTCAAAATTCACGTATTTTTCATTTAAATTGATCTATAATTTAACACACCCCTAATTTTTGAGTTCATCCCCTCCACTTAGGGTTTCCTTTTTTCTGCTACTGCAATTTCGATATTTTTTTTAAAAGTTTATCTGTAATTCCCTATTGTTTGATCTGTTTGGTTCCCGGGAAAGCTGTGGAAAACAAAATTCCAGATTCCAATTTTGGGATTAATTTAAATAATTAAAAAAAAAAAACACGTGTAGAAGTTTTTTAATCATATTGAAAGTTTATATAATTTTTGTTTTTTTGTTTTTTTTGCTTTCGTTATATGATGAGGTTACTGGTTGCTGTAACAGCTTTGTTCTGTTGATGCTTTTGGAGCTAGTTTTATTTTTATTTTTATTATTTATTATTTTGTTGATAGGTAATAAAAAAATTTATTAATAAAAATAGCTGTAAGTACACTGGAAGCTAGGAAGAAGCAAGGACACGGGTACAGTTATGATGATATCGCGATACGAAGCAATTTTTGAAAAATTATAATATGACATGGTGGGTGGGTACGGCACCCCAAAAGAAGTGTACATGCTTCCTAGACTGGAAGTATTACTAACAGAGCATCATGGTAAAGCTCTAAAACTACTAAAAATAAAGAAGATCAACTCAACTAACGAAAGGAAACATCCCTGAGGCTAACATCCGCTCAAGAAGCGTCTTCATAAAGAAAGCTTTCGGCTCTATCATAGTCCTCTTGCACCCATCAAGTCTCCTTGTGTTTCTTTCCCTCCAAATACACCACATCAAACAATGAGGAATAGCTTTCCAAATATATATATATATATATATTTTTTTTTTTGATGACATAGGAGAACTTCACTAAGATTAATTGCACATCATAGAGCATACTGTACATCAATCCTCACGGTTAATCAAACACCCTACGGGCAACTGACCCCACCCGTCAAAACCAGTTACCTAGTAATCTTGCGATAATGCCCAAATCTCCTTTGCCAACAAGCTAGTAAATCAATAACCCTCCTCGGCATTACCCAATAAATCCCAAACAGGGCAAAAACCAAGGCCAAGGAACAATGCACTACACATGCAACACCTACTAACCAAGATAATATTTCATTTCCTCGTATTCTCTGCTGTTAGAATGTTCCCCCATAGAAGTCACCTGGAGGAAGAAAGAAACTTTAGAGGGGACTTCTGGCTTCCAAATATTTTTCCAATGGGATCGAACACCACCAGAGGGAGCTAACATATTATAAAAGTTCTTGGAATGCATTGAGATCTCGTAAACCAACTTATTTGGTTAAAGTTACATTATGTCTCATTGTTAAGCAACTAAGCTTAGTCAAATGCAAATCACTTTTAATTCCCAAGAAAAAGGATGAAAATATGGGGGGAGGGGGATTGGGTTGGAGTTGAGCTTATATGTTCTTTTTGTCCCAAAATATGAAAAATTCAATATCCCGTACAAGATAGTTCAATTGGTTTTCTTCATGGGAACCCCTCATGAGATCTCCAGTTCGAGCTCTGGGTCATACACGGTTCTTGCAGGTGAGGTGGGGTTGTGCATCCGGGGTTTACTTGATAGGGGTTTAGTATTCTCAACTTCCCTTAATGGGTATGGCCGGTCACTGCATTATACGTGCATTTTTAGTAAAAACAAAGTTTTGCTCCAAACATGTTCAAAACTATCTTTTCCTACCCATTATGTGGCAAATTATAAGATTATCATTATGTATTATTTAAATAGACTTAAACTACACATGAATGGTCTTTTTAATTGCCACATAGCGTGGAGCAAGATAGATCTAAACATGTTTGGAGCCAAAAATTTTTCCTTTTAGTAATAAATTTTGGAGGCTAGTCAATAGGATGCTTATAATATCCAAATTATATATATAAAAAAAGGATGCTTATATTATCCATGTGTTGTTGTTTGATGGCTGGAAGTTCTAGATTTGAGTTGGTTTAAGAAAAAGGTCTGGGATCATCCAATTATACAGGTTTGGAAGCTGCACCAAGGGTATTGAGTGCTTCATGTTTAATTCTGGGAATAATTCAAGCAGGGGGAGTGTAACGCCATCACCGGATATGCCTTCCTTGCCTCAGTGTTTACCATTGGACCCGATTATATTGGGCAATCAGAAATATACACGCTCAGGAGAGCTAAGAAGGGTTCTGGGTGTTCCTCTTGGAAGTACATCAGAGGACCATTCCTTTGGAGTTGCCCATCCTAAACCTCCACCTCCAGTGGCTACAGAGGAGCTAAAGCACTTTAAAGAAAGTGTCCAAGATGCCTCCAGAAAGGCCAGGTATATTTTTATTCATTTTACTGCTTGTTTCTGTAAGCATATTATTCTTTTGACAATGATGTGTGTCTTTCGTTAAAGAAGAAAAGAATGCTAAGCTTCATGATTGAAATTATGTGTGGCAGCAGTGGAAACTTTGAATTTAGTGGGACGATTGTGGTTATTATATATTTGGAAATGGAAGAGGGAGAAAACTGAAAAGGCCATGAGTCTTGATGCACGGTATATAGTATAAACATCATGGTATAAATGAAAGATTTCACTTAACTTAATAATTTAAATAGGGTACATTGTATGACACAATGACAGGTTTAAAAGAAGAGAGAAAAAAAACTTTGTTTGATCCTTGCTTCTTGTGTTCTTTGGTAACCTGCAATTTTCCTTTAGTTTAGAAAGTCTTCATAGACCCTTGAACACCATTGAAATTCTTCTCATCAATTATTATTGCCTGTTGTGGAAATTTGTGTTTCAAAGTTGATTGGGGATCTAAGAATTTGTTCACATGTGATCTGTTTTACAAGGAAGCACTGACAAGACCTTTGAGTTATGCGTTGTTAATAAAATATGGGACAAGGAATATAGATAATATGTGTGTGTAAATTGAAAATGTTGAAAAATTGGCAATAAAACAGAAACATAAAAATCATGTGCACAAATACTTATTGGTGATTCGAGTGCAAAGTTTGGAACTCCAAGACTTCTACATATAACAAGTTCTAAACTGCAAAATCCTAATTGATTAAAGACAGAAGTAACAGCCTGTAAATGCCAACTATAGTGTACACACACATATACACTGCAATCTAAAGATAAAGATTAAAATAAGTGTACGTATCTTAGGAAACACCCTCACTCCCCTCCACCCCTCCCCCCCACCCCCCCCCCAACCAAAAAAAAAAAAAAAAAAACACGTATTTTCTTTTCCCAGAGTTTAATATTTGTATGATAGATGGGAGTTCTATTTTAAACTTATGCTTGCATAACGTATGGTAGAAATGAGTATTACTGACTATGGAGTTGTGGTGTGTTAATGAGACTGTGATGTCTTTCCACCAGGGATAGGGCAAAATTGTTACGCGATTCCATTTTCAAATTGGACAAGTATAAGGAAGTCATAGGCTCAAAGAAGCGACAACGTAGTGATCTTTCATCGGGTGAGAGGTCTGGTGGAGTAAACTTAGCAAGGATGGGAAGCCAGATTCACAGAAACTCTCATGACTCTGTGACTCAAAGATTGGAGGACAAAACCAAGGGCATTGGGTTGAATAAGCGTGTTCGTACTTCAGTTGTGGATGTGCGGGTTAGTATTTGAATGTTAATTCTTAGCTGTGATCTATTTCTCTGATACTCAGTCTTCAACTCTGTTGATCTCCTCTAGAATCCATGAGTAGTGAAGCTTAGATTCTCTCTTTATTCTTCTTTCAATTTCAAGGGATTTTTTCCCCCCATTTAAGTAAGGGTTTGAATTTTAGTTTCTTCAATGAGAATGATGTAGCTCCAAAGGTTACTAATTTGATGTATAATAAGAAAAACCTTATGATCTTAACACCAGTAACAAAGGAAGATATTAACTAGCACAAAAATTTAGGGAACAATGAAAAGAGGTTCCAACTCTTGATAGAATAGCCTGCTATCCAAAGATACAGCAGAATGATATAATTTTATTTATTTATTTTTATAAAGAAGACTGAAAACCAAACTTAATGCTCTAGGAACAACTCCGTGATATCCTTAAAATATATATTTAGGAACAACTTTGGGAATCAGACTCCTATTTCCAAGGTTCCCAGAAAATATCACACTATTACACTTTTTATCAAGAAAGAAAAAATAGGAAATTTTAGGACTTTGACTCTCTTTTTTTCCAACCTCTTGGTGCTAATAATAGGGCATTTAGGAGCATTTGTTATTCTTAGCCTTTATGCTTTTTGAAAGGATCAATGCAAGGCATTTTCCTTTGGTTAATTAAGATTCTGTTCTGTTTTGTAATGCTACCAGGCAGATGGTAGGTCTGCTGCAACATCAAGGCTTCACATGGTCACTGATAAGGATGGAGATCTTCTCCAAGCAGTTGGCAGTGGTTCTGTTCGGATTGAAGAAAAGACTCGCCGATTGCTTGCTGGTGGTGAAGGATTGGATCAAAAAATAAAGAAGAAGCGTTCTGTTGGGGCTGTAGGTAATAGAGTAATAACTGGTGAAAGGGATACAAAACGAGCTACACATCCAAAGTTGAATCCTGAGTCTAAATTGCGATCTAGTGATGCTCATGGTTTCAGGTATTTTATTGTGATCTAGAAGAAACAATTACTTGATTTTTATATACTCTTCATTTTGATATAGCTGGTATGTGGCTTTTCTGAAGTCTTAGTACAGATATGCTATTAATTTGGTAAAAATTTTCTTTGTTTCAAGATGAGGTTTTCTGTTCAATTTCATCAGCTTTTTTATTTATTTATTTATTTTTAATTGTAATTGAGTTGTTTTCTGGATTTTTTGTTTGTGTCATTGTTACTCTTTGGTTGTTTTGGTTCATTTTGTTGGATGTGTTTGTAATTTGTGAGAGAAACTTTCTAGGTTTTTTATGTTTACAGAACCCTTGATACAGTAATTTTTCTTGTTATAAGACCAGTACGTTTTATTTTTTGTGCAGGAAGGATTTTTGCAGAAATATAAAATTAGTGATATTCAAGTAAATTAATTGGACATGTATCTTGCCAAGAGTGTTGTGGTTCATTGGCATTTCCTGGTTCTCTCATGGCAGAGAATTTGGGTTAAAATTACCCTTTCCCATTTGTTTTAAGCAAAAAAATTGGACATGTATCGTATATGGCATAAATATTGGCCAACTAGCTAAAGTTAATTGTTCTCATCAGTTTTACTAGACTAGTCCTGTTTAAGCAAGGAAATATTTATTAAGGCTTGCCGATGAGCTCTAGCTCAAACATCATCTTCTCTCCTGTAAGAACAAGGTGGAAGGCGAGGTCATGCGCTCAAGACCTGCTAGGTGCATGTGTTAATTACTAATCAGAAAAATTTTTCTTGGACCTTGGGCTTGCATCATGGGGCTTGATGCCTAGCTCCATGCATGTGAAATTGTCTTTGGGAGGGACTGGGCCCAGAAAACTTGGTCAGGCCTTCATGCCTTACAGTAGTGCTAGGTAAGATAGGCCGAATAATTATCCATGTCCTTTTTAGTTGACTGAAAATTAATATTCAACCTTGTACCTGAAACAACCTTAATGATAATGTGGTGAAGGATCTGGAAAGTTTGGGATATTGATTATGTCAACATAAAAATGTGGTTTGTCCCTTGTTTCTTTTGTGCACGGGGGAATTTCAGGATTTTTTTCCCCTGCAATCTGTTCTTTCCCTTGATGTTTTAGGTTTTCATTTATTGCAGATTGAAATCTAGCCCCGGACTTGTTGGAGTCAACAAGTTGGATGGTTCTCTTGAGCCTGCTAGTTCAGATGCTTGCATGTTACCCAGGAATGAGCTGGAAAGTATGCCGATTCCAAGGGACCGTGCAGTTCAATTTGAACATAAACTTTTAGCAAAAGGAAACAAGTTCGTATTTTCTTCTTGATATTATCATTCTAAGGTCTCCACTGGAGTTGCAGTATCAGTAGCGCTTAATATGATTGAAGACCATCATGTTCTGCATCTGATTTCCTTGATGTGTTTAACATATCTTGCTTTTCAATTTGGTGGTTATGATAATGTTTTTAATTGGTTTGTGGCTTCATTTATTAGGTCAAATATTCAGGAGGATACCCCAGTGGGCAGTCCGAATACAGTGATAAAAGGAAAGGTTTCTAGGGCACCTCGGACTAGCTCTGTCATGGGGCTAGACTCATCTCCTAATATTCAACCTTCATCCGGAGCCTTTCAAGATTGGGAACAGCCTAAAGGTCTAAATAAAGTTCCAGTTGCAGGTGTGAGAAATAACCAAAAGCGTATGATGTCTTCAGGTTCATCCATATATCCTATTACCCAGTGGGTTGGTCAGAGACCACATAAAAACTCGCGCACAAGGAGATCAAATTTAGTTTCTCCTGTCTCAAACCATGCTGAAGCTCAGATTTCATCTCAAAGCTTATCAACTACTGATTTTAGTGCTAAAACTTCAGTTTTTGGGACCAGCAGTGTAGATAACAATAACCCAAAATTTAAGTTGGAACTTGAGAATGTTTCATCTCCATTTGGGTTGTCTGAAAGTGAAGAATCAGGTGCTGGCGAACACAAATTGAAAGAGAAAGGGATAGATAATGTTGAAGTTGCTTTAACTGCAACTCATAAAGTTGTGCCCTTTGTAATGCCCACAAAGAAGAATAAACTACTGAGTAATGAAAGTGGAGATGGCATGCGTAGACAAGGAAGGAGTGGAAGGGGTTCATCTTTAACAAGGACAGAAATTCCTTTAGTGAGGGAGAAGTTGGAGAATTTATCAACCACAAAGCCCCTGCAAAGCGTGAAGCCTAGTTCTGAAAAGAACAGAAGGTTAACACATCATTTTTTCTTTTGTACAATAAGGATTGAATATAAATTAAATACTTTTATTGTGAGAAATCTCATTGTTGTTGAATCAACTACCATTTCTTGGATTCAGTAAATCAGGTCGTCCACCTTCAAAAAAGCTGAAAGACCGCAAGGCTTCAATTTGTGTTGGGCCGATGATAAACAATGGTTCTTTGAATTATACAGGTAAGATTGAATTCAACCATGAAAAATTCGTCTTAATTGTGTTTAGAGTTTAGGGTTTCAAATTGTCTTAGGATCTAAAACTTTTCAAGATGTTTATGATACTTCGAAGCTTTTGAAACATAGTGGCAAGAACAAAATTCTATTAGCCTTTTACCCCTGCTTTACGTATTTTCACATCTTAATGTTAATTTTTACCATAGTTATTGCACTGAAATCCTACAAGATCACTGTAAGTGTAAGTAGTCTTTAATGAGTGTTTGAGACCAGCTTTCATGCATGTATGTTTGTTACATTCTTTTTTAATTGATGCTTTTTTCTATGTTTTCATACTGTTTTTATTATGTTTTTAACATGTTTCATTTCAATTATTATATGCATATGTATGTGGCTCAGTAATTAATTATTTGTGAAATATGTATGTGTTTCCTTGATTTGAATTTATCACAATTATACAGTCATATTTTTTGGTATTATAATTTTCCAGGTGAATCTGATGATGATCGTGAAGAACTGCTTGTGGCTGCAAATGCTGCTCATAATGCTAGGAGTATGCCCCTTTATTTCTTTTGTCTAATTTTATCCATTCACTAGAAAAGCAGCAATCTTATTTTTATTTGTACCTATTACAAAATATAGCTTATTTCTGTAGGTCTTGCCTGTTCTGGTTCATTTTGGAAGAAAATGGAATCTATTTTTGCTTCTGTCAGCTCAGAGGATTTGTCCTACTTGAAGCAGCAGGTAGTTATTGATATACAGGATGAATATGAGGCTTCATAAATAACTAGCAGACAGAGACTTACAATTTGTCTTCTTTTGATGTCTTATCAGCTAAGTTTTGCAGAGGAGCTTGACGATACTCTGTCTCATATGTTTGGCATCGATTTTAATGCCTTGGTATTAACTTTGCAGTACATTTCATCAAGTTTCCATTTTCCTGTTTCTTTTTTTGGCTAAATTGAAAAGCTTTCATGTTGATCCCTAGTTATTAAACACATCAAATGTCTCAAAATAAGTTTATGTCAATCTCAAACAAAGTACAATGGAAAAATGGATATTTAGGATTTTGAGCCAAAATTTTTTGAATAAGTATTGACAAATTGTCACCTTTATCCATCCTCACAGGGTGTTGGTGTGCATAAAGAGGTGATTGATTATTCTGGTGTAAGACTAGGAAGCCACTTCAATCAAGAATTAGCTGAGACTGACTCTCTACGGGGAAGATTTGACGTGAAAAAGACAGATAAGGTTACTCCATTATACCAAAGAGTTCTTTCTGCCCTGATAGAAGAAGATGAAATTGAAGAATCTTACCCCCACAGTGAAGGGAAAACTTTGTCTCTGCAGTATGCTAGTGATGATTCTCATTGTGGTTCATGTAACCAGATCGATATTGAGCCCAAAGACAGGGACAGAATGGAATCAGAAGTTGAGTCGAAAGTTGATTATCAGATGCAGAAGAATTGCTTCTTAGACAGAGTTTCTTGTGATAAGAGTGTTGTATCTAACTCATTTAGGAACCCAAGCATATCCAGTCCTTTAAATAGCATTGAGCAGTGGCGGGGAGATTATGACATTTCACATTCTGATCTGGGACACACCAGTGAAATATGTTCAAATGATCTTGGTCAGCTGCAACCTAGGGAATTAAATGTTGCCAGCTTTTCTTCCTCTGACTGCCAATATCAGCTGTTGTGCATGGATGACAGGCTTCTATTGGAACTGCAGAGTATTGGCCTATATCCAGAGACATTGGTAGGGTTTTCATACCTTATGTTGTTCCAATTTAGAAGCTTTGTGGAAGAATTTTATGTTGATGCATTTCAGAAGTTTCCTTGATGAATTTCATGCCAGCAATTATTTTCTCATTTCATATATGGTTATATTCCTTTTTTTTATTCCTTTTTTTGCGGTGCTTCTTTTGCCTTGTTTGCAGCCTGATCTAGCAGAGGGAGAAGTGATTAAACAAGATATAATGGACCTTAAGGAAGGACTGTACCAACAGGTTGCCCTTCTCTAATTTTCTCATTTCTCCAGGCTATACAATGAATAGTATCTAAGCATAAGTTAGGTTGTGTTTTCACCATAATTTGTTTTGAAGTTTCTATATTTTCTAGGTGTTTTTTTTTTTTTCAATCCTGATTAACTTGAATCTCTCTTTTCTATTCCTGGCCTCCTCTTTCTGACATTTTATAATGCTTTTGACTAAATGGTAGATTGGGATAAAGAGGAAAAACCTGGGAAAGATTGATGAAGCTATTCAGAAAGGGAGAGATGTGGAAAGACAGTAAGATTCAGAATGTTTTCCATGTTCTACATATATTAAACCTTTTTTTTTTGTTCAATAGTAGGAGAAACCCAAGACTTCTCGCCAACCATTTGATGTTACTCTTGTGCTGTCACAGCATTGGTGACATAGACTATAAAATTCTCTTTCTGTCAAAATAATGTTGATTCATTTACAGGACTATGGAGCAAGTTGCGATGGACCAACTTATTGGGATTGCTTACCAAAAACGGATGGTAATTGGTTTAGTCCTTTTTATCAATCATTGTTTGTATTTGTATAATTTTAAGCCATTCGGGTATGTATCAGTTTTTGTGGATGCATGTAGAAATTTAGAATTGCTTCTTGATCCAGAGATTGTATTTATATATTTTTATTTGTATTGGAACAAATGGTTGGGTTGTAATAGTAGTTGCTATGAGTAATGACCTTTTTATAATAGTGGGGAAGGTTCTAATCCCCACTTCTTATGTGTAGTTGTTGCATTGTAGGCAAAACAGGCATGTAGCAGAAGAATAGTTTGGGGGTTTAGTGGGTACTTCATGGACATAGCGGTCTGTTATGGTGCCTGGGGCTTAAATTTTTTTTTTTTGTTGTTGTTGCACCTTTTGCATTATTTTCCTCGTCCAAGTGTCCATTTGGAATTGCAGTTGAAAACCATAATTTTCCATAGTATAGCTTTTTAAAACCTCTTTTTTTATTTTTTCTGTACACCGTTTTCAAACTGCCCATATTTTAAAAAGCTGAAAAATAAGCTATACCAAATAGACTCTACTATTTCAATTGGTTGGTTAATGTGAATGCAACATGAGGCGTCAACTGATTCCTCCTTGATGGGTTTGTAGGGCTAGATGATATGGTTACACGGATAGTATCACTGCTGTTTAGGGTATAGTGGTTGCCTGATATTGATGATTCTTTAGGCCATGCCATCTTAAATCCACAATGTGTCTGCTGTCAGAAATTGTGCACATCATATATTGTAAAACCTAAGCAATTTCATTTAGTGTTGGGGTGATTTGGGGGAGGGGAAAATGGTGGGAAAAATGCTTTTTTGGGGTTGTTTGGTTGGGAGGGGAATTTTTTGGGGGGGGGGGGGGGGGTGGGTGTGGAGATTGGGCCTCTTGGGCCCACCAAAAACCAATCCCCCCCAATTTGGGGAGAAAATGGGAGAGGGAAGGGGTAGATGGTAAAACACCAAAACTACCCCTTCCTTTTGTGATTATGTTGCCTCCACTGTGTACAATTATGTTAATGTTTTGTTTTTTTTTAATCCAATGGTAGGTTTTTTTGTTTTTGTTTTTTTTTTTTTGGCTAGCTGTTTTATTAGCTGTGTTTGTAAGTTTATAATTTAAAAAAAGAAAAAAAAAAAACACTTATTATAAACTATCAAACAAATTTGTAATAGGGGCATGAGAGTAACTTTATGCAATGATATTTTCTATCCTCCACTTTTCCATCCCCCCAACTAAACATACATGAGGGAAGACTAAATCTTTTCTATACCCCCACAATTTTCCTCCCTCCAACCAAACAAAGACCGTGGAGTTGTGTTTTGATAGTGTCATAGAGAAAAATGCAGCGTCTTATATATATATATATATATATATATAAAATGACGTTTCTGTGATTTGTTTGTCTTATTTTTAGGATCATGGCTTTATATTTGGTTGATGATTGGAATTTCAATTTTAGATGGTCTTTTGCCATATATACTGTCATCCTTAACAGTTTCAACATGGTATACCATTGATATGTTGATTGTCTTATCAATCTGTGGTGGTGATATTTCTTATAAATTGGTTGGCAATATAGCCTGCTTGCTAAGGCCAAATTGATTATCTTATGTCAGAAGTGGATTTGGAGATATTTGTGTGTAAATATGTATCATTATAGTCTTTTATCATGAGTATTGCTTGTATTTAGCTGCAAAATCTCATTTTCGTTGCTGCTTCCTTTTCTAACTTGTTCACTAGCATCTCATTGATATTATATATTTTAGTCTTACCTTATGGTGTATCTTAAATCAGTGTGTTTGTTAAGGGTGCATGCATGCTTGTATGATGAACAAATTCCTCTGCTTTATGGAGTATCTTTCTTTGGTTCAAATGTCTGTACAATAAATAATTTGCAAGGGCCAATGAGCTGTAGCTCTGCTCAATTGGTACTTCCTCCCCTTATAAGTTATAAGTGCTAGGTTGAGCCGTTAAGGGTGAGGTTATGCGTTCAAAAATCCTATTAGGTGGTGCATATGTAACTTACCAATAAAAAATAAATAAATGCAAGTAAGATTATTTTTGTAAACTTCATAACTAAAACGCCCTGGGATTATAATCTCATTGTTTATATAATGAAGAATAATAATAGTTTCAGCATTATGGTACTGTAGTAGCATTATTCAGACATCTTATTCAAAAAAAAAAAAAAAAAAAAAAATCTGATCATACAAGTAAAGTGAACTGGAGGCATTTCATGATCATAAACCATTAATTTCCATCAAATTAATCTTTTTACAGGCTTGCCGTGGGAGTTATGCTTCCAAAAGTGCAGTCCGTAAGGTTTCGAAACAAGTTGCATTGGCTTTTGTGAAGCGCACTCTTGCTAGATGTCGGAAATTTGAAGATACTGGAAATAGTTGCTTTAGTGAGCCTGCACTGCAGGATGTCATATTTTCGCCACCTCCATGTAATAATGATGCAAAATCAGTTGATTGTGTTGGCTCAGGAAGTGCTAGTAATACGTGCAATGAAGCTTCCCACCAAGTGGAAGCTAGGGGATCAGGTATATCTCAAATTAAATCTTTACATGCTCTTTTTGTGATCCCTTAAATGCATGCCTTTTATTCTCTCCTCCCCCCCCCCCACCCCCCCCCCCCCCCCCCCCCCCAAATTTTTTTTTCTTCTGGTAAGAGTGTATTCTATAAATCTCTGGCTTGGGTAGCATGGCATGCTTTGACTTATCACTAAGCTTTTGGGCAACTTTTTCTTTTAATGGATGTTGGTCCCAAGGGAGGGGTAGGGAGATACAAACTAGTGATGGGCACGTCATGAGACATGGTCCTAAGTTGATTGTGCTACCTCTAGGGGTTATACAGTAACTTTTCCTTTTTAAGAAAAACATCTTTCAACTGTAGCTTCTGTAATTTGTGGTTATTTGTGTCAGTTTAATGAAAAAGAGCTTTTGGGTATTGTTTGCTGCCACAGGTGCCGTTTCTAGCACTTTTGAGAGGTATGATTCCCTCAGTGATAATATAGACAGAGGTTCATCAGATGCTCTCCAAAGTGTCATTCACTCTTCTGAACAAGCTTCTTCCAAGCATGGCACAGTGTTCATTAAGGGAAAGAAGAGGGAAATGCTAATTGATGATGTTGTTGGAAGTGCCTCCTCAAGGGTGACATCGGCTCTTGACAACCCTGTTCTTGATGGAGTAAAGGGAAAGAGAAATGAGAGAGACAGGGATCAGAACGGAGATATTGTAAAGAGTAATTCTGTCTCTGGAGCCAGTCGTTCATCAATGGACAGTTTCCGAAGTGAACGAAAAACAAAAGCAAAGCCCAAGCAAAAGATTAGTCATCTATCAACATCAGGAAGCAGTTTCCATGGCAGGCTTACAGAAGCAACAGAACCTGCTTGTCCACCAGCTCAGGCATCTAGTCACCCGGTGGCTCTTGTTACCAATAAAATAAGCAGAGAAAGGGGGTCACGCATGCCCAGTAATGTTCCGCAGGAATCCTCTAAAGAGTCAGAGGAACCCATTGATTTTGCTAAGTTGCCACTAAATGAATTAGATTCAATGGAAGCACTAGATGTACCCAATGACATTACTGAACCTCAAGATCTGAGTACTTGGTTGAACTTTGATGACGACTTGCAAGACTTTGATTGTGTAGGTCTCGAAATACCAATGGATGACCTATCGGAGTTGAACATTATCTGATGAAAATTCCCAATTAGTTCTCAAACCAATGTTTAGATTAGGACCAACTTGTCTAGCTGAAGCAATTGATACAAAATTGTAATTATAATATTTTTCCTCTCTATGAATTTCAAGTCAATGGAGAAATATGACTGATTCCTATAGTATTTGTACATTTCCAGTACAAGTTTATCTTTTCCATCTCCCTCCAGAGCAATATAAGAAGCACAAGAAACCATAATGTCAGTGCCCTTCCAATTGGACTAGCATGGTCTTGGTGTTGACTTTTGAAGGCCTACCTGTGAGGGCTGATCAACCGGAGACCAAAACTTTTTGAAGGATCAATGTTATTATATGTTGGAAGGCACTGTCTTATGGCTTCTTCTTGTTTTTTTATTGCTTTTTTTTTTTTTTTTTTTTTTTTAATAGAAAACGCATTGAAACTATTATTATAACATCACAAAACATATACATCCTGGATAAAAGCTTGTTGAATACAGCAAGGAATCTCTTCAATTCAAATTACATCATTGACAAGGTTTTGAGCTCGTCTAGCTAAAATATGAGCTGGCTTATTGCCAATCTTTCGTACATGAGAAAAATGAACAACACCAATTTCAGCACCTAACTCATGAATGCCTTCCACAATAGCATCAACAGAAGAGGGTGGCAGTGTAAGTCGCCTGAGAGCATTAGAGATTATCAAGGAATCACCTTCCAACACAACACCTCGCAGCCCCAAATGCCTTGCTACCAGCAGACCAGCCTCATAGGCCTTGGCTTCAACTTCAAGTGACCCCAATGGAGCTTTAATTTTTCTGCACAAAGCTGCCTTTAATCTGCCTTCAACATCTCTTATCACAACACCAATCCCAGCTTTCTTCTTTGATGAAAAAAGAGCCCCATCTACATTGATTTTAAATAAACCCACTGAAGGAGGACACCAGGCCGAGGGCAGAGGCTGTTGCTGTGCATCAGGTGTGTGCTGAACCGGATCTGATGTAGAAGGAATGCATGAATCCACTACAGACCAGTACTCCTGAAGGTAGTGTGCTGTCCAAATAGCTATGGCCGGACCCGTTTTGCCTTCACCACCATAAAGAATTTCATTTCTGTTACTCCAAAGTGCCCAAGCCGTTGTAACAATCTGTGAACATTTGTCGTCACCTGCTGCATTAGTCATCATAACAAACCATAACAAATCCATAAAAGAACCAAGATGAACATCCAAAGGCAGTAGTTGTAATTTTGAAGCAGCCCAAGTTTCTTGTGCTCTTGGACAGCCCCAAAAAATATGTCCATTCGTCTCAGCCTCTTCATGACAGCAAACATAAATATCTTCTGCAATCACATTACGCATCCTTAACTTGACTTTGGTTGGTAAAGTGTCATGACAAGCATGCCAACAAAAGTGTCGCACCTTATGGGGAATGGGCAAAGACCAAATTTTCTTCCAAAACTTCCTCAATAAACTACCATCAGAAGTAGTCACACAAGTTGCAGATGTAAACAAATTAACTGCTAATTTACAAGCACTCTTAACAGTGAAAATTCCATTAGAAGTTTCAGCCCAAACCAGTTTATCCGCTGGTAGAGTAACACTCAATGGAATACTCTTGATCAAGTCGGCTTCATGAGGAATAAAGAGATGGTCAAGCACTTCAGTTTTCCACCTTGCTGTGTCTGAGTCAATCAAGTCAGCAACATTCATATCTGCACTTAAAAATAACCTTGGAGAAAGTACTTTATGAGATGATACCCCTGGCAGCCACTTATCTTGCCAAATCTTGATATTTGCTCCATTACCAACTCTCCATTGCATGCCTTCAATGACTAAGCTTTGGGCAGAAATTAAACTCCTCCATGTATAAGAAGGGTTGTGTCCAATCGAAGCATGAACAAAATTAGTTGTTGGAAAATATCTAGCTTTAAGTACCCTATAAACAAGAGACTCACCCCTCATTTGAAGATGCCACCCTTGCTTTGCGAGCAAAGCCATATTAAACAATTTTAAATTCTTAAAACCCAATCCTCCATTACATTTAGGCTCACACATTTTTTGCCAACTAAACCATGCGATCTTCCGTTCCTCATTTTTTTGGCCCCACCAAAAATTCCTAATCATCCCCATCATTTCCTCACAAAGTGAATCCGGAAGTTTAAAACAACTCATAGTGTAAGTCGGAATTGCTTGAGCCACGGCTTTGATCAAAACTTCTTTTCCCGCCTTGGATAACAATTTTTCTTTCCAACCCGCCAACACTTTCAATTTCTCCTTAATGGCATTGAAGGTAAGTCTTTTATTTTTCCCCACCAAAGAAGGTAGGCCAAGATACTTCTCATGTTGCTTAATTATTTGGGCACTAAACCGATTTTTTATCTCCTCTTGAACTTCCCTTGAAGTGTTGCTACTGAAAAACAAAGATGTTTTTGCATGATTTAAACTTTGATCGGAAGCTTTCTCATACAAAGCAAACAATCGTTGTAGTTCATCACACTCCTTTAACGTTGCCTTGCAAAAAATCAAGCTATCATTTGCAAAAAACAAATGAGACAATCTAGGACCACCCCTACAAATTTTAACACCCTCCATTTGACCCCTATCCACTGCTGATTGAATCAAAGCAGACAAACCTTCTGCACATAAGAGGAAAAGGTAAGGTGACAAAGGATCTCCTTGACGGATTCCCCTAGATGGAGTAATATGCCCTCTTAGAGTCCCATTAATTTTAATTGAATAAGTAACCGTAGAAACATATCTCATGATCAAATCCCTAATCTGGTCAACAAAACCCAATTTCTCCATAATTTTTTCAAGCCAAACTCACTCTACCCTATCATAAGCCTTACTCATGTCTAATTTAAGAGTCATTTCCCTAATCTTGCCTCCTTTTTTTTGGCTAATATGATGCATAGTTTCAAAAGCCACCAACACATTATCAGTAATCAATCTCCCATGGACAAAAGCACTATGTGTATCACTAATAATTGAAGGTAAAAACTTTTTCAACCTATTTGCAATAGCTTTTGAATCAATTTTATAAACAACATTGCATAAACTAATAGGCTTATAATTTGTTATCTTTTTTGGCTCTTTAATTTTTGGGACAAGAGTAATGTGAGTTTCATTAAAATTGGGTGGTGAAATACCAAAGTTTAGAAAATCAAGTACCGTTTTGGTGACCACCACGCCACAGGTGTTCCAAAAGTGTTGAAAAAACAGAGGTGGCATCCCATCAGGACCCGGAGCCTTAAGTGGATACATTTGCTTCAAAGCTACATTCATTTCACACTCCACAAAAGGCCGAACCAGCCATTCATTCATTGCATGAGTCACCTTAGGTTGCACAGCCAAGAGCAAATCAGAAAAATCCACCGGATTACTAGTAGAAAAAAGATCCCCAAAGTACCTAATTGCTATCTCCTCCATTTTATCTTCTTCAATCTGCCAAGCTCCATCATTATCTAGCAAGCCCTCCATTAAATTCTTTCTATGTCTAGCCGAAGCCTTGGCACGAAAGAAAGCTGTATTCCTATCACCATTTTGGAACCAATCAATCCTTGATTGCTGTCTCCACATGTCATCCTCTCTATCCAACCAACAGTTTAGTCAATTCGAGTATGTCTCATAGCTTCCACTACTTCCATGGATGTGGGCTGCATCTCTAACCATTCTAATTTGGTTTGAAGCTCCCTAATAATTCTTCCCACATTGCCAAATTCTGTAGCATTCCAAGAAGACAAGTCAACTTTGCACCTATCCAAACAATTGTGAAGAACCTAATCCGATTTTATCAATTGACCACTTTCCCATGCATCCTTTACAACCTTTTCACATCTCAAGTCCTTCAACCACATTGATTCAAACCTAAAATTTCTTTTGTGTCTCCTTTTCTTCTGTTGTTGAAACAAATGAAGTGATAGTGGAGAATGATCCGAAACCGAAGAGGATAAATGGTGAAGCTTAGCTGTTGGATAAAGAGACATCCACTCCAATGTAGCCAAAGCCCTATCCAATCTTTCTCGTATTTGAACCCCACTAGTTGTTTGATATAGCCAAGTGAATTTAGATCCAACAAAACCCAGATCACACAACCCACAATGATCAATAGTAGAAACAAAGTCTGCCATTTGTTTTCTTGGACGCCTTCCTTCTTCGAGAGACCCGTAATCTCATTAAAATCACTAATGACCAGTCATGGTAAAGAAGACGTTCTTTTTAAATGCTTCAATTTTGCCTAAGATTCATGCCTTTTAGCCGTATCCGAATGACCATAGAAACCTGTGAAATGCCACCAACCAACTTCCCCACCATTCATTCATGCATCAATATGATTTTGAGAAAAAGTCTTAATATCTACCTTCAACTCTTCTTTCCACAACAAAATAAGACCACCACTACTTCCAATACTAGGAACAACAAAACAATTTTTCATTTTACATTTTTCCTTAATCAAATCTAACCAATCTTTTTCCAGCTTTGTCTCCATAAGAAAGACAATAATGGGCTCTTCTTTAAAAGACTCATTGTGCTCGCTAGGGTTGCTGAGCAACCTCCGCCGTTGGAGTAGTAGGACATACCTCAAGCTTTTTCCTTTTTTCCCCTTCAATAGAATGATTTTCCTTTCCATCTAAATCAGCACTTTTTCTCTTCTCACCAATGTCAAGACCTGCTACTGCCTTCTCTGCAAAAGTTTCTTTCTTAACAACAATACGTTTCCATGTTCTTTTAGGAGTATAGGCTATCTATGAAGAGTTTCCCTGATTTGAATACTCAATATGCAACAAATCTCCCTGTGCAAATTTTCTAGGTCTTCCACGTGTGTTCTTTTTTTCTTTAGGAGTAGAAGTTTGGCCCACATTAAATTCCTCAATCTGGATTGCCTCCAAAGAGTCCATATCATAACTGACTACCTCCTTATTTAAATCTTGAGTTGTTGTTGGGACGTTAAAGGACTTAGCTTAAGAAAAAATAGGAGCAGCGTCCACATCACATCTGACTTCCACCTTATTCAAATCTTGATTTTCCATTGACATATTAATGCATGATTTAGCATGAGAAAATATAGGGACAGCAACTGAAACAGCACCAGGATTATCGGTTTTCAAGTTTGAAAGGTTTGGAGAGGAGTTAATTGCACTATCTAAAAGTTGTAACTGCCCCTCAAAATTTGGAACCACCCTTGCATCATTCTTCCCTGTTTGCAGCAATCCAGATGGCTTGAAAGAGGAAGAAATGTGTTCATCATCATCCATAAACCCCTCCACACACCAAGGCACCAATCTATTCTCATTTGTAGCACGGGAATCAGATGTGATTGTGTTTTCAAAGCCCTCATTCCATTCTGGGCCATTAGCAACTGAATTGTTCATTACACCAGCAACACCATCTGTAGCACCACTGTTCACATGATCATATCCTTTAACTGCAACAAAAGACTTTTTTTTCGGATTGAAAAGAGGAGCTCTAATCCACGGACCAAATTGCTATTCTGCTACAGTCAAAGTACCCTTACTTCGCAGCCAAAGAGAACAATCTTTATCATCATAAGAAATAGTCCCACACCAGTAACATATTTTCAGCAATCTCTCATACATAAAAGCAGCCCACCCTTCAGTGTCCTTATCCCAATAGATCTTCCTTCCCCTACATAAAGGCTTTGAGACATCAACAACCACTCTCACTCTCATGAAATTCGGCCCCAACATTTCTCCCAAATCTTTTGGTTTAATCACAGGTCCAATAGTCTTTCCAATACTAAAAGTGGTTTCAACAGTTTGGAGAGGAAAAGGCAAATTATGAATTTGCACCCAAAAGGCTGTTGATTTAAAACCCAATGTGTGGATAGGAGCATAACCCTCAAATTTTTCAAAGACCACAAGATGTCTATCAAAAGCCCACGGTTCGCCTTGAATAACTCTTTCGGCATCAACTTCCAATTCAAAGGCAAACAACAGAATGTTTTCACCACCCACAGTGACACTGAATCCTCCTTTTGTACGTCATAAAGGTCTGAATGTTTTTGCAACAACCTCTATATTTAATGATCTACGGGTGAAGAATTTCCCTGCCAGTATAAAATCTCTCTTCTTCCTATCAATTCTCAGTGCAACCCGATTTTCTTCAGATTCTGACAAAGATAACTTCTTCCAATGAGTTGATAAATCCTCCATTAAGACAAGTGAAGTTGACAAAGAGACAGATACAACAGACATGGTTTGAAATAAGACAAAGAAAGCAAGGTACAATCTGACAGAATTTGAAAACAGAGAAATAGATACTAACTGACACGGCTTACTGACACGACTTGAAGTGAAACAAGGAAAGTAAAATAGAAACTGACACACTTAGAAGCAAAAAACAAATCTCCAAGCAAAAATTTATACTTGAGAACCCACCATCCTTCTCAAAGAGAAGGGAAACCATATACTACAAGGAAGAGAAGCATAACTGCCACAGAGAAGCCAAACTACTCTTTCTTGAGAACCTCTATGTGTTTTGTTCTTATATTGCTTGATCTACTTGTTTGTTTTATTTTATAAGAATATAATGTAAAATTTGTAGGTTAAATAGTGTATTTTTTATTTATAAATATTTTTTATTTTTATAAGTTTTATGTAATGAAGCATATAATGTATTTTGTATTACAAAAAAAAAAAAAAAAATCACTTTTTAACTAAAACATAATTACATATAAATATAATTATAATATTATCTTATATATAAATGGAGAAGATATTATTAAAATGACATTTTATAAATATGCCATAATTTGTTGGCTAATTTGAACACATTTAAGAATATTAAAAAAAAAAAAATGTACATCTCATTCCATGGAACTTGTGTAACATGTTATATTAAGTTTAAATTATTATATAAGTTTAGAATTGTAGCTTTTATTTTTTATTTTTTTCCTTTTCAAATATAAACATAATATATATATATATATATATATCAAAACTGGAATTTTAAGGTAATCTTTTGAACATTTATCATTTTTTAATTGTTTTTTTTATGGCCTATGTCACTAATTTCTAATTTCTGATGCCTAGTTTATTTGTATTTTTAACCCAAAATTAAAGAGTTTGGCGCAAATAGAATAAAATTCATACTTTTCAATCCATATATATATAAAATTTGTAGCCCAAAACTAAAAAGGCAACTTACCAAAAAAAAAAAAAAAAAAAAAAAAATCAATTTAAGGCTCAATTAGTCCAAAATAGACCTAAGTAGACCGAATAGAACCAAAGTAAAACGAATGGACTAAATAAACTAAAGTGGACCGAATAGGACTAAAGTAGAAAAAATGGACCGAATAGAACTAGAGTGGATCGAATAAGACCAAATTGAACCGATTAAGACCGAAGTGCATATAATGGACCAAATAAGACCGAATAGGCCTAAAGTGGACAGAATGACCCGAATATGACAGTAGTGGACTGAATAGAACCAAAGTGGATAAAATAGGACCGAATAGGACTAAAGTGGACCGAATAGGATTGAAGTAGACATAATGGACCGAATAGGACCAAATTGGATCGAATAGAACCAAAATAGGACCGAATAAGACCAAATTGGACTGAAGTGGACATAATAGATTGAATAAGACCAATGTGGACTGAATAGAACAGTAGTGGACCAAAAAGACCAAATAGATAGAATAGGACCAAAATGGACAAAATAGGACCAAAGTGGACATAATGGACCAAATAGGACCAATATAGACCGAGTAGGACCGATTAGAACCAATATGAACTGAAATGGACTGAAGTGGACCAGATAAGACTAAAATGGATTAAATGGGACCTAAGGTCCGGAGCACACAATAGAAATATAAGAGAAGCATGTTTGTAGTGGTAAAATTTGGTTTAAAAAACCAAATAAATAAAGGATAAATTCCACTTACATACCCTAAGGTTTGGGCTAATGCCAACCAGATCCAAGACTTTTTAAAACTAACCAATTTGGACCCTCTTAGTCCCTAAACAGTTAGTTATTTTTTCTCAATTGTTTTAGGGATTAAATTGGCTTTAGGGACTAAATTGATTAGTTTTGAAAAGTCAAGAACCTGGTTGGCATTAGCCCAAACCTCAGGGGGTGTAAATGAAATTTATTCATAAATAAAATAATGATGTTGTGAAGCCTTCAAAGTGAGGTAGCAAATATAGATATAGAATATACATGATATTAAGTTTTATTTATTAATTTTAAATTAAAAATGCAATTCATGCATCATAAATAAATATAAAACATTCAATGTTTGGCACCTTGTTGTCAATTTGGGTTTCGATGCATTTGGAATCATAAAAAAGGGTGCACATTGTTGCTATTGTAGTTGAATTTTTGGTTTGATTGCATGAGCTCTAAAGCATATTTGGCATGTGAAGATTGGATGATCTTCCAATAATTGGTCATGGTGTGTTTCTTATATATGTCTCATTGATGTTTCCACAACGGGTTTCCCATGACTTGAAAGTTGAAACTATAACTATAATGTTGTTTAATTTTTCTATGATGGTTCTTGCTTCTTATATAGATGTATTGGTCGAGCTTAACCTAGTTCTTTTAATTTTATATGACTTTTAGGAGAGTAAGTCCACTACCCATCTTTTATTGTGAAGGAATTTGCGTTACATATACAAACATACTTTGGAAGCAAGTCAAAGACTTGCACGCCACTCTACAGAAAACAATTCCAAATGGGATTCTAAATACAAGTTACTTATTAGGTATTAAAATCAATGGTTGACATTTGATTAGTTTTTGTCAAATAAATAAGGAATTAAAAAATAAAATTTATGTGAAAAATTGTGAGGCTATCAAAGCTTATGTGGCATAATATGGAAGAGTCCAAAAAAAGTTAAATCTCTTATTTTATATATATATATATATAAAAGCTTTTGAAAATACTTGGGACTTTTGTGTGTAGCCTACCTTGGTGTTTTCTTTGTATTAACGTGTAGTTTGAGTTATTGAACATTATTAAATTTTATCATTAGCCTTCTTAGATTTAGTCATAACAATTTCAGTTTGCTTTAAATTATATATAAATCTTCTAGCAATAAGCATTTTAAAAATATCAAGAGTCTTGTAACTCAACTAACACATTTTGGTATTTCTAACATTCAAGGTTTAAATTCCCTTTCCCTCGTTATTGTATTTATCTATGAAAGAAGAAGAATGACCCATAAGTACTGCACCGTTACTAATCTTTTTTCATTAATGTTTTGGAAAACGACTATACTTAAAAAACAGAAGAGGATTTAGGTAAGGAGACTCTTCTCTTTGCTTATTAGTCTTGGCAATGGAAACTTTCTTAAAACTGTTGCAGTCAGGTCAGCTATCAATAACTCTTCTGCCTTGAGATTTGATCCCAAATAATACGAAGTATTAAAACTCACTCAGCTATGCTTTGCAGATGATTTATGCTATTCTCAGGTGCTAATATCCACCCACTTGCTCTATTTGAAGATGCAATTGAATTGTCAATAGCATTATAATTCAATTGGCATCTCTTAGTTTCTCCAATGAAAACATCTAGGGTTTAAATTTCTCTAACTGGAAATAGTCTATATATTGTTGTATATTCTATGTATTTAACACTGTACAATAAGAGTCTTATATAGGCATAATATGTGTGAAGTATAAGTAATATAAGTGTACTACAAGTACAGTACGTACATTAGGCCCAAGCCCAACGGCCCATGCTAGCGTATATGCTAACATTTTGCTACCCCAATTATCAAATTTTAAAATGCAATTGAATCTTTTAGAAAAATTTCAGGGTTAAGACCAAATCCTATAATTGCTGCTTTTCCTGCCCTTATGAAGCAACAAATTCTTGATTTCCTTCAGTTTAAAGAGGGGGAAGTTGCATGTTAAATCTCTCGGTGTCCCTCAGGAATTTTAGTCTGTGACATATCCTTTCTATGCATGCAAACTCATAGTCCACCATTTTTAAAGTCAAAACTTTCTCCTAGTTTGCGCTATTATATAGATATATAGTTATAGATATGGTGTTTATTATGACAATGAAAATCTGCTGCATAAGTTATAATAAGACAGACAAAGAGACCATACTGATTTCCTCTATACACATCAGAATCGTTTGGTATATATGATTCCAGCTTATACAATATTGGACCACAAGTCAACAATATCAAGACGTACCAAACACATGATATCTCAATCCTGCCAAGTTAAGATCTTAACTTGATAATCTTCGAACCACAGCTTTACAAGCATCACAATGATACAAATAGTTATCATCATTTCTATAATTGGGTGGTAAACATGTTAGCATTTTACACCATAACGTAAATGGATATCTGTATGCCTTGACTTTTTCTTCCAATAGAGAGAAAAAGACAAGGTTTATTAATGTTGGAAGTGTTCACAATGTCAAGCCTGAACAAAGTTGGACATATCATAGAAATAAATTGCTTTTATATGCCTTGCTACGAGGGAACAGATATATACATTCCCAGAACATTTTGCTAACTGCGTAGATTAGAATGATTAAATAGACAGAGAAGATAAGTATTTGGCTTAGCCATGATTTATAGTACTTAACTTTTAATATAGGAAAAAGTCCACCGATGTCACAAGGGTATTGGTTTAGGAAATTTTTTTAGAAACTTATTTTAGAAAAAAAAAAAGTAATTAATTTTTTTGATATATTTTTATATTTTTCATAAGAGTGTTATCAAAACTTTCCTGATTTATTAACAAATATTTTAAGAGCATCCATTAACCGAACTTTTTATATATTACTCAAATAAAAAAGGTACAAAGCATGGATACAAATACGGGTTTTGGATAGAATGATATATGAAAAATGTTCACTAAGTGACAATTGCAAAAGAAACAATAATAATAGATATATGGTGGATATAATACTAATCATACAAACATTCTTGCTAATACTCTTTTTTTTGGGTTTGGATAGAAACTAAAATTCATTAATGAGTGAGTAACAACAGTTTTTGGACAAAGTCTGTTAGAGTACAACCCATGCATTAAAGTCTGAATTGAAAGCATTTACACCCCCTAGCGGTGGAGTATCAAAAAGAACAAAATCCATCAGTTGCTTAGTCCCAATCCTTTCAAAAGCATCTGCACATTTATGAGAAATAATACGAATAGTGATTTTAGTACTGGATACCAGATCAACAATAAATTTGGCATCTAACTCTATTTCCACAGCCTCAAGATTAAGACTGTTGCAAAGAGTCAGGCCATCCTTGAGAGCCCAGAGTTTAGCAAAGAAACTGGTTGTAGAGCCCCCATGTTTCTAGCTTTATACATCAAGAAAGAATTCATGCTGACACCGAAAGGGCAAAATATATAGCATGTCATACATATAGAGCTTCTTATATATTTTTCATTCCATTTTGTTTTGCAGTTTGTCATAGTCAATCACAACATATGGAACTAGGACTCATACATATAAATGATAAACCCTTTCTTCCATTCATCATAAAATGAGAGAGAGATGTTTTTATTCCCTCTTAATTGTTTCAGAATAGCTAGTGCAGTTTTCAGTAAAAAAAAAAAGGCTAAACATTAGGTTTTCTGAAGCCATAAATATATGCAATCCTCTTTGACCACAGGGAGGAGACACGGATCTTGATCTTTTTTTGACTTCATAAAGTAAATACATGTTACTTGCATAAATCAAGGAAGTCACTTTCTTGAAATCACAGTGTGCTGCTATTCATATATAGCTTCATTATTTTGGTCCGTGACTGTTATTGTTTCAATATTTTGCTATTTGATGATCAATTTTCTTATACATAAAAAAAAAAAAAAAAAAAAAAAGAAAAGAAAAGAAAAAAAGGTCCTTTTACCTCAACATTGACATCCTAGTCATTGAAACATTCACAAATTAATAAATTAAAATTTTTTAAAAATATATGGTGAAGCTAGCGGTACTGGTAGAAATGGATGTAGAATTGTGGACCGAGTAAAACAGGGAATCGGATGCCTTTGGTACAAATTGCACAGTAATGGCATGGATGAGTTTTTCACACGTAGAATCTTTGGTACAACATACAAGCACGGAATGGGGTAGATCATGAAAACATTGTTGACTTTAGTTACTGTACTGTAAAGTTCCGACTTGCGAGAGGATTAGGATCAGGTCTAGCTAGTATAATCCTGTGCTCATGTAATTTTGTAACTTGTAAGTAAAAAAGAAGGATTGGTTAGAATCTGTGACCAGGTCTTTGCTTGCTTAGAGAGAGAGAGAGAGAGAGAGAGAGAGGTAAAACCACTTGAGAGGATATGAAACTGACACGTACCTTAAATTGAACACATGTTCATTCAATATCCGTCGATTAAAAAATTAGGTTTTAGTTATTGATTGATACATGTCAAATGATATATGTAATGCAAAAATAGTGAAAGTTAAAATATACTTAATATATAACTTGTATCGTTTGCAACCTTCATTGGGTTTATCACTTGGATGCAATTGAGGTTTGACTCTTCCAACATTTTTTCATTTTATTAGGTTTAGAGTCATACTAATTTTTATAACTGTTGATATGGCAAATTGTGAATGATTGATGCTAAAATAATGACGTCAGTAGACAAACTATGAGAATTGAGAGGATGTATCTAGCATTTATTTACCAAAAGAAATTTTGTTTAAGATGGATTTTCTTTTGCAAATTAAATATTAATATAATCTTTCTCGGAGATATATTTATTATCTTGGAAACTTTATCCACTATCAAAATTTACCTAAAATAAAATGTTGTCATCTGTAATATTTTATTAACAATAAGTTTAGGGTCATGATTCTCAAAAAAATAAATAAATAATTTAGGGTTATAAAAAATTTTAATTTTTTCGTAATAGTTTTTTTTTTAAATGACAAATTATAATTGATGTATAATAATTTGTCACTAATAAACTTATATAAAAAAAAAGATATTATACCAATTACAATTTATCATTTTAACGATATTTTTCTATTTAGTATTTATTTATTTATTTTATTGCATGTTCAAGGTCATTCTGTTTTGTTACCGTACGTCATGCTCTTGGCTCCTCATGTCTTGGAGGATAAAATGTTGTCATTCCTAATTCTCATAATAATAACCTAATCCTCTTGGATACTAGGGTCGGCTAAAGGCTGTACCTATCTTTATGATATATATATTTCCTTTTTGAAAATTTGTGATGATAAACAAAATTAGTGAATTACATGCGCTTGCATGCTGTGAAGGAAATTTATTTATTTATTTTATTTTTTGAGAAGAGTGAAGGAAAATTTGACTCTTAATTTGTTAATAACTAAACCGTTGACCATAGAGTACTATACTATTAATTTAAAAAAAAAAACCATTAAAGAACACATTACTTTTAGACATAATATCAGATCAGTTAAAGCATCGGATTTGGCCCTCTTTCATTTAACCCTTGCTATTTCTTTATACTGGAATATCGGGTGGGATTTAGCAATCATTCTATTCAATGCAAAACAAACTCAAATGAAAAAAATTATTGTTTAATACCTAGCTAAAAATATGAATTATTGAAGCCTTTCTAAAGCAATTTGATTTGCGTGGACAAGATTAAAATATTTGGGCAAGTTATGGTCAACACATATACCACTAAATCCTAACCACATAATATACTATTCAACAAATTAAACTAATGCTTCAAATAAATAAAAAAAGCAAATTAAACTAAACCCACTTAACCTAACTTATCAATATTCCTAATATATAAATTTCCATCCAATGCATACTAGAAGATATATATATATATATATATATCAGATTCTATGGATAAACCATAATGATAAGGGTAAATGGCATGCGAAGGTCCTAATAATTAAAACCTAAGCTAACCGTCACTTTATGAAACCATAAAAAGAAACTTTTTTAATTTTTAAAAATCCATAAAAGTATTCATGAGGTGACAATTTTATTTTTGGCTAAATGATCACAATAGAATGGTTTCTATTGCAAACTAAACCTATACTTAATGCATTTAATACTGTTTTTACTATAAAGTAATGACAACAGCAACTTTTCTAATTGATCATACCTAATCTCTCTAAAATGACGTTTATGCATTAAAGTAAAAAAAGATAAGGTCATCTTGTCTCCTTTAATCTAATTGGGTTAATAAAGCACGCTGATAAGGACCCAAATTTGCCACCCCTTGTTAAAATTTTATTCATAATGGAGCCAAAAGTAGAGAGGCAAAAAGAAAAGTTATAAATTTTAAACAAAATATTGAGATTCAAGTTCATAGTTATGAGCTATAGGAACATGTTAGTTGACGTACATGTTATAGTCATAGATATGGGGAAGAATATTAAACAAGTGTGTCGGTTTCTGGTGATTTGCTGTTAGCCTCCTAAGATACGGTTAATCAATATAAAATTAATAAATTTTTTGACCATTTTTGTTGTGTCCAATTTTAGATTATTAGTGACTGTGAATTGTGATTGTCATTTCTCATTAATGAATCATATATTGAAACCTGTTCAGAATACATACTAATATGGAAGTGGGTGATGATATCTAGAGTGAAACTTAGTCTCTTTCATTATTTTTTTTGTTTAATCTCACAGTGAGTTTCTCACTAACATAATAACCTAGTTGGCTACAAAAATGGAATAATGATGTATGAGTTGATGTTTATTTTCAATAGTAAATATAAGGTTTAGGTCATGGTCATTTTGGTATGGTGTGACATGGAGAACCATTACTTAACCATTCAATTTAATACATTCGCACATTCAGAATACGCTTGATTCTACGTTATAATAATTTATTTTTGCTTATCAAAAAACAATATTATAATAATTTCAGCCAAGAGACTTTTAGCTCAACTAATACTTTTAGTGTTTTTAATAGAGATATCACAGTTTAAATCCTCTCCCTATTATAATTATCAAAGAAAAAATAAATAACAAAGACCTGCGGTGCCATAGTTTCTACAACTACAAATTCTTATAGCAAATCTGCAGCTTTTGCGCTTTTTTTTTTTGTTTCCTGCACTCAATGCTATTGCTGGGTTTGATCGCCAAAATTTATGAAGAAATAAAGGCTCAAGCTTGGTAATAATGACCACTGGTCACTGGCGGCTCAAACTGAAGTGAAAGGGCATATTGGGTTGTGAGTACTTTTTGACAGTTTTTGTAGCTAAATGTACGTTATCGTTTTAGTCGGACACATACAAAAGAACGAACGAACAAAGAGAAAAGCGTACACCATATATAATGCATGAATATTGTATGCATGCAGTCCCTCTCATAAGAAATGCATGCGAACATGCTTGCTGAGTGGCTTCCTATAAAAATGAAAACCACTAGCAAGAGAAATATATTTGAACTTAAAACTTATATATATGTTTATATATATTTATATTTGAGTATTATGCTTGGTATCAAATCTCTAGGGAGCATATTTTTTCGTTTTATATGAGGATTCCAAAGCATTTTACTATTTTAGGTCTATTCAACTAGTGGAGTTCCATAATTTTTTAGTGAAATTAAATGGAAACTACTGCATAAATCATGTGTATGACTTGATTAGTAAGTTGGTGTATTAAAAAAAATTACAAATTAAATGATAAGTAAGTGTATAGTTGGCATGGACCACCGAGCCTCCTAGTTCGATCGGTACCTTGACCTCTCCCTAGTGGATAAAACTGACTCGATTCTTGAACGAGTAGACACCTTAAAAATCTAATTGTAACGAAAATATACATATATATTGCTGGCATATGCCTGCTTTGGTCACCTCACACATTAATGCTTTGGTCACCTTACACATTAACAAATGCTGAAAAATACCCATAAAAAAAAAAAATGCTGAAAAATAAGGGATGATCGAAATTTCATTTTCATAATTTAGACATTGAAGGAAATTTTTTTATGTCTAAATTTCACCAAATCAGTGGTATCATTAGAAACATGGGGAAAAAATTTGTTATATTCTTTTTTTAGATTTAATTGTTTATATTTTATTTTCCAAACTTTTTGGCTAGATTATAACCTATTAGTTTTGCTAAATGCATATACATCTAAGGAAACAAACATCTCGCTCTCTAATAAATAAATAAATGAATATATATACATATATATATATATATATAAGCAAGATTTAGGCAGTTACATGGCTGAATTTTAAAAGAAAAGTCTAAAAAACAGTATCTAAAATACTGTACATAAGTTTTGTCCTATATATATATATATATAGTACAACATATTTATAATATGAACCATAAAATAATGTACTAGAATAACTTATTGATGTAATTCTTGCATTCATCTCGTAAGATGCGTTTTCCAAATTAACTTTGGCCACCAACCATTCATGCCATTTGTTCCTTCTATGCAATTAAAGTGAAAGGAACTCTCTATCTCTCTCTCTCTGCCATTAGAATAATCGCATTTGTAACCAGTTGATATAAATGAAGCTCAACGACCTAACTTCTACCTCTCTTTCCACTACAATTTTTTAAGAAGAGAATGTTCTAATTTGTATTCTTTTCCTCGTCTTGTTCTTTCTATTAGAATACTCTTGCTCTCAACCACTTCATTTAAATGAAGCCAACAATCTCTCTCTCTCTCTTAGTTTGTTTTTATCCCTTTACACCTATTTAAAATTTCAAAGCCATTTGATGAAGGTAGTAGTTTCATGGGATAGGAACAAAAACGCAACATGCTCAATTTATAATGGTGTATATACTCAAACTTTTCCATTTTTTTTTCTCATTGTTTAAGCAAATAGAGAGATATAATATTGATTTAATTATATGTACAAGATAACATAGTATTATATATAAAGATACTAAAAAAAGCAGAAGATAAAAAAGAAGAAGAAATTTCCTATCCTCCTCTAAAGTAGCTTGAAGATATCTAACGGCGGCTCCTCCATAAAAGCAAGAGTTAATTAAGGACTTCTTTTCATTGCGTCATCTTTTTGTGGCTAATGGATTCTCATTCAATAGCTTGAGAAATGATTATGCGAAGGTTGAACAATTTGTAAATCCGTGGTGGTTTGGCATGAGTTATCTTCAGTCATCATGGTCCTGATAGAGAAAACTTCAACATTGGTTACCTTAATACATGGATAGTCTAAACTAAAAATAATAATAATAATAATAATGATAATAATAATAATAATAATTAACAAAAATGTATATTTTAGACAAGCTTATCTAAAAGCTAGCACTTACATTGTAGCTATAATTAACTTTTCTCTTTATTATTATTGTTTTTAGTTTAATTTAAAATTGAATGGAAGCTAGAATACGTATAGAATAAAATTACTTGAAGTGCATCTTAAGTAATCTAAAGAAGAATGACTTATTATATTTGTGCTTTTTACATTAGTTTCTTTTTAAAAAAAATTCAGGGTTGAAATGATATCCCAAAAGAAGTCGCTGCCACCTTTTTCTTTAGGTATGAAGTTACAATAAGTTGAATTTACTCTCCCAATACAAATTATATTCTACAGTTCTTTTGACTAATTCGAAAAGGAATAGAGAGAAGGGAAAAAAAAGTAAAGGGTCATTTTGAATTTGTATGTAAAATATCCAATAGAAACTATTAGTATGAACCATTTCAAAGATCATTAAATAGAGCCTAAGAAAAAAGAATATATACCAAGAATTAAAAATAGTTATAGTTTCCCCTTCAAAAAAGAATAGTTATAGTTTTTTTGGTGATCTTACTCTCTTGGTCTTGAAGCCCAAAGAGAACTAAGGGCTCTTAGTCTGCCATAGTACTCCCCAATTACAAGAAAACACCTTGCTGCTTGTCGAACCGTCAATATCCGACGCAGTTGATGAAGGGTTTGTTGTCTCAAATTATCAGCCTGAATTTAAAAGCATGTACAAATGATAAATCTGTTAAATTACCCATTGTCCCAAAATGTTAAACTATTAGGAAATTATGAATTCAATCACTTAACCATTATTTTAACAAAATCCAAAAATAAAATTAATCATAGAAAATATAGATGAACAACAACACAAATATGTATATTATTTATTTATGAAACCACAACCACCATATAGAGTTGAAATGTGTCCCTAGTGCCAGGGGGGCACATGGACAAGAACTGAACATTTCAAAGAGGTTGAAACTCATTATTTTGTCTTATATATAAATTTGGACTATTCCAATCATAGAATTAAAAAAACAGAAAAATCTTAAAGTTCTTCCAATTGATTAATTAGTAAATATTTCCCAAATTATTTTTAAAGTTTTGTTGATAGGTATAGCTAGGGCTTTTATTTCAACAGACATCACTTTCAAACCAACTTCTGATAGGTACCTTATAAGATGAAAATACCACATCAAAAACCCTAGCATTCAACATCGTTGATGGACTTCTTAGCAGCAAAGCAATATATATTCCCTAATAGAAATAGACAATCCACCGTACAAATGGCAGACATGCAGTGGAGATTATTTATACAAAATTCACATAAAATATATGTCACATCTCAAAGTTGACCAAAAACACAATAGAAATATAGCCTATTCATGATGATCAAAAGTCGGACTGTATTGGACCGTTGGATCAGCATCTAATACATTAGAAATGTTCTTAGCATACATGTTGACTAGATTAACATTGCCCCTCGATCACTTTCCTCTACAGTTTTTTAAAAAAGCTTACAGGTCAAATACAAATAAAAATGTTAAAATCAAGCTGAGGTCATAAAGTTCCATGGATTCTTGCCCCTCAGGTCTTCAGGTATAAATTGGTGTGTTTGAATTGCGGCGCAAAACAAGGTATATAGTGGTATACAATGAAATGGAATGGACTATAAGAAGGAAACGTTTTAACCAATTTGTTAACCTACCAAAGCTTAATCTTGACCCGATTGTTGTGTATTCAACAAAAATCATCTCTGTTCCGCCCTCTATGTTTCATTTTATACTTTTTCATAAAAAATGTGTGAAAAACTGCGATTAGTGGAGTATAATATGAAACAATAACATGGGATTTTGAGTTTTTTTTGTCGGCATGAGTGACAAATATAATTAGGATAAAGGTTTAAATAAAATCTTTTAACCCTTGTTCAAGTGGGCTCCATGTGAATAATCTCCTAGCTTACGTTAGGTGAGATCTAAATATCTAATACATGATAGTCTTTCTTAACAAGTGGATTAGTCCATATACATGCATCTAGGATTTGAATACTTTCCTAGTTATTTTCTTGATGAAAACCATGTTTGGGAGACCTACTAGGCGAGTGTGAAACTGGGGCTAATAACTAATAAGAAGGTTTGAAAAACTATAGCTGCGAGAACTTAACTAAAATGGACTTTATACTATAGATGCAGCCTAGCTAGGGCCTGATTTCTAACTTGACACACCAGGTTTTGCTACACATCAAATATCATTTTCATCAGAGTTCATTAATCTAAAATAGGGAGCAAGAATTCAACCTCCTTGACAAATATGACTATCTAATTGGAAGGTCCTTCACTCTTGCTCATGAAAATTTTGATTTTGTGTTTTTCCAAGATTGCAAGGGGTTATATGTGCAGCTTGTAAGCACTTTTATCCACTTTGATACAGTAAGTCAACACTATAATACAAAGAAGTCAATGACTTCCTTGGAAGAGAAAGGATTAATGAAAACGAATTCCACAAGTTATAACATTGTAATTAACAACATATATGAGCTAGTGTGTTCATTGAGAATTTTGTGACATACGATATGCACGTGTACTACTTGATATGCATGACGCATGCAGATGTACTTAATAGGATCATTTGTCTTTTATTTATTTATTTATTATAACAATAAGGTCATGTTTCTTTTTAATAAAACTATGTTAGAAAGTTATTATTTATGTAAGGTAAAAATTAAGGTTCAAAATGTTGCAAACTATAATGGGTTTAATTTGATCATTTTTACCTGTCGTACGAAGCCTTCAAGATTGGATAGCTTGCCTAAGGCCATAGCCATCTGTTGCATGCCACCATCAATGGCCGGACCTGCAGCAATTGTGTCCACAAGAGACTGTTTGAGCTGCTCCTCGCCCTGGGAGAGAGCCTCCTCAGCCTGGTTTGAAGACTGTTGGAGGTTGTAAATCCCCATCACTTGCTGTTCTGTCAATGGGTCTAATTGGCCTATTAACATCTGATAATTAACACCCCCCAAAATAAACAAACAAAGTTAGAACTTAGAAGCTAAGAGAGCTAGCAAGTTGCCCATTAACTTTTTTTTTTCTTTTAAAAAAAATATTAATATAGGATTTGCATATGTACAACTCTTTTTGGAGAAAAAGGTTTACCTAGAATTAATGTGATTAAAGAAATGAAAACAATATCACATTATACATAATCTGAGGGGTAGATTGTGATTAGTGTATACATAGTTTTTAAGTGAAACCACTACTGATATTATTGTTATTATTATTCGCTACTTATACCCTACTGCCTCAACCACCTCAATATGAGATGTTATATATTTAGAATTTTTTTAAAAATAAAAATAAAAAAGTAAAAAGCGAAAATGTTAATGCGAAGAAAACTTTATAGCATCCAAGAAAAGAACCCCTTTATTAACTCCAAAAAAGAAATGGACCCTTTTGTTGGGGCATTCTGGGTTTGTCTGAATCACTTTGGAAATGACAATGGGTCCTTCAATAAAGGGAATATTCACTGTACTGACTTTCTCTGCTCTTTTATTATTGGGTTATTTACGAAACTATTATTTATATTATTTGGTTATTTACACACTACTAAAATTTCCCTATTGTGACAGTCTAAAATTCCTACATTACCACCAAAATGGCACAGCTAAAATTATGGTCCACAAAAAAAAATGTCAACAATAATATCATATGCAATTTTGGAAATCCAAACCTTGATGAGTTCAGAGGGTCGAAAACCACCCATCCAGAGGAAGCAACGCTCGGCGGAGCTAGCCCAAACTCCGGTAATAAGGTGGAAAACATCAGACTTGGCAGCCACTGCCTTAAGCCGGAACATGTCATCATAATGAGAAATACATCCATCAACAATTTGTCTAAGATCACTGTCTGATAAATGTGCCTGTAACCCTGTCCGAAGCTCTGATGTGTGCCTGTGATCATCTTCTAGCCACCTTGCATATTCCATGTCAAACATTGCAGCTCCTATACAAGATAATAAATAATATATATTGATCATCATAAAAATAATAATATTATTAACAATGATGACCATCTTTTTAACTTTTAATATGAAATGGAATGCTATATCATACGTTGGAACAAGTTGGGCAATATTTTAACAATAATGTGCACTAAGAAAGAGCTTTGTTTACGCTTCTAAAAGTGGAAGAAAAAACCTTTCAAAAAAAAAAGTGGAAGAAAAAAGAAGTTGTCACCATGGAATGGATCAATCATTCACACAAAGTAAAAAAAAAAAAGATAGAATGGCTCTTTATGCTTGGAAAAGGCCAAACAATCTCATGAGATTCAATTATGGATATTTGAAAAATCTGACCCTTTTACTGTTTCATGAATCCTACAACAAAAATTGTTTAAAAATAAATTTAAAAAATTAGGGAATGAGTTTATATAGAAAATTTGGTCAAAATCATAAAAGTCAACAAAAAAAAAAAAATGGTAAGTACAAGAGTCTGCCGCATCAATCACATCCGCACATGTTTGCGAAATTTGACTGGAATATTAGGGAATTGGCAAATTTTCATATTCAAATGTAGGTCCAATTTTTCCCACCACCCAAAAAAAAAAAAAAAAAAAAAAAAAAAAAAAAAAAACCTAAAATATATTAAATACTAAATAGTGCTTCTTGTGTCTATATAGTTTTTATCCATATCTAAAAAAAGAGTAGATGACTAAAAAAACCATATTTTTGGTCAGTCTGAAATTTTCTTATAGCTCATTCATTGCACGAAGAACATTTTCACTTGAGCTCAACGTTGATATCATCAAATTTTACTTTATGTTGGAATTTTTTTACTCACAATCACTCTTTGACTAATGATCAGATGCCACGTGTGGTCCTCTAACAGACAAAAATGTGTGCGACCAAAGGGCATTGCCCAAACTCTTGGTCTTTCTAAAAATACCTTCATAAACTATGGGTACTTTGGTAAACAAAGCATATCTATGTTTCTTCAATAAAACTCAGACAAAAAGAAAGAGAGAGAGAGAGAGATGAACTAACCAGAGCTGATATTTCCACCACCACCAGAACCACCCAAGTACAGTCCCTATTGTACAAACGAAAATATATTTAAATTAATTAATCAATTAATTAATTAACTAACATGTCAAATTGTCAATAACTTAAAAGATTGTAATTTTAGACAGTAATCTTCTTCTTCTTCTTTTAACTAAATAAAATTTTGTACATATTTAATTCTCAAACCTGAGAGCGCAATCTTTGAAGGTCTTGTTCAAGCTGAGCAAGCTTTATTCGACTTGTCTCTAGCTGTTGTACATAAGCCTGTTAAAGAGAGAGAAAGACAGACATGAGTGTACATATTCAGATTCTATTTTTGTTTCTGTTTTTTTGTTTTTTTTTTGTTTTTCACTTCATAATTCTAAGCTTAAATTTTAAGAAAACCATAATTTCAATTTCCAGTAAAGTAAATGTTACACATACCTTTTTCCTTAAACGGCTTTTCCTTGCAGCTTCTCGGTTTTGAGCTAAACGTCTCAATGTCTGAAGCAGTGAACAGAATTTCAGATCAACATTTTAACACCAAAAGGTAAAGAATTTGGAAAGGAAAAAAAAATCTTCTGGAAAAATAAATCATGTGTTTTCAGTACCTTAGCATCAAGTGGCTTCTCTGATGTTGAACCAGCTCCCTTTCTCTGCAATAATATTCAAGAAAAAAGGATGAAGTTTATTATTTTTAAAAGCTAAAAAGAGAAAGGGGTTTAGCTTGTTTTCTTTGTTTAAGTTTATTTAGCAACTAAACTTGGAAGAAGGAAAAAAAAAAGATGGAAGAAAATGATTTTACTATTATTTTATTTTTTATTCTACTTTTTAAGCATTGATAGCATAGCTGTATCTTTAGGGAGATTCTGTGATTCTTAAACAACAAAATACAATGATTAAAGAGCTCACAGAATCTCTTGGAAGCATTTCTGATTTCTGATGGTGAGTTGAGCACTGCTCTTGAGGCAGGTAATCATCAACATAATAAGGGTAGCAGAAGACATCATTATCTTCCATTTTGCTTTGTGTTTGGCCTTTTTTTTTTTTGGGCGTGTGTGTTTCGGGTTCTAATTCCAAAACTGGATCTTAAGGATAAAAAAACATGAAGTTTTAGTTGGGGGAGTTATAAGAATTGAGTAAAGGACTAAAGTGGGTCAGCAATATAATGAGAAACAGTGGTAACTACTGTGAAGATTCTCTCTTTGCTTTTTTTATGTGAACAGTACACCTCTCTCTTTCTCTCTCTATTTCTCTCGCTTCATGTCAGACATTCATCAGAAAATCGTTCAGAAATCAGGGAAACTCTGAACTTTATTGATTTTCTGAGAGTTGTTGGGATCTGTGCTATTGTATATGAAGATATGCTCGAGGGAGAGGGAGAGGGAGAGGGAGAGAGAGAGAGAGAGAGAGAGAGAGCAAAACAGTAATAATAACAATAAAGATACCAACTTTTTGCCGAGTTTTGGGGATATGGTAAGAGAGAGAACCGGGAGATTAACAGTTAAACACTGTAGTTTAAGTACCTTGTCCATAGGTGCTTTGCCAGCAGCAGATTGATTTTGTGATGTTCCCGTTCTTGAAGTATCACTTGCCATCTCTTGGTGTATTTGTTGCTGTTGAAACTGTTGCAGATGCTTCTGATCAAAAGCCTGATGATCTGAGGAAGATGCCTTTTTACTGATGGGAGATTCTGGTTCCAACTGGGCCTCAGCTAAGTCAGCTTTGCTTGAAAGAGTGTTTACTGCTGATCCTGAGTCTGTACTCTCTCCTCCTGATTTTGAACTTCCCTGAAATAAGAAACCCAACAAAACCTCTTCACATGAGTGTATCCAGAGAATCATCCCAAAATCATTCTAGTCCCCACAATAGACTCATTTTGCAAATGGGTATCCCAAACAATATTAAATTCTCCCAAAAAAACATAAAAGTTTATAAACTTTTCAAATGAGGATTTGAAAAACTTGTACCATGAAAGTGAAAACATTGGTTGGGATATTTGTTCATTTCTTCTATTGTGCTTGAACTTTAAACATTTTTTTCTAGAAGCCATATGAAAAGAGAGAAGGTCAAAGATGAATAAAGATAGAAACAAGTACTCCTGGGGTAGTTTGAAATCTCATTGGCCATGAAGGGAACATTTCCAGAGTAGCTGCAGGCCTGCCTGTGAATAAAGCTGCAAGAATCACAAAGGCCAAATCTTCAGAGGATCACCAAAATAAAGACTCCAAGATTTTTCAAAATTTTCAAAAGGTGGAGGAACCTAATCCTCCTTTTCTGCAGTTATGGGGTCAGTAAATCATGCTGGGAAGGTCAGGTTTCTAAGTATGTAGCCTCACGCCACTCGAGTCCCTTGCATCAGAATCATTACAGTATTGGAAATGGTAACCCTCCCTACTGTGCCTTTCTGTAGACATATTCAAACCTCTCTCTCTCTTTGCTTTTAGGAGTTGGTTATTTCTATCACACGTCACAAAAGGAGAAAAGATAGATAGAGAGAGTAGCATACGTGCTTTAGCTTCATCATTTCTTATCTTAACTCCTTGCAGCACAATTGCTTCTTCTAGCTCTCCAAAATCAAAAGCAGATCCTTCTTGGTTGCTAGGAAAGAAAAAGAATTAATAACCATGTCAGACACGACCAAAGAAGCAAACCAACCCAATCCAATCCAATTTGGAAATACAATAAATAAAAGCAAACCCATTAAGGAAATCATCTTAAATTTTGTATGTCTCAGAAGAAAATTTTGATGGAACAATGAAAAAAAAGAGATTGTTTCACATACAGAAAACTTGTGGAAGGAGCATTAATTCCATGAAAAACTGCATAAGGAACATGGTGGTTTGTAGGTCCTGAGTCTGATAAACCTGTCTCCCCAACTCTATGGCTCGCCATGTAAGACGACCTCATACCATTCTAGCAGAAACTGAAAGGGAACATGTTGCAGAAGCTAAGATGATAACAACAAAAACAGAGGAATTGGATAACTATTTTTAAGAATTCACTTATGTTTACCTCAATTTTTTTGAAGTCCTAAGTAGAATCCTTACTTGCAGAAAAGGCCAGCTGAGAGAGAGAGAAAGAAAGAGAGAGAGAGAGAGAGCAGAAGCAGCAGCAAAGGATCAAAGATATCTTGTCAAAGTATATTTAAGTAACCTGAAGAGGGTCCAGTCTTTTTCTCAGATATATATATATATATATATATCTCTCTCTCTCTCTGCACCTTTTGATCTTTCATGGGGGTGTCTCTATCTGTTCCTTTTCTCCTTCTCTATGAAGAAACCTGAGTGATTATTGATTAGTCTGTCTTAGTTTGCTTTTATCACCTCATGTAGTTGTAAATATTTATCAAGATTTTTTGTAACTCGTCTAATAGTACAGAAATTCCAGTCCTTGCAGACCTGCCTGAGGCCCTCTGGGGTGTGTGTAGGCTTTGGAAAAAGAAAAAATACTAATCAAATGGAAATAAATAAGAAACTGAAAATAAATGTAAGGGTGGGGTCTTTGCCAGGAACCCACTAGAATCACTGACTCCTACTCCACTCTCTCTCTCTTCTAACCGCCTGTGCTTTCTGATTGGTTCTTTTTTGGGGCTCTTCTGCGCTATACAAGTATTTAAGAAGGAGGACAAAAAAATTAAATTTTATAATATAAATTACATTAAATTCAACATTTAATAGGAGATAAGACAACGTTCTATATCACAAAAAGATGGTAAAAAGAAAAGTTCTAAAGGTGTTTTCTTTTTAAATGTTTTTACACCCAAAGGAAAGATTGAGTTTGCTTTTGAGTTTTGACAACTAAGGTCCTTCCAGAGACGGAGAGAGTTTTATTTTATTGTTATTTGAAGGTTCTGCTCATACCATTTCAACCATAACATCAGTATAATAATCCAAGACCAAAACCCACTTGTACATTTTGATCTCTGCTCTTGACATGTTATTGTTTGGTATTATCTCCTTCGTTGATGGGTCAACATCCATTCCCTGTCATCACCTAAAACCATGCCACATTAAGATTCCTTTCTATTAATAGAAATTTATTTTCCCCTCTTAACCTGAGGTGCAGGTTTATGGTGCAGACTGGTTTCATTCTTGTTTCTTTGTTAAGCTCCTAATTACTGCATTGGTTACACATGGTTAGATTGTTTTTCATGTGTCCTAATACTTGTTTTCTTGATCAGAAACCTGATGACTAATATGTTAAATTGCATACTTATTTGTAAAAAAGTTTTACTAATTTGTATTAAAAACAAAAGGTACAGAAAGAGATGGAAAGATTGAATTATTTCATTTCAAGACTAATTAAATATTTTAGTTATTCATGACCTGCATTATTGAGTAATATATAGATAAAAAGATAGAGAGAGAGAGAGAGAGAGAGAAAGAGACTTTAAGTGAATGGACTAATGATCTTTCTCATTAAGAGGTGGCTGCAAATATTTTATGTTGTGTGTTGTGCTCATCTACTACCTTTGCAAATAATATGCCTTCTACCAATTATTCCTTTATGCTGCCAATGATTGGCCTAAAAAAACGGGTTTTATTTTTTTTTTATTTTTTTTATTTTTTTAATATAGAAACGTTCATGGATTAGGTAAAAATATTTTTTTTAAGTCTGCAACTTTTGTTCCCAATAAACCTTACAACATGTTCTTCTTATGGCACATTTTGAGAGACTCTTAGATTACAGTATCCATGGATCTTGCATTTCATCAAAACTGTACTTCTTTATGAGTTCCTTTCCTGCTCTCTAGAAAGGTGATTGGTCTTGATCAAATCCTAGTTTTAATTATGCCTTCTTGGATTTTGATTAACTGGGTTAAGTCATTGATTGTTATCTAAGCAAGGATCTAAAGCATATAATATTAATTGCTTTTGCCAATAATAAATTTGCTTTAAATCCAAACCAACTTGCATTTTTATTCTAAATTTGTCTTCTAACACCATTTTTTGCGTGTCTCAGTTTGTAAGCGTATCAGAATGTTTGCTCTTAAAAGGTAAGTGGCAATTGCAAAATTTATCTGGAATGTAAGAGAAGCTGGTTTAAGATGGATCGTGGTGTAGTTGACCTATCCCCAATGAGAAAAGATCATGCCAGCCAATGATTAGCAATGGACCCCAGATGAGAGTGAGAAATTATGATTAGTCAAGACTGAAATGATATCCAGTATAGGTTTTTGTTTGAAAAATGTGACAACTTCCCCAACTTTTAACTCTACATCCAAATCAATCACAAAATTTTCAACGAGTAATGAAAACCAGAGTCTATTCCATGCAATTTAGTCACTCCTGAAATATTCACATGTTGGATTAGGTTTAATTAAATAGTCAAGTGCCTAATTCAGGACACCCTATACACAATCAGACAGTCGGTATAGTATAGGTTGATAATATGTGGGAATCCCATGTTATCTTTATATAATTATAGAAGGAATAATACCTTAGATTATAGCCAAAATCTTTCTCTACCTGCTAAATTCAATGTATAAGACACCAAATGATTCCCAAAGCTCGAATGGTCTATGAATTAAATTACTTTTATGATTAGAGTTCAAATAACATATTGATAACTAGACTGGCAGAATGTTTTCCAGAGCCAACCTGCATGACCATTTTAATCGTTTGTACAAAGTGTTTTTTTCTAAGGAGACATTACAATTTAGCCCTATCATAATTTAGTTCACAAGATTTCAATTGTTACCTCTTCACCCCCCTAAAGTTTGGACTAAAATAAAAGAGCAGTGTTATTATATAGCCGTGACTTCAAATCACAATTTCAATTGTTCTTTCACTTGTGTAAATACATGTGTAACAATTATTTTCAAACAATTTCATTTTGATCCAAACTTTTAGGAACCGAAATATAGCAATTGAAAAAATCTTGGCGGACTAATAATTAATTGGGGCAAACCAAAAGGAGGTATTATGTTTGTCTAAGAAATGCATAATCGGTTAACTTTACACATATCCTAACAGCTTCATTTTAGTCAAACTTTAGGGTAGCGGTGTGCATGGGTTGGGTTGAGAGGAACTTTTGATCCAATCCACCATGTTGGGTTAAAAAAATCCAACCCAACCCACTCAACCCATCACAGGAGTTCAACCCAACCCAACCAATACACATGAATTGGGTTGGGTTGGTTTGAGTTGAACCCATGGGTTATATAGTTTTTTTTTATTACTATTATTATTAAATTGAGCAATAAAAATATATACATCTCACTAGCCACTTGAATTGATAAACAAAATATGCATGAACTAGTATTTCAACTTAGTTTTAAACAAAATATATTCAACTAAGTTGATAAACAAAATATATATAAACTAGTATCCTAACTCAATTATAAACAAATATGAGTGGAGTGGGAATGGAAGGCAGCAGAAAGAGAAATAAAATTGTTGGGGTTTATGAGGTAATTAGATTTTATAAAAGAAGAGCCAAATAGGGGAAAAATTAAATAAAAAATTATTAATTATATAATATATAATATATTTTTAAATATAATATAATTTAAAATTTAAATATATAGGTGGGTCGGGTCGGGTTAGGTAGGTTTGTGATTGTTATGACCTGAACCCAACCTAGCCACTATTAAAATAATTTGTATAACCCAATCCAACTCACCAACCCTTAAAAACCAACTAAACCTGGTAGATTAGATTGGGTCGGGTTAGTTTTGGTGGGTTGGCTGCACAGCCTGCACACTCCCACTTTAGGGGGTTAAAATGTATCAGTTGAAAGTTTATGAACTGAATTACCAAATTGTGACTAGAAAAAACCATATTGGGATCAATTATAATTTACCTTTTTTTCCAAGTGAGTTTTAATAAACAAAAGGGTAAATTTCATTAACATATTGGGAGGTTTAAGATAATGCCAACAAGGTCCAAGATATCAAAACTGACTAATTTGACCCCTAAACCCAACTTGGTCACTAAAACAATTAAACATAATAATTAACGGGCCTAACAATGTTTAGGGACTAAATTACAAAAGCACAATAAAAATAAATTGTAGTTTGTTTTTTTGATACAAGATAGAAATTTTACTTTAGCTTAATTTAAGTGTATATGTGTGTGAAACTCCCTTCTCGAGACTTGAACCCCAACTCTTACCCCTACACCTCACAAGCATTTATACTTATGGAGTGACCATCGCACCAATGATATACAGTAATAAATTGTAGTTTGTTATAAATTCTGACTTCTGAATGAGGTGGAATGCTGGATTTTCATTTGTAATTGGTGATTAGAGAAAGCACATGTAGTTGTAGTTCACAGATATCAAATGCAAAAACCATCACAACTGAAAAACCGTACTTGTTTGGCACATCACCAATAGTTGATAATACAAGGAACGCAAGAGCATAAGCTACTGTCATGCAACGTAAAGAACGATATTAGTTTTCTAATTCTATAACATTCAATTTGGCCGTCACCCAAAAAAAATAAAATCAAATAAAGTATTGAAGCTGTTTGCATTGATTAAAATGAGGAATGTTTTGCGTTCATCAAAATGAAGAAAAGTGAGCAGTAACATGAACAGCAAATTAATTTGTTATACGCTCACATAAAACAAGTTTTTGGGATAATCCAAATAAGATATGATGAACAATTAAGAGGCAGTGATGGAACACCATACCAAAGCCGAGCACAAAGTCCCTTTCAAAGCCAGTGGGATCAAATCACATATATAAATTAAAAACCTCCAAAGTACAATGTTTCGACTCTCAAGTTTTCGTTTGCCACCAACTTTTTTGTTTAGCTTTTAGTTTATTTTGTTCATGCATGGCTTTTTAAAACTTCATTTTTTACGTAGGTATATTTTTTTTAACCCACTTTCAGTAAAAATTTAAATAAATTTAAGCCAAATGAAGAATCAACACAGACAAAATATTAACGCTATAATTCAAAATCGGTTGGGGACCATGCCTCGTGAAATGGAGATCATTAGTTCGAATCTCCTATTCCCCCTTCCTATGGATCACAAACAAACAAACAAAACTAAAATCAAACAGTTCCACAATATACAATCAAAAAACAAGAACTCGTATAAAATTAATAAATCAAGACTTACTCTCCAGCAATAAAATAGCTACTCAGTCACCAGGCTGGCAACAAATCAATTTTCCGGGCCTTACTATGAACATGTCTATATGTATATAACTAATTCGTTAATTTACCTCTAGAGGACTCAGCCTTACAGTTTGCAAATTGTTCATTTTAAAAGTTCATCCATTTTGGTTCTGGTACTATTCCAGATTAACACAAGCCCATATACAAAGGTAGGTACAACCATAAACACACACACACACTCTCTCTCTCTCTCTCTCTCTCTCTCTCTCACATCCACACAAACACACCTACATATCATATAATTGCTCACCAAAATTACAGTAAAAAATCATCAGCCCATAGGCCTCTTAATCCCCTTTTTTGGGTTTACTTTGAACCCCACACTACAGTACTTTCGTTCCACCATAAACAAACCAGTATTGCACAGATTTCCTGCAAGTAGCTTCTAGTTCCCTGAAACTTTACTTTTGGTTTCCAACAATTAAAGGGACATCAAGATTCAATCTTTTCTTAAGTGAATTCAAGCAACAAGACCTTTCCTTCCTCACCTAAAGTCACCACCTTTCCCCTCACCTTGGCTACCAATCAATCCTCTAAAAACCCAGCTATGCTGTCTCATTTCAGTTAGCGTGTCTATGAGTCTATCCTACATCCGCTCATGTCTTCACCTTTGTTCAACAAATAACTAATTAAAAGCTTCCAATAGCCAAGGAAGAGTAACATGTTTGGTCAGAACCTTAGAGCTAGAATGCAAGCACTCTACCCTAGGTCTAACTTCCCCATGATGTATGAAAACAACTGAGAATCATATTTGATTACACTTACTTCCAACAGCTACAACATGAATTAACAGAAGAAATAACATGGTAACATTTGCTTTTTATGGACACCATTGAAACGCCAGGAAATATTGAAGGTTACACAACAATTATTCAACAGGCAAGCAAAATGGATTCCCTTACATCCGACTGTTTCAGAAAATAAGTAAAGCAAGCCACTCACAGGACAATCAATGAAAGAAACAATGCTGCTTGATTTAGCTGTGATACATGGCTTGCAAGTTAGATTACGATGTAGCAAGATTCAAAGGCACATTTAAACATACTGGCTAGGCTCTCAATGCCAACACTATGGAATGGCTTTGACAATTAACTACACACTCAAATAACTATAGATACATGTAGAGAATAGTTATAGAACACACTGCAAATTAATATTATAAAGGAGCTCACATTGCTTGCAAAAAGAAGACCAACTTGTATCATAGCACTAATGCTTACAGTAATCTATTAAAACAAAACATAAAAAAAGAGGAAAAAATGAACATAGGAATCGCTGCTTAGAGTGGGCTAATGACACAAATTCAAGAAACACAGCTCAGGTTTTTGGCAGAACTGTTTATTTAAGATGATAGAGAAACAGAAAAGAGGATTTGGAATTTTGCACTGAACAAACCATAACCAGCCTTACTCATCTATATCAGGACAGAGGTCAGCAGATCTCCTTCATGTTCCACCTTAATAATGAAGACGTATATCCCGGCTTAGTACCACTAAGTTCTTCATTTCTTATGGTAAGAATGACATTGAAACATATTTATTGCATCCTATGACAAAAAGTTCTGCAAATAATTCAATCTATATTAAATTCATAATATGAATATACAGAACTCTCAGTCTCTCATGACACTCGACCCTAAAATAATTCCAAGATCATCGATCTTTCAATGAAATTTATCCTAGAAATACATGTTTGTACAAAGAAGTGCATGCAATAAGCTTCTCCATTAATTCAGAGGTTGGTATAGTTTCCAGTTTGTCTTAATAGGGTTTAACAGCCACCATCCACATAATATTTTTCTAAATGCAATAGCAGAGAACAGAGGCACTGCCAATCAATCCATCTACAATTTCTAGTCCCTCAATCAATAATTGGCAGATTTCCGCCAACTGAAAATAGCAAGCAAAATAGAAAGATGATCCATTTCTTCATTATTCTAAGAGGGCCTCATATTAAAATTTCAAGTTGTTGCATTATTCAAAGAAGCATTTTTAAATTCTATTTCTTGTTCCTCCTTTTTTCTTTGCATCACACAACAATTGTTTCTAGGTTGACCGACAGACCAGCAATCAAGATCTCAGCCATGCCACAAAGATCTAGGTTTTACGCCATAATTGGTCATCTTGACCATTGGATTTAGAGGACGAAATAAATTCTTATTTATCGGACACTTACACATGCATCCTATGGGTCTTGAACCTAGGAATGCACTCTCCACCCCATTTGTAGGGGGGGGGGGGGGGGGGGAGGGAAGTATCATTGAGCTAAACCTTATTCGCTCATTTAGAGGATTAAATATGTGATGTGAGCCCACAAATGACCGCACACAATGCAGTAGCAAATCTATGCATAGAGAATAAGGCCCCATGGCAGATGTAACTAGGAAAAAGTACTGACATTAAAAACTGAAGACAAAAAAAGAAAAGAAAAAAGGTTTGTGATAGTAGATCACTATATCCACCCCCCCCCCCCCCCCCCCCCTAGTGCGGTTACAAACTCAAAAAAGAGAAACAATAGGAAAGGAGACAAGTATAATTGTGAGTTTTAATATTCAAGGTACAACAATGAATCTTTCGGATAAACCAACCTAAGACAATTATGAATGTCAGATGAATTTAGAAACTCTGGAAAATCAAGCAAATGAAGCAATTGAATCAATTAAATAAATAGTAGTCATTCGTAGCATAGAGTACAATGAATTATCAATACAAAGCAGAGCAAACAGTAATGGAATTCCCTGGGCGTAATAATGCCCTCAATTTCCCTTCAAAGTTCAACCAATGACAAGAAAATTCAAAGCCTCTCAATTATAGGGAGTCCTATCTCCTAGCCTAATACTCTACTTTGAACGGGCTATTACCTCCAAATCCCTCGAGGAGAATCCATACCGAACATAAATTTTTACCAAAACTTTTTTTTTTTTTTTTTTAAATTTCTTGGATAAGTTGCAAATGTCATTATTAGACAGATACTAAGGATCCCAGCAAAACATTAGTGCCATAAGCCTGCTCTGATACCATGTTCAGATATGAGCCATTCCATCTCATTAACTAACCAATATAAGCCAATGACTTATTTCTCTACTAACAAACAAACACATTCCCACACATCTTCCATCCATTTTACTCAACAATTTGATACTTTTTATGTTATTTTTCTTAAAACTAATCATCATAAAACTTAAAGCTATACCTCATATGCATTTTTCCCCCTAGTAATAAGTAGTTATTGTGTTAGCAGCTTAAATACACAAAAATAACTTGGCTTTCTATTGTAGCTATGTGAATAACTTAATGAAAACATTATAATTAAATCCACATTCTCAATTATAAAAATATTACAAAACCTCAAGATCAAACTTTAGAGATGTCTGTGAAACTTAATCAGCGTCATCTGGACACACATGGAGCAACTTCACAAATGACAAAGGATTAAACAGGACACAAATCATCAAAGAAACCCATGTTGGAGGTTGAGGAGAGGGGAGTTGTTCTTTGCAATTAAGCAAAATCAAAACAAAGTGATTGGAAAATAAGTTACTTTGTTGAAGAAAATTGAAGAAATTTGAGCTATCATTTGTAAGGCATGAAAAGATGTTCCAGCTCTATGCTGTAAAATATACCTGTGTATGTGCCTATACACATCAAATCAGAACAATGTTTCAATTATTGCATTTTGCAGATTTCTACTGATACTCAAACTGCACCTCAACATGCAAATACTTTCTCATGAGCTGAACAATGGAAGATGTAAATCTGGCCAAAATTTGGCATTCATCGTGTGATTTTGCCTCCGAAATAATCCCATGAATAACCAACTTCTTAAGATTTGGGCATCGTTCTAGCAGCCCCTCAACCCAATGTGAGAATAGATCGTTGATTACAATCCAACCAATCTCCAACACAGTCACATTCCCCAAGTGAGAAGACCCTTGCAAACCATAGTGAAGCACTCCATCTCTTAAGTCATAACTCAATGAAAGGTGACTCAGCTGTGGGAAACAAACAGCAATTGTTTCCAAATCCACAATCTCATCCTCTTCATCAAACACCATATCCCAAAGGCGAAGCCTCTGTAATTTTGACGATCTTGAGATCATTTGGTAGAACTTTGGCCATATAATTGTGAAGTTGCTGATATCTACAATCTCAAGATTTTCTACAAGCTCGCCAATATCAAGATGTAACACACTAACATCATCAATCTTGAAGTGCTTCAAGGTCCCCTTTCCAATGAGTTCGAAAATCTCGAGGGCACAATCTTTCAAGTGCAAGCACTCAATACTATCAGCCTCCAATATAAACTTGTCCAGACTGATTCCTTCAACATATATACTCTTCAATGTGGGACTTGTCAGCTCAACTGTCACTTGTGCATCTGACATTGCAATCTCTGGATCCACAAGTTCCAAGGTTTCAATCTTTGGGCAGGCAGTGAGGAGAAGATTCAGATCCAATGCTGAAATACTGACACAACTTAAAGATAGGGATTTCAAACAAGGAAATCTTTGAAAATTGGGTTCAACCCCGGTAATGGAATTATGGGCCAGCAACAAAGATTCCAGCTTCTGCCTGCCACATATTTCAAGAATGTTTACATTTGGAGTAGTCCGAACATTATAAATCAATCGGCGCAATGTTTCCCTGGTATACATAAGCCATGCAATGACAGCAGAAGCTGAGAACACATCAACATCATCCATCAGAATTGACAGACCTTGTAATCCCGTGGTTTGAAATATCGTTCGAGTTATCAAGATTTCTAGCCGACTAGGGGTCAAATCACGGTAAACAGCCCAATCAGTGGAATTGAATGACAGTGTGTGAAGGTGTTTACGGTAAGCTTCTCGCCATTTACGACAAGTTGCAGAGGCTATCACTACATCTCGGGCGGCTCCTAGCCTGGATAGTATGTTCCCAACAACTTCAACAGGAAGATCCTCCATAACTCAAAGATAAACAAACAAATGAATCAACAACCAAAATCCACAGCCCGGGTTTCCCACAAAAAAGATCAAACGAATGGAAATTGCTTAATTTCCAAGAAGCAAACCGCCAAATCTTTCACAAAACACCATAAAGTCATAAACCTTTGAAACCACAGCAAATATCTTCTTTACCAATGCAATGATCCACAAACAGGAAAGCTACCCAACAGAGAAAACAACCTAGGATCCTGGTACCAAAATCAAGCAACAAAAGAAAAAAGGTCATAAGCATATGGGTTTTGCCTAAAAGATTCAAAAGTTGTAAGCTTCAGCATAATTCTGGCAAAATGGAAAAACCCAAAATCCAACCACGAAACCCATAAAAAAAACAAAAAAAAAAAAATCAAAATTCAGCATCTGGGCATTCATAGGAATTCAAGAAAAGTACTTATTACATCCAAAATGATATAGATCATACGCATTTCAAATAAATTTAAAAGAAAAAAAAAGTTGTGGAAATAAAAATGAATCTCAGTGATTACTGCATACCTGAGGATAAGATAGCAATGAAAGAGCTGCAATGATAAGAGTAAGAAATGAGAAGAAAGGTGGGATTTTGATAAAGGAAAAGTGAGTCAAGGTGAGCTTGATCGCAGGCGTGACAATGGGAGAGAGATCCGCCACCCTATAGAGAGAGAGAGAGAGAGAGAGAGAGCGAATGAAAATGAAGTGGTTTTGGTCGTTTTTTGGAGGGTTTGAGAGTTCAACGGGTACTGTATGTATTGTACATGACACACCCAAAATAGGAAAATAGCATTAAGTGTTGTTTGGTTAGTCGTTTTGGGAGGTTCGCAGGTAAAACTGCATTTTTAAACCTCAAAACTCCGTTTTACAAAAGTAATTTGTCGTAACTTTTTTACAAGTACCTATTTTAAATCCAAAATATCATTTTACAAGCGCTTATACAAACACGCCCTAAGTTTGTTTGGTAAAATTACTTAAAATGACTTTGCAATTTCCTGTGAATCATGGGAAGCAAAAGCAGTTGCCTTTAAATATGCCATATGCTTTGCTGCTTTTTTCTTTCTTTCTTTCTTTCTTTTTCTTTTTCTTTTTTTTTTTTTTTTTTTTGCATCATCTTATATGTTACAAAACACAAAGCATCTTCTTACTAGAGATGTTCTAAGAGAGTTGTCTCTTGAGACTGTCTCATAGGATATTATTCCATTATAGATATGGGAAGATGTGAACAATCTTCTTATTCTTGTTAAGTCTTAAAAAGAACTTTACTAACTTAATCATGGCATAGTCACTTGCCGGCTCACTCACTATGAATTTCTAAGTGTTTTATATTCTCTTTGATAATTATTTGTAGATCGAATCAACATATTCTTACCAAAAAAAAAATGTTTAATTTGATTCCTTTTCTATATTAGATTTGACATTGCGCATGGAGTTGAACTTGATGCATTTTCTTCCTTAGGATATATTTTCTTGCTAGCATGGGTGTTTATAACTCATCGAGCAGATGAGTATTTTACCCAGATATATGTAATTTCACTGTCCTATACACACCGTTTAATTATAGAAAATGACTTCTTTGATGATGGCCCAAAAATACTAGCCATGAGTTTTAAATTCCATACCCCATAGATCGCATTAGACCTTGGGAACTACTTTCCTTAAAGATGTTGATAGATCTATTTTGCCATAGCCATACCATCCAAATATGTTCACATGCATCAAATCATGATGTCATAAAATAATAGGTCAAGCCATGTGAGGTGCATCTTACCATTTTTCACATTTTTCTGGTCATCGTTTTTCATGTTGCATTAGAATACATATTTTTACTTCTGTTAATTGTGTTATTGGTCCTCTTACTATTCAGGGTCGGTTCAATAAGTTTTGCAATTGATGCAATCGTCTAAGACCCTCAAATAAAATAAAACCCCCACTTGTAAAAAAAAAAATTATATATATAATTAAAATATTTATCTATATATTTTAATTAAAAAATTAAGTACTTTTATTGGTTAATAAAATGCATTAAAAATGCCCCATTGCAACCTATGCAAAGTGCAGTGTGCAATTGTGTAGTGTGCAATTGTGTAGTGCGCATTAACCCACAGTTATAGGACAACACGTTTTCTTATTTTATCAATTATTATAAATTATCATACCCATTAATAATTTAATGTATATCATATCAACTCATTTGCATTATAGTGACACTAATTTATTAAACCATATAATAAATTAATTTCTATTTGTGCAAGTTTAGACTTTAAAGTGGCCATGACTTTAGAAAAATTGCAATAGCCAGGTTCTATTACTATATACTTTAAATTTTATTTCTAGTTAAATTATCATTTTTAATTATAAATTGTTCAAAAATTCAAAATTAAAATTAATAAAATCTTATTTAAGGTCTACTATGTCACAAGAAAGATTAAGTGGATTAGCTATATTATCAATTGAAAAAGAAATGTTAGAGGAACTTACATACAAAAATTTAATTAACAATTTTGCATCTCAAAAAGCAAAAAAAATATATTTAAAATAAAAAATTCAATATATATTATTTGATTAATATTTAAATATAAAAAATGCCCCACTTAAAGGTTTTAGCCTAAGGCCTCCTAAGTTGTTGAGCCGGCTCTATTACTATTAGCATGGGCATCACTGAACAGTACATGCTCCATTATGAATGTGGGAAAATTATTGTGTACTCCCGGAGTACCATAAATGCGTACTCCCTCCTCTCACATGAATGGTGGGTCCCACTAATTAAATTCATGGTGGGACCCACCATTTATGTGAGAGGAGGGAGTACGCATTTATGGTACTCCGGGAGTAGCTAATAATTTTCCATGAATGTGTATGTTGTATCATCTCTCTGAAAGTTGCCCAATACTAACAAATGTTTTCATTAAAGCTGGTGGCTAGATACATTGAACACGTGAAATATAAGTGTGAGATCCATCGTTTTAACTTGATGCATATTGTACCCTTTATTTCCTGAAACCGACGCTTATATTTCCAAATTTCACCCATGAATGAAACATCTCATCTAACTCAGTAATTACTATGAGTTGTTTTATCTCTACGCATGTGATTGCTACAGCCTCTATCCAAAAACAAATTATTCTCCCTGAGGCATGTGACTTGCCAAAAGCAAAGTCTGTATTATCCCAATTCGGTTAGTCAACTTTAGCATGCAAATAGCTTTCATGTGTTCAATATGGCTTGCAAAAAAACATAAAGATAGAGCTCAACAAAAATCATAAAGAGCTCAACATAGCTAAACTAGCCCCAAAGAGAATGTGAAGAAAGTCAATGAACTCCTCCATATGAAAAGACATTTAAAACCCAACTAATGATGTCAAAGATCATCAATTAGGTCATTTGTCCAATCCATAGCTTTTAACAGTCTGTTAGAATTTGTAAGAAAAAGAAAATCGATGTAAGAGACCATTAGGGTGTGCCCTTGTGAGAGAGCCTCCAATGCTTAAGTTAGTATCAAACCATATATTTTGCATGTAGATAGTATTTTTGTAGTATTTTTTTCATACCTCAGCAAATGAGGCGAATATTGTCCATTTTATAGGTGACTGAAGTAGTTGTTGTGCTCATAAATGTCTTCTTTTACATAATTGAAGGTGATTTTTACCCTAAATGCAATGGTCATTGTCTTGATAGGAGTTTAAGGCATTTGAGTAATGGTCGTCGTTGAATATCTTGAATGTGTTTAAGCGGTTACTTATCTTTCTTTGATGGCTTGCTAGTGACTTAAGGTCTTTTCCGTGCTCATCACCAACCAATTGGTAAATTTTTGGGGGATAATTTGCTAATGTTTTTAAGATATTATCCATAAAAGGAATTAGTCTGCCATGATTTAAATTTCAAATGCTAAACTTGAATGACAAAGTAAATTTCTCCCACAACCAGCATAAAAAGAAGGGTTATTAACAAGAAAATGTCTCATTAAATAGATTGGCATATTATATGAAGCAAACTTTTCATATTTGCTAGGTCTTGTGGGAAAATACTTATATAGTCCTGGAGCACTACTCTGGGCTCTCAAAAAGGAGCTAGGCACCACATCTGGTCCCACCATGGGCTCACCCCTTTTGTGAGAATCCATAACAGTGTTCCTAGACTATCTAAGTATTGTTCGGTCTTGTGAGACCCATATATTGTAAGAATGGCAACTATATGTCATTCCAACATTTTTATGAGCACATACTACATATAGATATATTATTTTATATAATGGAGGTATACAACATCCCATGAAAATAGAACTCGTAAAGGGACCTCTAATTTCCTATATAAGAGCATTATCATCAACAATTGTAAAAATTTTAGCATTTACAATCTCAAAACACTACTTTTATAATTTTAACATCTTATTTTACAATATATCAAACATCAAAACTTCTATTTTTTTACAACTTCATTTAAATATTAGGTCTTTATAATTTTTTATTCCTTTTTTGTTTTTATTTTTTTCATCCTCTCTCTCTGGTCTCACTGTCTCTCTCTCTCCCTCTCGGTCTCAACCCAACAATCATACCCACAACCGACCAGTAGCCACCACAATTCCAACAGCCACCACAACGATCAGAGACCCACATCGATGAGAGCAATCAAGTTGACGATCCACGTCGATCAACTCGACGATCCACGCTAGTTACGTCAATGATCCACGAACGCAGACCCATTAACCCAGACCCACAAACCCAGACCCATGAACTCAGAACCACAAAATTGCCGGAGCACATATAACCACGACCATCGCCTGAACATAATCATCGATGGAGCACACTCATCAGTGAACCACATCAACGAAGCACAGAGAGAGAAGTGAGAAGAAAGAAATGAGAGAGGAAAGAGAAAGATAGAAGAGAAATAGCCGTTGAGGTGAATAAAAAAGAATTTTTCTTTTACAATCTGGCTACAGTGCAATCTCAAATATGAGATTGTACTATAGCTGAATCTTAAAAATTTTAAAATTTAGCAGCTTTAATATAGAGGTGTTTTTATCTCAAAAATGCTAAAAAAAATGGCATTTTTAGCTTCTTTTTTTTTTTTTTTTTTTGAGAAACAAGACCATGATTCTTATAGATCAACAGAAACTTCTGTCAGAGACTACAAGATTTTGGACATCACAGGGGATGCCATCAGACCAATAGCTAGGACAATGGGAATATTTGGCTAATTTTGCCAATTTATCAGCAATTGCATTCCCCTATCTTTTTACATGTGAAAAACAAAAAGAGACAAAATTCAAAGCTAGAGCTCTAATGTCTTCTATAATGTGACCAAAAGTGTTGACACAGTTTGAATCTGCGTTGAGAGCCTGTATAATTGTTTCAGAGTCACCTTCAAGAACCACTTTCTCTACGCCAAGCTCCAAAGCAAAGGAAATTGCTTTTCTACAAGCAAATGCCTCAACGTCATCCACTGTTGCAGGGAGGTTAATTCTTTCTGAGATTGCACCAATGACTTGACCACCAGAGTTTCTTATCACCACCCCAATGCCCGCCATTTTCCGATCTTGGAATATAGCCTCGTCAAAGTTAATTTTGCAATAAGGACTCCGAGGAGGCTTCCAGTGAATGGGTTCTGAGTTTGAGGGTCGAACCATTGAATCTTGGCTCACTACCTTTGTTGAGTCTTGAGCTGAACGATACTCCTTGAAATAGTCCAGCATGTCGTCATAGATTTTATTATATGGAATGCAAGTAGTCTTTAATCTAGTAGCATTACGATTGTGCCATATACTCCATGAAACATATGCAAATCGTTCTGCTAAGAAATGATCATTATTGCTTATAATCCCAATCCATAAGTCCCTAAAATCCACGAACTGCATAGCCAACTAATTCCTAAGACATGGTTCTTCCCATTAAACTTCTTTTAGAGCCTGACAGCCCCACAACGCGTGAAAAACATCCTCAACACCATCGTGGCAAAGATCACAAGTAGCATTTGGAGTGACTTTCTTGGTGAACATATTTTTCTTTGTAGGGAGAGATTCGCAGCATGTTCGCCAAATAAAATGTTTAATTTTATTTGGAACTTCCAATTCCTAAATTTGATTCCAGGAACTACTGTGAGCTGAGGGGTTTAATGGTCCAACAGTCGAAGTTCCAGAGAGCAATTTATATGCACTCTTTGTCGAATACTTCCCAAATTTAGTACCTGCCAAAATAAGTGTGTCAGGGACTTGGCGTGAACTGAGAGGAATCCCCAAAATGGCTTGAGCTTCATGGGGGGAAAATTTGGCAAGCACTCATTCTTTATCCCAGCAACGACCATCTTCATCAATGATTGCACAGACCCTAGCATTGTTGGGCAGATTTTTCTGAGGAGATAGCACTCTGCTTGAAAACTTGTTAGGCAGCCACTTATCACCACGAATACGAACCTGCCGCCCATCTCCAATACACCAAATTGAACCTCTTTTGACAATGTCCCTTGCCTTAAGGATGCTTTGCCAGGCATAGGACCTAGAAAGCTTCACAGCAGAGTCTAAAATGGAGCAGTTAGGAAAGAATTTAGCTTTGAACACTTTATATAGCAGAAAGTTAGTGTTGTGAAAGAGATGCCAAACCTATTTACCCAATAAAGCCAGGTTGAAATTTTCAATGTCTTTAAACCCCAAACCTCCTTGAGACTTTGGTAAGCAAAGCTTGTTCCATGCCACCCAGTGGATTTTTCTGGCCTCCCCCTTATATCCCCACCAAAACTTACGGATCAATGATTCAATATCCTTACAAAGGCTCTTGGAGAGTTTGAAACACCCCATAGTGAATGTTGGCATTGCTTGTAGAACTGATTTGATGAGGACTTCACGACCGGCTTGAGACAAAAGTTTTTCTTTTCACCCTTTGATTTTACTCCAAACTCTCTCCCTGATGTAGCTAAAACTTTGCTTTTTTGCTCTCCCAACAAAGGATGGAAGACCTAAGTATTTTTCATATTGGGAAACTATCGAAGCTCCAAGTAAATTTGAAATTTTTTTGCGAATGTGCTGCTCTGTGTTTGTGCTAAAAAACAATTGAGTTTTACCTCGGTTGATCTTTTGTCTCGAAGCTTGTTCATATGTGTCAAGGATGTCCAACACCGCTTGGCAGTCATTGTCGTTTGCTTGACAAAATAGCAAACTGTCATCGGCAAAGAACAAATGGGACACCTTCGGCCCCTCTCTACACAAGGACATTCCATGAAGTTTCCCACTAATTTTCGCTTGCTGAATTAAAACACGGAGCCCTTCTGCACATAAAAGAAATAAATAAGGTGATAAAGGGTCTCCTTGGCGGAGAGCCCTACTAGGATGGATTAATCCACATGGTTCGCCATTTACCAAAATGGAAAAAGATACCGTTCTAATGCAGCAACTTATAAGAGAAATCCATTTGTTGTCAAAACCCGAACGCTCCATGATTTTTTCTAGGAAATTTCACTCAACCCTGTCATATGCTTTACTCATGTCTAGTTTCAAAGCCATTAAACCTGACTTTCCCTTTCTTCTATTTTTAAGGTGGTGTAAGGTTTCAAAGGCAATGAGAATGTTATCCGAAATAAGGCGTTCGGACATAAAGGCACTTTGAGTTTCAGACACAAGTTTAGGAATGATTTTTTTGAGGCGATTAGCAATAGTTTTGGAGATAATTTTATATATGACATTGCAAAGGCTTATGGGACGGAAATCTTTAGGATTGGTTGGGGCATTTATTTTAGGTATGAGAGAAATGAAAGTATGATTTATATTTGCAGGCATTACACCATTATTTAAAACAGATAAAGCTGCTTCAATTACATCATTTCCTACAATGCTCCAATAAGATTTAAAGAAAAGTGGGGGCATACCATCTAGGCCAGGGGCTATCAAAGGCTTCATTTGTTTCAAGGATTGTTCCACCTCAAAAGCAAAGAATGGCCGGATTAATTCTGCATTCATTTGAGCTGTGACCTTTGGTTCAATTCCATGTAGAAGTGGGTTGAAGTTGGAAGTGGATGCAGATGTGAACAAATTGCAGAAATATCCCACAAAGGCTTCCCCGATACCTTGATCTTCCTCCATGATTGTACCATCTTCTAACACCAGCTTGGATATGAAGTTTTTTCTATTTCTCTGATTAGCATGGCTATGAAAATAGCTGGTGTTTAGGTCCCCTGCCTTAAGCCAATCCACCCTCGACCTTTAGTGCCATAAATAGTCTTCTTTAACCATCAGCTCATAGACCTCGCCTCAAAGGATTTTGACATGATCATGATTCCTACCAGACATGGACAATGATTCGGCTTAGCAAGAAACTTTTTCTTTTGATTTAGCAGTCTACGAAGGTTACCAAAAGATAGTTTGCTCCAAGTCTAAAGAGAGGAATGACAAACATCTACTTTCCTCACAAGCCTTTCCATTGGGTTGTCTAAGGTATTCCCATCCCAAGCATTTTTAATCACACCTTCGCATTGTTCATCTGTCATCCAAATTGCCTCAAAATGGAAAGGTCTCCCCTTCTTGTAAAATCTGACATTTTCATCATCCGAGCACACCTACAAGGGGCAATGATCCGATACAGAACCTACAATGTGATGAACTCTGACTGAGGGAAATAGTTGTGTCCAAGCTGTTGTAGCTACTCCCCTATCCAACCTAATCCAAGTTACTACACTATCAAATTGGTTATTACACCATGTAAAGGGAGAACCAACATACCCCAAATCATGCAATTCACAGAAGTTTAGTGCTGATTTGAAGTCTGTCATTTGCCTTTCCCTGCGTGGAGCTCCACCTATTTTTTCTTCTGCCTTGATGGTTTCGTTAAAATCTCCTAAACAAAGCCAAGGAAGATCCAGCTTGAGGCATAAATGCTTAAGTAGTGTCCAAGAGTGTTCCCGGTTGACTGTTATTGGGTTTCCGTAAAAACCGGTGAATCGCCAGGCATCATCCACTCCCGGATTGACTACTACGTCTATGTGTGATGGTGAAGAATCAAGAATGTTAAGATCAATCCTGTTCTTCCAATACAGAGTTAGGCCGCCCCCTGTGTTGTGCCGAGAGACAATGTGAACATTTTCCATGTTCAATTTTGACCGAAGATTTTTTAGAATGCTATCTTTTGATCTGATTTCCATGAGAAAGACTATTGAAGGGGAGTGTTTTTTCACCATCTCAGTGAGTTCAAGAATTGCATGTGATCTCTCAAATCCACGGCAGTTCCAACTTATGCAATTTATGGTGATTGACGTGGCTGATCACCAGCCACTGCCGTTAGGATAAGGTTAAGAACTTCATCGTTGCTCACTGCTTGCCTCTTCAAGGGACAAGGATCTTCAGACTGAGTTAGCTTCCTACGGTTTTCAATATCTAGCATAATAGTTTCACTAGGGCTCTCTTTTGTATTGCGGGCTCTCCTAACCCAAGTGGTTTTATGGGACTTTGGGTCAAGAGGGTTCTCTGACTTGACAGTGGGCTTGGTGTCCATGAGAGGCCCATTATTAAAGATTAAAAGTTGGGCCAGACCTGGCTTTTCTCGCTTTAAGTCTTTCTCATTACTGCTGGTTATTGACCTCTTTATGGCGCTAGGCACGAGCACCTTAGAATGAGTATGTATGGGGCCGTTACTTTCTTCATTTACTTCAACTATTTTCAAGTTCTCCTCATGCAGCCGGGACTGTGAAAACTCCTTAACACTAGGCTCATGCACCCGTGACTGGGAAAAGCTCTTTTCAGCAGCTACATTTTCTGCATGTCTATCCGGATTATCATCATGCGTATCTGCTGACTTGGAGATAGGCTTATCAGCTTTTCTAGCTTGCTTTTTTTTTCTTAAATCCCACCTTTTCCCTTTCTAGGTTGTCCCCTAAAAGCCCACCCCTAACCTTGTCAAATTTGCCCATTTCCACGTCTAACTCTTTTAGCCTTTCCTCGAAAACTTCCCTCGAATCTTGGCCACCTGATCTCACCAACTCAGCCAACGTATCCCCTATTTCAGACTCAACTGATCTTCCATTTACTGCCTCCTGAAAACTCGCTATTGCCTTGGTTTGTGCATGCGCCATTGTAGGAGTTTGGTCGTCGTTCAGCTCTACCAGCGAGTTTGTCCCACGCTCCTCCACACCTTGTTTCTATTGGGCTTTTTTGGCCGCATAGAAACTTGGAACCATCACCACAGAGTTTCTACCCTTCACAAATAGAGCAACACGTATCCACGCCCCATATGCTTAAACTCTCCTTAGTGAGATTACCTTCACTTTCCACCCATATATCATAGTCTCTATCCACATGGTTCAGACACCCACACTAGTAGCAAATATTGGGTAGTCTTTCATACTTAAAAGACACCCAACTTTGCTCACCGTGGGACAGAGGTATTAGCCTCCCCCTGCACAAAGGTTTATTTATATCAATGGTGACCTTCATCCTCATGAAGCTCCCACCATCCGTCTCACCCTCGTCAATATCTTGCCAAATCATTCCAACTACTGCACAAATTTTTTCAGCCACTGCTTTGTTCATGAACCTTAATGGAATATCGTGAAGCTGGACCCAAATTGATATTTTATCAAACTTTAAGTCCTTGATGGGGATTTCCTTATCATACCACTGCAATACAATGAGGTGTTTGTCGAAGCTCCATGGAGCGTTGCTCATTATCCTCTCTACCTCTTCCTTATTTTGAAACATAAATAGTAACACATGGTCACTACTTTTCCTAACCTCAAAACCCTTCATAGACCTCCACAGGGCACCGCCTCAACATTCAGTACCCTCCTAGTGAAAAACTTTGTTGCCATGGTAAAGTTCTTGGTTGATAACTCATCGTCCAAACCCAGCTCTTCACCCTCCCTAGCATTCAAGGACATTCTTTGCTAGTGCTTTGTAAGATTGTCCATTTTTCCTATTGCTCACACCTCTCGTGTTTCCCTGAAAAACCTGCAAAAGAGGAAAAAAAAACCTAATGACTAACCCACTCCAAGCAATGAATTGCTTGAGTTACACAGAGTCCTCCTATTAGGAACAGCAACTTCTATAGCCCAAGAAAGGTCAACTGGTATCCCAGCGACACCTCCTTAGAGATAGAGAAAAGCTTGCTTCCACTCGACGTGGCCGAGCCTTTAGGTCATGCGACTTATGTCTAGTAATGGGGGATCCGGCATTTTTAGCATTTGAGTGCTTTAATGTGAATGCTCTAAGAGAAATGTATCAAGTTTGTGCCACCGTGGTTACACACCAAGCTGTAGAGTAAGACTTAGCTATACAGTAAAACTATCTAAAAAATGAGTAAATTTTAGGTATCTAGGTACCGTCTGGATAGTGTCTCTCACGTCCACGTTTTGCCTTTTATTTTTTTTATTTTTTTATTTTTTTTAACCTGCGCTTATTGCACTGTTCATATCATGGGATATGAACAGTGCAAATAGGCAAATAAATAATAACCTCATGCGTGAACAGTAATTTTTTTATTATTATTTTTATTATTTTTTAATTTTCAACAAAATAAACGATATCTAAACACACCATTATTACAATTACTTTTTGCTTTCTCCTTGAGTCCCCTCACATTAAGTGGATCACATTAATTAAACTCATGATGGGTTCACATAGACGTAAAGTAAGAGAGCACCAATACTTCTGGGACACCGAATAACTTTTCGTAATAAAGTCGTTTGAATTAAACAAATCTAGAAATCTCAGGAAACGGGGTCGTTTAGACATTGAACAACAGAAGAGAGTAACAAAACGAGGAAAGAAGTCAAAAAACAAGGTTGTCTACTAGTCTTGCCTCACCCGACCTCCAACTTTCCCAGATTGAAGATCGGAATTTCGAATCTCTCTCTCTCTCTCTCTCTCTCTCTAGCTTCTGCCTTCATCTATGATTATTATTATGAGTAAAACCTCGGAAATCATTGTCCTCACTGTGGTCTTGGCAGCCCTAAGCTTCATAGTCCATTCAGCCACAGCAAATCCAAACAACCATCGCTACAATGTAGGAGATCCCGTCCCCTTTTTCGTCAACAAAGTCGGACCCCTCAACAATCCCAGGTAATCTAATCCTTCACTTCTTCTTCTTCTTCTTCTTCATCATCATCTCTTAATATATGTTGTTAATTTTGTGATTTCTGTCATCGCTCGCAGTGAGACCTACTACTACTATGACTTGCCATTTTGCCGACCAGGTTTGCCCATTTCTTAAATTTTACATATATTTCTTTTTCTACACATTCAACTGTACTATTTTTTTGAACTGAATGTTGAATTTAATAAAACCAATAAGGTACTACATGGTTGAGCTGCATTGTCAAATACTGATTTTTTTTTTTTAGTGTTCACTAGGTTGTAATCTAAAGTGTATCATATGGCCATAACCCCCTGAATTTTTTGGCGCAAAGACTATAATGTGCGCTTCACATTTGACAGCACTGCATATAGCCACATCAGTTTATAACAACATTACAGTGCACTACTTATCAGAAAATATTCAACTGGTGTTAGTATTTGTGATTACACATGAACCTAGTGTGTCTTAAACCAATGACCTCACCCTCGAACTAATTATTATAGGAGAAGGAAGTGCCAGTTGAGTTATAGCTTGATGGCGAGTATTTATTATTTTTCTTTCTTTGTTATGTCCAATTCCCAATCATATTTTGCTATGAATCAGTTTGGTTTAATTTCACATGTGCATGTAGGACTGTTGGTTTTAATTTGCAATTTGCAGATCCGTTAGTTCTGAAGAAGGAATCCTTTGGGGAAGTTTTGAATGGTGACCGCCTAACCAATGCTTTATACGAGTTAAAATTTCGGGAGGACAAAACCAGGGAGACCCTGTGCCAAAAGAAGTTTAAAGTTGCTGAAGTTGCGAAGTTCAGGGATGCTGTCATTGATGATTTTTACTTCCAGATGTATTATGATGATCTTCCATTGTGGGGGTTCGTTGGGAAAGTTGAACAGGAGAGTGGAATGCTTGGTAAGAAGGGTCCCAAGTATTATCTCTTCAAACATGTTCAGTTTGATGTTCTTTACAACGGGGACCAGGTCATAGAAGTACGTGCTTTTAGCGATCCAAATCATGTCGTGGATATAACAGAAGATGTTGAAATTGATGTTACTTTCACTTATTCGGTTATCTGGAATGAGAGCTCAACTAAGTTCAAGGACAGGTTGGGAAAATATTCGAGGGCTTCATTAGTGCCAATCCGCCGGCAAATCCATTGGTTCTCGTTCATTAATTCAGTTGTAATTATTGTGCTCTTGATGGGATTGCTTACCTTGCTTTTTATGCGGCGTCTCAAGAATGATATGAGGAAGTAATTTCACTGTTTGTTTTTCTCTGTTTGAGGGTAGTAATTAAGCTGGTTATTTTACTTTGTTGGTCTAATCTCTTCCATATGTCTTGCAGATGTGCTGATGGGGATGAAGAAGAAGATAAGGAGGTTGGTTGGAAATACATTCATGGTGATGTATTTAGACCTCCTCCAAACTTGTCCTTGTTTTGTGCTGTCTTGGGCACTGGTACCCAGCTGCTGACTCTGTAAGACACTTTCGAACTTTTTCTTTACTCTTTGTATTCACGTTTCAAAGCTATAGTTTCAAGAACCAAAATCAAAATAGACCCAACACATAAAGAGTGTAATTTGCATTTCAGCATATATATATTATATATATATATTTTGCCAATGAGCTCTAGCTCAAATGACTCTAGTGCGTTCAAACAACATGGGTGCATGTGCCACTTTCCAACCAAAATACACACAAACATAGTTATATGTAACCAAAGAAGCAAATTTTAAAAATTATTGCAATATTACCCCTGGTTTCTGAACTAGTATGATATTGGATGGTGTTACAGGCTAGGACATATATTAGCAGATTGTGATAGGGACACAAAGGTGGTGCTTCAGCACTTAACAATTAACATACAGTCATAAATTTGCAGAGGCCACTTATGTGACTCAGACTAATAAATTTTTCAATATCTTGACTTAAGGGTATAAACATTTAACATTTCTTTCAAATTATATCTGCATTTTCCATTCAGGGTTTTCATCTTATTTGGCCTAGCATTTCTTGGTGTCCTCTATCCATACAATCGTGGAGCACTGCTTGCATCTCTTGTTTGGATATATACAATTACATCTGTGATTGCGGGGTACACTGCTTCTTCTTTCCACAATCAGTTTGCTGAGAATGGATGGGTAGGTGATTTATGTAATTCTTCATATATTTTAATGACTGGTGTTTTAACTTGTTATCCTTGTGACACAAATAATGCAATTTCCAGGAATGGAGTGTTCGTCTTGCTGGGGTTCTGTACCTGGGCCCGTTGCTTGTGACAGTGCTCATTCTTAATATAGTTGCCACAGGTTTAGGGGCCACAGCTGCACTTCCATTTGGTACCATTACAGTGATTCTTCTTGTATGTCCATGTGTTGGTATTCCATTGCTTGCCTTTGGTGGGGTTTTTGGATACCGTCATAGGTCTGAATTTGAGGCCCCCTGTGCTACAAAACGATACCCAAGAGAGATTCCACCATTAGCTTGGTACCGGAAAACACCTTGTCAAATGTTTATTGCTGGTCTTTTATCCTTTAGTGCAATTGTCCTTGAGTTACACCACTTGTATGCAAGCATGTGGGGCTACAAAATATGTACTCTTCCTGGCATATTATTCATCACCTTTGTCATCCTCGTCATTCTAACTGCAATGATTAGTGTTGGTTTAACATATATTCAGCTTTCTGTGGAAGACCATGCATGGTGGTGGAGGTATGTTCTCTTGCACATGCAATACACAACAAAGAGGCACTTCTATCTCTGACTTTTTTTCATTTTAAGTTTACTTATTCATTTTGAGATGCTCTTAACTTATTTCATTCATATGTTTTCTGCATGGGAAGATCTTGAATATTCAAAAACTATGAGGATATGTGAACCTAAAATTAATAAATGGAGATTATTAAAATGGGGTAAAAATTCATTGGAAAAAAGGTCTAATTCTGTTACTTTTAGAAAAAATGGGTCTAATATTTTTAGGGACAAAGAGGTTAATCAAACTTAAATCACAATGGACTTTTCTACACATTTATTTAGGTAGATATCAGTATTTTGTCCAAATTTTGAACATTAGCCAATTTTTGAATGTAGATGTGGGAAAATGACAATGAACCTGGCTATATCATATTTGTCGTTTGCCATCAAATGCTTCATTTTTTAAAATTAAGCACAAGTCTCTGTCCAGTTTACTATAAATTATATTTTTGGTATCCTTCTGTAATATTAAGGGGTTTAAATTTAAATCTGAAGGGATTTTTTTTATTGCTTCTTGCTGGCTCTTTCTCATCAGCAGTCCAACACTTTGATGATGTGTTTGAAATCTTAGACTTGCCCTTTATCCCCATTGCAACTAAAATTAAAAAAACTGTATACAATTTTAAGAAGCTCGGATTAGGTTTTATCTATATGTGTAGTCTTATACCTTCCCTTATCAAAGAAAAGAGTTGCAATTTTTTTTCCTTTATTTTCACTTTACTTGACCATGTATTGATTATGTGTATTGTCTGTTTGATGCAGATCGGTGTTGTGTGGGGGCTCAACGGCCATTTTTATGTTCGGCTATTGCATCTACTTCTATGCCAGGTCAAACATGAACAGTTTCATACAACTATCCTTCTTTATAGGATATAATGCTTGCATGTGCTATGCATTCTTCCTCATTCTCGGTACAATCAGTTTTCATGCTTCCTTAATGTTTGTTCGCCATATATACCACGCTGTTAAAAGCGAATGAATCTGTTCATGAATTCCAGCGATATTATGAATTTAATGGTCTGTGTTTCTCTCAGTACTACCCCCTGCAACACACACACACACATATGCATGCACCAGCACAGGCACATGCAGGCATACATGGAGAGAGAGAGAGACCAGCATTGTATACCTAGATATAGATGAAACAAAGTTGAGAGAGGGCACAAAAACTGTCAATTAAGATTGTAACACCTATGAATTCCTTCTAATTGGAGAGATGAAAAATATGACAAAACATGTGGCCATCATTGTATACCTACATGTAATAAGGTTCATTGATAATCATGCAGCATGTTTTTATGCACTTAAGAACACATTTATGGGCATATAAACAACATTGTGAGGCAACATATATGCGTCATGAGCAAGTTATGATTGTGAAAACTAGGTTTCAGTTCTGTATCTGGAGTAGCACACTGGTGGGACTCATTTAATCCCAAAGGTAGTAAGATTCAGGGGAGCCTTTTATTTTTGTGCCTTTATTTTTCATCAAAAGGGGCTAATGAACAATACCCCAAATGGCACTTTCTCCCATTGTAAGAGGAAGGCGATGAGTTAGATTGACCTAATGGGTCTGCATGTAACTTTCCAAAAACAAAATTACCAAAAGAAACTAAGAAAGTGTGAAATGAAGTTGTGTTGCTTTAAGAAATGTTATATTTTTTGCTTCCTCAGTTTTTTTTAATTAACAAATAATTTATAATTAAAAAAAGAAATTAGTTTTTAACTTTTTGTTACACATTCAACATAAAAGTTACAAACAACTATATCTTTAAACACTATAGAAATAAGTTACCAGAAATTATGGGATACCCAAACGGTATGATAGTAATGGCCTACTAATTTTTAAAGTATTTTTATTTCAATATTTTTTATATACCCATCAATAATTATAAATATTATACTTAACATTATTTTAATTATAATGTAGTTTTCCCTTAAATTCAAAATCTTAACTTATGAACAAAAAAATTTTAAGATAAAGGAAAATTAAGATTTAGAAAAAAAAAACACACACACACACACATACACAAACACAAGCACAAGATGGATGAAAATTCCTATGAAAAAAGATGGATAAAAATTAAGCAGCACGTTGGATGATTCCTTGGAATTGTAATTTGGTTATTTCATCTTTCTTGACAAATACGTTGAGTGAGAGAAGGTGACGTATCCTTAGTTTGCTTCATACGCTCTGGACCGGATATTAGGACCAAAATGTGAAGGGGATCTCATTTTGTATAGAGAATATACAGTACAAAAATCCATGAGGGAAATTATTCGGTGCTTTTTTTTTTTTGATGGGATAAATATACATTGTTAAATAAAGGTTAAAAATATATCCTTTTTGTTTTCTCAAAAAAAAAAAAAATATATATATATATATATATCCTTTTTAGGTGACATTATTCAATGTGTATTATATATAATTATATATATTTTCTCTCAACCTTTGCTTAGAGAGTATCTACTTGATAAAATTAGATTTTTTTTTTTTTGAGAAGAATTTATTTATTTATTTATTTATTATATAGTAACTAGTAAGTATATGATATGATATAATTTGAATATAACATGAGTTTATATAATATAAATTTTATTTTCAAAATTTTGGTGACAATAACTAAATGATTGATAATTCACCAAAGCCTTATACTTCCATATGGAGTATTTTATATATATATTTTAGTTTTACTCATAATTTATGTTTTTTTTTTTTTTTTTTTTTTTGGGGGGGGGGGGGGGGTGTTTATATTGACTCATTGAAGGCGTAAATTAAAATGTTTATCATCTTAATTAAAATTTAAAATTAAGGGTTTAATTTGAAACCACAACAAATTATAGGGAAAATTTTACCATAGTGGTTAATGAAATTTAGACTAGGCATAATGACAGTATAGCCACTTCATACAGTGAAGGCTTCTAAGTTCTAACATAGTAACATCCAACTTTATTTATATAGAATAGATTCTATAGAATATGATAAAATGTTAATAATTTTGAATCTTTTTATTTTATATAATTTAATTGTTACAACAAGTAGATATGGGTACTGATCAAATTCTTAAATTACTAAAATATAAATTTATGGAATTAACATTCAAAAATATATATACATGATAAGCCATATAAAAGATTGAGTTTAGCTTATTAAGGAAATAAATCAAAAGATGAAATATTAAGAAGGTCAATACAATTTTCAGAAATAACTCAAAAAAAAATTAAAATTATTAAGAAAAAAGGGTCAAATTTGTTTAGAAAATTAATTTTAAACCATTTTGAAAATTCATAAATTCTTCCCAAGATAATCTCATATAAATTAAGAGATACAATTATGGAAATAATCACAAATAAATCATAGAGATACAATTATGGAAATAATCACAAATAAATCATGAAAATAATATTTTCTTTGATTTCTTTCCATTTTCATATGGGTAGAATGCCAAATTAATGAGAAAATTACACTTTACCACCCTAAAATATGCACTAGATTACACTTTGCACCATAAGCTATCTGACTACACACTTTACACCCTAAACTATCGCACTTATCACGCTTTGCACCTCGGTGTTATTTTTGCTGTTATATTTAACAGAATCTTGCTGCATGTGACAAGCGCATGCTTCTTACTTAGGTGGAACAAAGTTAAAAGGCTGAAATAACCTTCCTCAAACCCAATTAAAACAAAACCCAAATTTTTTCCACATCTCCCTCTATCTCAGGTGGGGCCATCCTCTTCCCCAGATTCCACGCAACTTGTCTCTTAAAAAAAAAAACACACACACAAAAATCTCAGAGTTTCTCTCTTATCTTCCTCGGCCATTGACAAAGTTCAAATCTTCTATTACAGGTTAGCAAAATTTAAATGCACAAACGTGATTTTGAGAAACACAAAGTTCAAAATGCACGGATGTAATTCTTGACTGATTTTTTTTTTCTTTTTATCGTTCTCTCCTTAGAACGATTTTGATGATCAAAAAAATCTTGTTACATTTCTCTAGGGGAGGGCATGCAAACAAATCTGGTTACATTTCTCAAGGGGAGGGGCATGGAAACAAATCTGGGTGCTTCGACCATAAAAAAAAAAAAAAAAAAAAAAAAAAAAAAAAAAAAAAAAAATCTGGGTGCTTCGTAATTTTATGCGAATAATTATCTGTTACATTTCCTTAGGGAGGAGAGTGGGTATGCAATTGCAAACAAATCTGCCTGCTTCATAAAAATGGACTTTGTGACTCCCTCAACTCGTCTTTTAGCGCTACAAAAGCCAAATATTCAGGAAAACAAAAGTTAAGGATTAAAAAATATTTTGTGTCATCATCACGTGGAACTCATACAATGTAGCATCATGTTTCTAAACCACCATGGTGCTACATTGTATGAGTTCCACATGATGATGACACAAAATAAAGTGCTTTGACATTAATAGCTTTACTTATTGTTCACATATGACAACGACACAAAAAATAATCCAAATGTAACATAAAATTGTTAATGCCTAGTAAAAATCATTGTTCACAAATTGACAATGAAAAAAAAAAAAAAAAAAAAAAAAAAAAAAAAACCCAATGTAAGGATTACATGTTGTTAGTGCCTAATACAAAAAGCTTGCACAACCCAACACAAACTAATTATATTTTCTCAAACCCAAGGTTTTTTCTTCTTCTTAGCCTGCATCCTTTGAATGGCTTTTTCCAAAGTTGGCACCACCACACGCTCACTGTTAGCACTAGTGGAACTTGTAGCAACAGCCCTTGAACCTCCAGCCCTTGAATCTATAGCACTTGCAGCAACAGTCCTTGAACCTCCAGCCCTTGAATCTACATCACTTGTAGTAGCAATTCTTACACCTTTAGCCTTTGAATCTATAGCACTTGCAGTGAGAGAGTACGATAAGCAAGAGAGTGAGAGAGTGCGAGGTTCAAACACAAAAACCTTCTACAAATCCGATTAGACAGATGTTGCAACCATATGAAATTTAACACAAAACCATATATATATATATATATCTATATCAATCTGAACCCAAAGCAACATCACACAAAATAAACCACTGATTTAAAAGAGGTAGACAGGAAGCTTATGAGTATTTTGTGTGAGTTTAAGAAATTGTGCTCTGAATGCATTTTGATTTTGCTAACCTGTAATAGAAGATTTAAACTTTGTCAATGGTCGAGGAAGATACGAGGGAAACTCTGAGATTTTGTGTTCTTTTAGAGAGAGAGAGAGAGTGCAAATGAACCGGTGGGAAACCAAACAAATAAGAAAAAATTTGGGTTTTGTTTTAATTGAGTTTGAGGAAGGTTGATTTAGTCTTTTAACTTTGTTCCACCTAAGTAAGAAGCATGTGCTTGTCACATACAGCAAGATTCTATTAAATATAACAACAAAAATAACACTGGGGTGAAAAGCATGATAAGTGTGATAGTTTGGGATACAAAGTGTGTAGTCGGATAGTTTAAGGTACAAAGTGTAATTTAGTGCATAGTTTAGGATGGTAAAGTGTAATTTCTCCCAAATTAATTACATAAAAGCAAATTAAAAAGTTGGTAAATAATTAATTTTTGTGTTATAATAAAAACAACAATGATCTAGATGAATAGTTTATAAATAGAAGAAACCAATGAATTTGAATAGATCATATACATAAACAATTTTTAAAGACTTGAACGGCTATCCATGTTTACAAGTTGTGTCAAAGTAGCGGTTTTCTTTTCTATTGCTTGGATTAAGCCTAACTCAATTCATTTAATAATTGTGTCAAACCCCTCAACCTTGAAACAACTCGTTTATTAAGTGGGTTGAATGTCACAACCTACATATGACATTTAATAAATAGTTCATATTAGGTTGACACAAATACGATCAATTTCAACTCGCTTAATAAGTATATTGCATCGGTCAAAAGTTTTATACTTCAATTGACATTTCTCTGTATTCCCAATAGAGACATACAAGATTCAAATCCTACCTCTCCTAATTGTAACCATCGAATTATTTAACCCAAAAAAAAAAAAAATGTTATATACGGCTTACAAGGATACAAACCATTTCAACCCATTTAAGGAATATAATTCAAAATATTTTAACATAAATTTATATTTTGTAAACACATAAATAACAAAAATTATAAAATAAATACATTCTACACATATTCAATTTCATAATATATCAATTAAAGTACTAATAACATTGTTTCTCAAAAAAAAAAAAAAAAAAGTACTAATAACATTCAATTTAAAAGTTTTTATTTCAACCCAATGAAGTTCCACCTAAATTTTAAAATACACAAACTACCAACATAACCATTAGATTCTTTAATTTCTTAATTATATATAAAATTTAAATTTAAATAAATAAATGAATAAAATTGTCTTCGTATTTATGAAAAATCCACCAGGAATAATACAGGGGATAAAACAATAACAAAACATAGAAACCGACGCAAGTTAGTTACCGCATCCCAGCCCAGTTAGTTATACAAAAAACCTACTCAAGTAGATTATGCCAATTTTTTTCATCTGAAACTTGTTAAGTCCTATACGAGACCGACCAACCTTAACAACAACAACAATAACCACTGTTTCCATATTCAACTATGTTTATCAGTGAACGGTGAAATGAGAAACAAATCCATGTGTTTAAAGCCAATTTAATCTCAGTTTAGCCAATCACATTTCACTGATAATTGATAAGCAACAAAAACCCTGTCCCCTCCTTCCTTTGAGTCAAAAATTTGGAGCCCACAACAACAAAAGTCTCTGTCTCTCTCTCCCATCTAAATTTGTCACATACTACACTCTCCTCTGTACAGCTTTTAGCTCTCAGTGGCTTCCAATTTTCTTGGAGTTATCCCTGGAGCTGTTGTTTCCTTGAGTTATTATATCAGACCAAAAGGTATGCTACTTTCCTAACCAGTTGGTGTTGTCCTTATGTTGTATCGTTTTGATGCTTCACTTGGTGATTTAAGGGTCATTCTGTTTCTGGGTTCTGGTTTAGCATTGGGTTTTTCTCATACCCATATGCCATTTTCTCTTTTGCATTACACTTTGATACATTATTCATTGGTTTGGAGGTCATTATTGTTGTGGGTTTTTGGTCTAGTCTGGGTTTAACCGTTGTGTTATTTTTTATTTTAATTACATTTTATGTATTTGTATTTTTTTTGCTGATCAATTAAAGTAGTAAGTATGACAAATGGCAGGAAAGAATATGTGTGGCCAACTCTGACTAGTCATTTGAGCATCCATAGCTGACCCCAAATTCCTTTTTGTATATATGATTGTTGCATATGGGTATAATTTTGCTTTTGCATTAGTTAACTTGTTCCCTTCCTTCTTTGATGAGCTGTTGTGAACTTTTTTTTGAGTGAGCTTTTGTTAGTTTGGTTTAAGGGAGCAAAATCTGAAAGGTCTCTTACTAAGTTTTTAGAATGACTTTGCGATAATTTCTGGAAGTGCTTTTTGATTGATGTATAGGGCGTTGCTCCTTTTCTTGAGCCATGTAGAATTGTTTTCAAGTTAAGAATGAAAACTTCAGGCTACTGAACTTCGAGTGTATTCTTTGTATGTTCTGATTGTTTGTTTTGTGATGACCAGGTTTGGGAACGAAGAGTGATTGGCAAAGGCACTTCAGTCCTGAATTCTAATTTTCAAGAATTAGATTTTACACTCCTCTAATATGGCAACTTGCATATCGCCCTGTTCTATGACATCTAGCACGCGAGTTTCAGTTGGAATACTAGCCTCCCCAAGGGGGAGAATTCTAAAGGAATCTCAAATGTGTATGGCTAGTACCCTGAAGATTGTTGACAGGAAGAGTAGTTTGTGGGGAACTTGCCAAAAGAATGCAGTGGAATTCTCTCGGTTTAAGTGCTCCGTTAATTCTCACAACATTAGCCCAAACCACAGGAGAGACACTTTTTTGGATCTAAATCCTGAGGTCTCAGTGCTCAGAGGTGATGAAAATGTCAAGGAGAGCTTAAGAGAATCTTTCATTCCAAGTAACTACAATGAAGCCAATATCAAAGTTGTTGGTGTTGGGGGTGGTGGTTCTAATGCTGTTAATCGAATGTTAGAGAGTTCAATGAAGGGTGTGGAGTTTTGGATTGTTAACACAGATGTTCAAGCGATTAAAATGTCTCCGGTTTCCCCAGAGAACCGCTTACAAATTGGTCAGGAACTTACTAGGGGTCTTGGCGCTGGTGGAAACCCAGATATAGGCATGAGTGCTGCCAATGAAAGCAAAGCGGCAATAGAGGAATCACTTCATGGTGCAGACATGGTCTTTGTAACGGTAGGTACACATTCTATTTCGCAATCTTTTGTTAGAAATTTTCACTATATAAAGGCAGATCCAGAAAGAGGATTTATTTATTTATTTTTTGCCTTTCTCTGTTTGAAAAAAGAATAGTTGCTCAGCAGAAAAAAAAAAGATTTTTAATTGAGGTTTGGATGTGACCATGTTATTTGAGAATTTGCATAATTTTTTTGTGAATGAAATTTTGGGGGAAAAGGAGACTGGTTGTATGATTGTATCCTTTCTTAGTCAAGGGCCCTCTAGTGGTGAAAGTTGAAACATAGCACTTCTCACAAATCATCAATAAAAACTTTCAAAACTAGATATTGCTTTAGAAATTTCCATAAAATGTTAGAGAATTATCGGGGGCCTGAAGATGTAGAAGTTTAGTGGGATATCTGTTAAGCAACGTCCAATTATATATCCTATTTATTGTGACCTGCTTGAGGAGGAAATATCTTAGTTCATAAGAACCAGTGGGATGTAGGAATGCCAAAATGTATATAATGTGTGTGTGTATGCTTGATGTTTGTGCCCTGAACATGTGATGTCTGTCTGAGTCAGGAGAATGGTCCAGGAACCCATCTTAAGGGCTCATCACTTCTTTGCTGTATGCAGTTGGATTACACCTGCGGACCTGCCCTTGTCATTCAGGTGGCAGTGTTCCTGAGGTGTCTTGGTTGGACATTAGGGCTATGCTGGGAATGGATATTTGCCTTTCCTATCTTGTGCAATGCCTTCCTCTCTGGCTGTTTTTTTGGAAAATAGCAGGATCTGTCCCCAGGACATGTGCTATCCTGAGCATGATGGCCGCTTATCTTTTATGGAGTCTACTATTTTCTAGCTGCAGCCTTCACTTTAATTAGTTTAATAGGTTACTTATTAGTTATTAGATGGATAATGCTTGCTTGAGGATGTACCATAAAGAAGTGTTGCAAACGAGCGCTAATCAATGAAGTTTTGGGCATAGCAAATTTGACATATTTTTGGCTATTTGATAAAGAAAGTTCGTGAGATTTTAGGGTTTTGATAGGTAAGAGGGAGTGCTTGAGGAAGAAGGATAAGAGAGAAATTAACGATGCTGAGGGGTTCTTAGTTGTACCTATAATTTTCTAGGAGATTTTAGGGTTTTAGGTCTTTTGAGCATTCAGGCATGTTGACTTTCATGTGTTCTTCAAAATCCTAAAATCTCCTAGAAAATTATAGGTACAACTAATAACCAAAATACCCTTGATTTGCAGTGATTGCTGAAATTACTATTTTGCCCCTAATGCAAAATTGACCTTGCCATGTTAAATAAAAAGTTAAAACTCAAATTAAAAACTATTTTAACCCTAGGACACATATAATTATAGACCTTTAAAACCACAAATTTTACTTCAATTAGACCTCATAGGTGGGTCCCATAAAATAAGTCTTAAATAGACAAATTTGCAAAGTAATAACAAATTAATCTTTGGTGGATGCATCACCTAACTATTATAAGAGAAGGGGATTCTTACCGTCTAATTGGATGCTTGAACTCTTCTTGATTTTCCCTTGTAGGGTACAGAGTAAAAAAAATATGAGAACACACTGCTGGAAGTTCTGGGCAGTGGCTATTGTAAGGATTTTGGGATGTTAGGATGATGGCTTGGGGTGGAAATGGTCAATGGGATAATTTTGGTGGAAAACTAAAAAGAAAAAAGGCTGGTTGTACCATAACTAAAACAATGCAGCGGTTTGGAGAATCAATAAAGGAGAGCATTGTGCCTTCAATCAAAAGGGTCATTACCTAGTAATGGTCTCACTTTATTGGGGTCATGAGAAGGATGGCTTTGGTTTGGACCTAAATTCAGCATTTCTTTTACATGAAGTGCTCACTCCCAAGACTCAAACCTACACACTTGCACTTAGAAGCCCAAGACTTTTACTGTCGCATTAGATAATGACATTGTGCCTTTCATAATGAAGCAAAAGTAGATTAAGGAAAAGGATTAAGGACTCTGCTGCTTTCTTTATCCAATACTCTTTAAGTCTTGACATTGATGCTTTGCATTCCCTGATGGCAGCCTAGTCCTGTTACTTCTGTTGTTTGGTTTTGGTACGCTTTTTTAATTATGAATAAAATTGTAGGCTGGAATGGGAGGAGGAACTGGAACTGGTGGGGCTCCAGTAGTTGCGGGCATTGCAAAGTCCATGGGTATCTTGACTGTTGGTATTGTCACGACTCCATTCTCTTTTGAGGGGCGAAGGCGGGCAGTTCAAGCTCAGGAAGGAATTGCAGCTCTAAGAAACAATGTTGACACATTGATTGTTATTCCTAATGACAAGTTGTTGACTGCAGTTTCACAGTCAACCCCAGTAACAGAGGCATTCAATTTGGCTGATGACATACTTCGGCAGGGTGTTCGTGGCATCTCTGATATAATAACGGTATGGAATGTAAAATGAAATTGTTACATCAACTTTTATCTTTGGCTTCCTAGTAACATGTAACTTTTACAAAGATCTATATTAGGATCTCTAAAGAGGTAGAATTTGAACTGGCTTCAAATTGTTCGATATTCATAGCTTGTGGTAAAAAGCAAGATAGATATTTGGTTGTGGATTTAAAATCTATTGGATGCACGCAATGGCAGAGCTAGGGGGGTCCAATGCCACCCCTGGCCCATGATCAATCATTCAAATTCAAATTACCTGCTCTTGACTGCTCTTTTTGCTTTAGGGGTTTTGTAACATCAGTTCCTTCTTTGGTCATATTTTGAATATGCGATTCTAAAAAATATATATATTTTGAATATGTGAATTATTATATTTTTGTCTTGATGGTGGTTGGTTACCTCAATTGCAGGTTCCAGGTCTGGTCAATGTTGATTTTGCCGATGTGCGGGCTATCATGAAAGATGCTGGTTCTTCTTTAATGGGGATAGGTACTGCAACTGGTAAGTTTAAATTTTCTGTTTTCACTTGGTCTAGCACAACTACTAGGAAAAAAGAAGTTAATATCTTATAAGGAAAGAGAAAAGAAAAGAGGAAAAGAAAAGACTATTAAAGTTGTTTAAGTTATTAGAATGAGAACATTAAGCATTATAATATTATATAATGAAGGATGCAGGCATGTTGAAGAAAAGCTCACAAACTAAGTTGCCGTACAATTATAAAGGAGGAACAACCAAACTAAAAGCAATCAACAAAGAGTAAAGGAAAAGAACGACCTACAAGTTCAAAAATTTTGGTCTTGTGACAAGTTATGGTAAATTGTAACAAAAGAAAAGGGACAAATATTGTACGACGTTTTTGTACTTATTATGGAAAAAAAGAACTGAGTTACTTCTTGTGGGTTGTTCTTTTTCTTTCTCCTCCTTTTATAGTTTCATGAGCTTTTCTCATGATGCCTGCCACTTCTTTTACATTTTGCTTATGTTCTAGGCTTTTTTTGTTATATCATTCTGACCTGTAGCTGACAAACTGACCTTAGTCCCAGTGTCTGCATGCTCGGTGTTATGAATCTATCAAGGTGTTATGAATCTATCAATTGTTGTTGACTGCAGGGAAGACCAGGGCAAGAGATGCTGCATTGAATGCCATCCAGTCACCTTTGTTAGATATCAGAATAGAAAGAGCTACTGGAATTGTTTGGAATATAACTGGTGGAAATGATTTAACTTTATTTGAGGTGGGCCTTCTTTTAGGGTTGTGGTCACTTAATTGTAAAGAATTTGCGTACCTATCCATTGCAGAGGTTCTTTATTTTTTGTGTGTTTTTTTCCTTTGGAAACCAGGGGGAGGGGGAGTGTCTGAATTTTTGGTTATGTTGGGCATTATCCCGTGCAGCTGAACTCTCTCTCACATGAACACACAAATATGCACACACGAAGGTATCTTGTGCATCTAGCATATGCATCATCTTTCTCATTACATGTGAGGCCTACACAGTTGTGGGACCCACATGTTGTGAGAGAGATCATGTATATATTGGATGCATGATATAATTATTGCTTGCACACACACCCCTAATTAGGGTTATTACAAAACAGGAAGAAAAAATTAGGGCTCAGACCTAATTGGGCTTACATTTAAGCATTGGTGCCGGCGTTCATATTTTGTTTGATACCATACCTTGGAACACAGGGTATAGCAAAATAATTTTTTGTCCTTCATCCTTTTTCCTTCCATATCTTCGGCCAGATGATGCATTTATGTAGTTGTGTAAAAAAATTTTGTACCTTGATTTTGTATGCTCAATTTGAATTGATCTCACTACTTAAATGCAATGAAAAAAAGTATACTTTAAGAGTATCTGAGGTAACTTGTAGCAAGGACTTTATTCTCCTCTGTTATATGATCACAGATGTTGAAAATAGTATGTCTGACTGACATGTTCATACTCCTGTCATGTCCAACATGGGTAGTTCACTTTCTTTGAAGTGTCCATGTAACATATAGGCTAGTTGTGTAACTCCTGCCCTTCAATATGAAGTCACCTAAAAAGCTATTAGGAATTTTCTTTTGCTAACAACTGACCTTAAATATGAGGTTACACCCCTTCCTTCTTACAATATGCTTTAGCTAGCATCACACTTGCTTTTTAACTCATATTATGTCAAGCCTTTGACCTTGGGTCGCTTGTTAATTGCAGGTGAATGCTGCAGCAGAGGTTATATATGACCTAGTGGATCCCAGTGCAAACTTGATATTTGGAGCAGTGATAGATCAATCACTAAGCGGCCAAGTAAGTTTGGAAGGGTTGGAAATATCAGGAGTGATTTTTTTTTATTTATTTAATTATTTATAATTATCCTTGTAGTTCAGACTCAAAAATTTCTTACAACTATATATATATATCTAGATTGTCACCATTTCATTGGTTCTGAAATCTGAATGTACTTGTTGGTGGACTTCTAGCAGGTCCATTGAAAAATTAGACATCCTTGGATGAAGCTATGCTGACATGACTAATATAAAAAAAAATCCAATTTTCATGAATCTTCTGGAACTTGATAAATTTAGTAGGATCCATAGTTGTGGTCATATTGCGTATAACATCAGTTAGATGAGAACAGGATATTTTGCTGTTATACTAGTGTATTATCATATCTTTTTATGGTTTGATAATATGATGCTTAATTGCTTGTCATTATTGTTAGTGAAAGCATGATCAGTTGGCCTGACCATCTGTTTGACTGTTTCTTCTTACTTGTAATATTTCAAGAGTTGACCGCATATTATTGCTTTTGTGGCTTTATCAGTTTAACTTCTTTTTCACCGCTTGACTTCTGAAAGTGCCTATTGGAAACATTGTTCATGACATGAAACAAGCATTCCTATATTGATCATAAAAAGTCTCAAGGAAAAAGTATTCTTCAAGGTAGGACCTAGGACAAGAATTGTATTTTCACTTTGTGGCACAGGAATAGAGTACTTTTTGAGGTAGGACTTACAATTCCTATAGACTACTTCTGGAGTATTGTTGCAAAAAGGATTATTCTATGAATTATGCGTCTATAGTCTCTGTTGTTTGTTACATACCAGAAGCTCTAGTAAATGTAAGGTTTGTTAAGTGAGGTTAGAATTGCATTCAGAGAGACTAATGGGTAGGTTTGGATATTTTCTTGCTTATAGGTCAGCATAACTCTGATTGCCACTGGATTCAAACGCCAGGATGAAAGTGAAGGGAGGGTAGGTGCTCTCTCTCTCTCTCTATAATAATCTATGCCATCTAAAGAACTCAGGGATCTTTACATAATTTCACTCTCTTTGTTCTGGGTGAATGTAGAAACCTCAGTTTGCACGTGGTGATGGTTCCTTTGGGATCAATAGACGACCCTCTTCCACAGAAGGCAATTTAGTGCAGATCCCTGATTTCTTAAAGAAGAAGGGGCGATCTCGCTACCCGCAAGTCTAAGATTATTATTTTGTAATGTAAATATATCCATTCCATCTTATTCTTCTCTTTTGGTTTGTCTTTCCTCTTCTTTCAAAGATTTAGTCTAAGAACCTAACATTTTGTTGCTAGCTGCAAGATTCAGCTTGCACCTTATCAATAAAAAGTGCGCTTTTTTTTTTTTTTTGATGGGCGCTTTTTGATTGCTGCGTTATTTGCTCCTCTTTCAAAACTTCAGTCTAAGAACCTAACATTTTCTTGCTAGCTGCAAGATTCAGCATGCATCTAATATCACATATTTCATTGGTAGTGCTCTAATATTTGCGTCGTTGTGATATGTGTATGTTGCAAGTTACATCTAATGTAAATTTTGTCATTGTTTCATTGCGAATATTTTGAAAAACTCTTAGATATATATGCCGAACATATAATCTATAAAATATTCATATATATTATATATTTGGAAGAAGAAACGTAGTATGAAAAACTGATTAATGATTATCAGACTCATTTATCAAAAGGGTATGTAGTTTCGCAAGTCACGACTCAACACAAATTGTTGTGGTATTTTAATAAAAATCTTAGTAAAATAAAAATGGGAGCAATAAGTCAGATAAATGTGATAGTAAATATAACCCAATTAATGAAGTAGCTCTTTAGATACAATGAAGAACTTTAGTGTAGACTTCATATATAATAGTAAATGAACTGTTTGATAATATTTGAGAATAGAAGGGAGATGATTTATGAATTCTCAATTGAACGCATGGTGATTTGGGCACTCGTTTTTAGGCGTATAATACACTCACTTTTCAGCTTTCTCTAATTGCCAATTTGGATTGAGGGTGAGAGAATGAGAGTAAAGTAAAGTTGGCTGGAAATTCATGAGAGAGGAGTATAGTAAATTCATGAGGGAAGGGGAGCAATTTCCTGCTTACGCTACTCTATTTTCCTCTCCCTCCCTTACCCGCAATCCAAACTAGCCATTACAGCTAAGAAGTAAGGTCTTTCCAAAACTACTTCTATAGGTTCTATTTTTGGAGTATAAAATGTATTATATTTTGTGAAATTTCTACCTAATAAATTTACATAAAGTATATAGAGGGTACCTACTAGCTAGATTTATTATATCGTAGGGATGACGTACTATAACCTCAGCACATCCATTTTACCAAGTTAGAGCAAATTGGTTCGTGCCTCAATTTTTGTTACTCACCACTCAACAACTATTTGACAACAAATTATAATTATTTTAAGTTCTAATTTCTAATATTTTATTACACTTTGAGACTGAGTTGGCTATGGAGTATATTGATGCTTTGTCCCATACAATTAATACCTCCACTTAAGCTGGAGATCTCAGCTATCCTTTTTGCAAAAAAAATGTTCTTTTATCTTACCCTTCTAGATGGCTACCATAAATTAATTGAAGATCCAACACATAAAAGCTCATAGAGTAGGACTAATGAAGAAAAATAAACATGTAAAAACTATGAGAAAAAAGGGGAAATGATAATGATTAGTGTGTAAATTATTTTGCTTAACTGTTTTGTTGATACTCTTTATGTGATCAAGTTTAATAGTACTGGAAAACAAATGAGACCGTAGAAAAAAACAGTGTTACCGTGATTCCAAAGATTGGCAAGGAGGTTTTTCACTCTTGGTTTTTATTCACTGGTAATTCCCAGTGGCATCACTTGAATAGAAATTAGTGGACATCTCTCCTTGTTTGTGTGAGTGTGTGAGAGAGAGAGAAAATAAAAATTTATAATAAAATGGTCAAGTATAATGCACATTCTTCCCGTTACCACTCATCATTCAAAATTAATGGAAGTGTAATAGATGGGTCAATTAGTATAAAATTTTAGAGTAATAATTATCACAATCTCACTATTGCAAATACTTCATACACATTTTTTTGAAATTATATTTTCAAAACATGATTTTAGCAGAGTGTGTGCAATAGCGAAAGGAAACAAATTTTAACCAGAATTTTGAATTAAATTGATAGAAATCTTTTACATTCTATCCAAATCTTAAAATTAAAAAAAAAAAAAAAAATTTAAAGAACAGGGTTATATATACATAGGCAAAAGTTTATAAATGAATGAAATTAAATATAACAAATAAGATTACATGAACAATTCTATGGATTCACCCAATTGCACACCAATTTTACAACTTGCGTAATGAGCAGTAAATCCACCACATTTCGTTAATCACTTGTAGACGCACAAGTGAACGAATGGTAAAATTTGGTGTAAAAATATGTCTGCTGGCGGGCTGATAAATTTTTAGGAATGGTTGTACTCTGACTTTTTAGATTACATCGTCACCTCAGAACTTAAAAGTATCTCTTTTTATTTTTGCTTTTTCTTTTTTCCCTAAAGCACATCCACGTCTTTTCTATGATAAATCAATTCCAAGGGACTCATTGTCTCCACCTCAATGCCCCACGATCAAAATACACAACCTCATTGGCCTGATCCGCAAGTCAAGGTTTCACTAACTTTCACCAAATTCATGTCCTCCTCACAAACCCTAGAGATCATAAATACTCCAAAACTCTCACTCATCCTCACTACCACACAAATTTGACACCAAAACCTAACACGAGACGTAGAGATTTCACATACCATTCAAACCTATACTCGCTACGTGTAGTATAAACCCAACACTCATTCCCTCAAACAAGCTTGGTCTTTAAATACAAAACATATCTCCTATTAGCCTAGCTAAGCTGCCTAATTGGTATCCATATTTTCTCATTCATGGAAGAACAACAATCCAAGAGCATGGCTCAACGATTTTCTAGGAAACCCAGTTGCCGGATTCCATCATTTTCCTCTGAACCAAACAAGATCACTACTATAGGGCCTGAAAATTCAGTCAAGACTATTCACTATATTGCTTTGCATGGTTCTTCTTTGGCTCCTATGGAACATAATCTAGATTCTGCTACTGAGCCTGAGGCAATATTGCAAAGAGAATCGGGACGAGAGAGACTGAAGAGGCATCGAGAAGAGGTGGCTGGAAGGGTTTTGATACCTGATACATGGGGTCAAGAGGGTTTGCTCAAGGACTGGATCGATTATTCTTCTTTCGACAACTTGTTAGCCCCCAATGGACTCATGTCAGCTCGTGAATCACTCATTTCACAAGGAGGTCGAGGAAGTTCTCAACGTATGAGGATCGAGGGTAGGTGTTGAACTCTATATTTCAGATCGGATTCATGTTAGAACTTAGATCTAAGAAATAAAATATTAACCCGAAAATTGAGACTCTCCCAAGAGGATCTAGTTGTTGTAATAACAATATCTGTGATACTGTGAACATAAATTAATTTCCTTCTTTTTTTGATGAATTATATTAAATAAATTCTACTATGTGATGTTGTCTTGTTCAAGTAATTATAATATAGCACCTTTTTTTTTTGGTTTGAAGTAATTATATATATATTTTGTTGAGTATAGAGTTTTTCTTCTTTTGGCAAGTATTAATTATTAACTAGGAAGAAATTGTTATTTGTTTGATTAAAGATTTTATGTGTAAAAATATTTGTTCAAATTTCAAACCAACTAGCTGGGAATTGATTCTCAAAAAATAAAATAAAAAAGCTGGGAATTGGAATGAGCATAACCCGCTCTTAAGTCTTAACTCATAACATGAGATTTTTAAAAAATATAATAGAAGCACTTAAATATAAGGTCGTGGATTTGTGCACGAGAATAAGGTGTAAATTAACTAGGCAATTGAATTCAACCAGAAAGGAAAAGTAATTGTGTTTATGTATAATTTAGAGAGAGTTATAAAAAATTTAAAAATAAAATTTATCATTTAAAAGAGGAGCATGTGGCAGATGGAAGATTCTAGTCTAGGGAGAAGATTAAAAACAAGGATGAAAGAAAAATTAATTCCAAAAACTTTAATTAATTATGTAAACAAACCTCATTGGTCATATAAAATATTATATGATTATAAACTAAAATATATTTTTGATGCCCAATGTCAATCTACTCTATTTTATTGACAATCTTTCATAATTTTTATTATTATTACTTATATTGGTCATATTTTCAAATCATTGAAAGATTTATATCTATAATTATTTATCTTTTTTGATGTCATTGAAAGATAAGTATTATATATGCACTTTTGTTTATTTTAATATATTGATTCTACTTTTTCCAGTCAAAAAAAGAAAGATAGTATTAAGCTCAATTTAATTATGGCTAAAGTATACTTTTAGTTACTGAAATTTATCCATTAAAAAAAAATTCCTGAAATTTAGTCCAGATTTGATTTTTCCTCCCTTAAATTTAGAAATTTACCTTTCCAATTTTAAAATTTTAAAAAATATATCAGTTTTCATTTTTCGCCCACGTCTATGATTAAAGAAATTACATAACTTAACTAAATGCTTATATGGTAGCGAAGAAAATTTTGCTCCACCCCACCTTATTTTGCATTTCCCTATTATTTAAACAAATAAATCAATACTAGCTTATATAAATGCATGGATATTAAGATTTTTATTTTTATTGTGATATTGTCTTGTTAAACACTTGGATAATATTATTTAATTCTTACTAAAAATTAGTTTGATTTGTTGGGATAAATTTAGTTGTAATTTTAAGTATATTTATATTAATGAAACGTGTTTTATTAAAAAAAATTATAATAATTGTGGGGCAAATTAACACGGAGTAAAAATTTATGAGGCAAGGAAGGGACAATAAGTAAGTTTTCCTCGTCATACGGAGTAAGGGCGGGAATGAGGCAAGATAAAACCATTTGGGATGGGAGTGAAGATCCTATCCTTTGGCTTTGCACCGCCCCTCTCCATCGCCATCAATATTGTGTTTTAAAAGGATAACTTCGTCTAGTATAAATAATAGTGGTAGCTAGATTAACGCAATGAAAAAAAATATACATATTTATTTTTATATATATATAATATATCTTTTGAATTTTTTTTTATTGATAAGATTATTGTTTTAAATATGAAAAAAAAAAAAAAAAAACTTGAATTTAAACAAAATTTCAGGGGCAAAAAGTTCTTTACCTCTGAGGCTCTAATTATTAGTATATTCAGTGTAATCAGTTTCTTAAACCATTAGGTCCATTACACAATTTGATTCGGTACAATCATTTTATACTTAGAACTATAGATAATAATTTATACAATTCAAAGACATAAAAAAATATAATTTATCTATTTTCATCAATTGAATAGCTTAAATTTTTAATTAATATATAAGAAATTCAAACAAATAATAGTTTACCTCAATTAGATCTTACACAATATTCTCAATAATTACTATCTCTTGATTACCTCCATTATCCAGTATCCACAATCAACTCAATCTTCTTTTATTTGAATTCTTCATCAAACCTTTGAAAAGTGCTATCTTCAAGTTTCAAGTAAACAACTTGTTGCAAGTCTTGACTCTTGATCTTTTCAACCACTTCAAAATTTTCTTTAGAAATCTATTGCATCTTCTCAATCCTCAAACCCTTTTCGTTTCTTGACACACGGACTTGGATATGATAATTTTAGTTCTGTGGTTGGCCTTTCATGTTTCAACATATTCCTCTTCATATGATATACAGATCTATAATCAACATTGTATTATCTAGCATATCATAATAATCATGTATAAACCATAAATCAACTAACAACTTTTTCATTCTTTGCCAAGAGAGAATTGGATGCCTACCTCAATGCTTCCTATCAATTTGAATGGCTTCCCATCATTCCCTTGCTTCACCATCTAATTTATTAAATGCAAGCCATAATTTTTTTTCGTCACAAATCTTCCAAAATTTAAAATACTATTTCAAATCAAAAGGTCAATCAACAAATTCCAACCTACTCATCATCCCATCAAAAAATGGAATGTTCTTGTATTTAGGAGTGTCTTTGAGGAAATTGATTGTTGTTGCCATGGGAGGATCTCCTAGGAAGAGGGGTAGCAACTGCTTATTGTAGTTTATGTAATACTTGTTGGGCATCTTGCTGAAGTTGAAGGAATTCCTTCCTATGAACTCTTGCTTTAACCTTTTGGTTACTAGAATGGCTACCACCACATTTAGTAGCCATCAAACTAGGATAAGAAAATGCCTGCGAGAAACAAAAATACGTTTGTTTCGAAAAAATAACCTCAAATTCACGAGGATTCATTGAATCCACAATGAGAGATACTCTAGAATCAACTAGAAAATAGAGAGATAAAAGTCTAAACTTTTATTAAATTGAATCTAAAATGTAAAAAAAAAAAATGTTTACAGACTTAGAGGCCTATTTAAAGGCTTTGTAAAACTTGATAGACAAAAAAATATATTCTTAAATAAATCCTAGTTAATACCTAACCATTATACTAATAGGTACCTAATTTGATCTAGAAAGCATTAAAAGCACAAAAAAAATTAAGAAATAAAATAACTTCAACTTAAAATAACGAAAAATATATAATAAAAAAAATACTATAATTAATAAATTGTAAAAATTAAATATTAGATTATGTACCCTACGTCAAAGACAAACTGTTGGTGGAGTCCTATTAGTTACTATTGATTCCAACTCTGCATCACAAGTTCATTTATATCTCAAATAGTCAAATGGCACCTCATTCCCTTAAGGATGAGGTAATGCGCGAGGTTGCAAGTTTATGACCCAAACACCCAATCACCCAATAATAAATAGAGTATAGTATGGCCTAGCACAAGATTCAGAAATGCAAAAAGCCTAAAATACAGAACTCTACTGTTCCTTCAACCAAAAAAAAAAAGAATTCTACTGTTCCACGTTGTAGCAATAGCTAGCTCCTCTAGAAAACAGAGTTTTGCACAGGAAAGTAAAAAAAAAAATAATAATAATAATAATATAAGAGTTTTATTTTTATTAAAATAAAATTAGGGGATCAAAAATAAACTGCGTCTACGAAACAAAAATGTGTCAAAATTAAAATTTAAAAAGTGGACATTAAAAGAAGAACAAGTACATAATAGTGAGGACAAGATGTTTTATGCAACAATACAGAATTAGTTAAATTTGTTGTACACAAAGTATTTTACATACACCTTCAAAAGTAACTAAAAAAATCAAATTAGGCAAATTTTAATTGCTTCTGGAAGTGTATATAAAACAATTTAAACACTACTCATTTAGAGTTCTTTACAAATATGTTGTTGTTGGTCAGAACATGAGAAGGATGAACTAGTCATACATTATTGTCTCATATATTTTTAACTTTTTTATGCTTGAAGGGATTCTTTAGTTATGCACTTAAAGCATTAGTATTAGTGGTGCTAAAAAGTTATATTACTATTTTTAATACCATAAAATACAAATTTATACCTACGTTGGTAGAGTCAAAGCCAAATAATTTGGCTCATACACAACTACTTTTGCTGTGCATTATAGCTCATAAGTAAATATAAATATATATATATATATAATTAAATTGTTGTATTCACGCTGACTGTTAATAAAAAAATCTCTTTTAAACTTATTTTTTCATTCTTTTCCCATTTACTCTCTTTTTCTCCGAAAATTCTTTGTGCTTCACTACCTTTGCCGAGCTCATCCTCTGCCTCCCTGACTTTGCCGAGCTCACCGCCGCACACTGCCGCTCAATCCCCCCTGCCATTCGTCGCCCCTTCTCCTCTGCCTCCCGGCCTTCCTCCACGCTCGCCGACCCATCTCCCCTGCCACTCGCCACCGACCCATCAAATGCAGTGCAGACCCATAAAATTTGCCCAGCTGCCGACCCATTGAAGCTCTGTGCTCAGTCAAGACGGACAGCAAAATGGCGTCGTGATTGGTGACGACGGGAATTTTTCTGGGTTCATAGGTTTTGGATTGTTGGGTTTATGGTTTCCGATATGTTGTTGAGAAGGTTTTTTTTTTTAATGTTGCCGTGGATTTTTTTTTTTTTTTTTTTTTTTTTTTTTTTTGTGGTTGTGGGTTGATTTTCTTGGTAGTTGTGGGCTGATTTTGGTGGTTGTAGTGGCGGTAGAGTAGACTGTGGGTAGTGGTGGTGGGCTGTGTGAGTGGTGGTTGCCCGGGGTGGCGGTGGGCTGTATTTTTTGTATTTTTTTTTTTATATTGTTGTAGTTTTTTTTTTTTATTTTTATGTTATTTTAACGTGTAGTATATGTAATTGGAAAATGCTAATGGGTGCACTCAGAGCACTGATCAATAATTCATTTAAAGAAATTTTATATGAAAAATGAAAAAAAGTAATTAATATTTTGACAGCTTTTTTCATTTCCCATAAAAATGGTATCAAAATTTTTTTCAAGTGGACTATTAATGAGTGCCCTAAGGGCACTCGTTAGCATGACTCTATATTATTTTATTGTATTTTTTATATTATTTTATTATGTTAAAAACCAGAATAAAATTACTGATATTGGATGTTTTGTAAAGTGAGAATGTAAAATAGATAAAGTAGCTTTTCGTGAAGTCATATTGCTAAATTTATGGCTCCACTAACGTGGATGCTCTAACAAGCTACTTGTTCCACTCTCACTTATCCTTTATTTCTTCTTACACTGTTTAAAAAGTTACTTTATTTATTATACCATTTTACTTTATAATACACCTAACATCTTAGTTTTTATTTTTACATACAATACCTTAAAATAATATAAACAATCGAATAAAAATATCAATAATTGAACAATAAAATAAAGAAAGAGACACAATAAAAATATAATTTAAAAAAATAGAAACTTGCTACAGTAACGTCTTACATATAAGACGTTATTGGGCAACACATATCTTTTGTGGTTTGTATGGTTTGTGTACAGCCCCAAAATGCCTAGATGAAAGGCCACTGCCTCGGCCATGGAACATCTATAATCTTAAGAGATTCTAACACTAATCTTCATAGGTTCTATCACTGAATGGTGCAAAAGGTAGATGGGCCGAAGAACTACCAAACGTTCTATGGGCATACTAAACAACCCCGAGGAGATCCACGGGGGAGAGGTCGTTCTCCTTGACATACGAAGCAGAAGCCGTTATACCGGCCAAAGTGAATCTATGCAGTGCACGAGTTATAGGGTTCGATCCCACCCAAAACGACAAGATGATGGTCGGACACTTGGATAGTTTGGAAGAATGCCGTGAAGCAGCAACTATACGGCTCATGGAGTACCAGCAAAAGCTCGCCTGGCAATATAGTCGAGACGTAAAAAGAGGGAGTTTGGCGCTGGAGATTTGGTCCTGAGAAGAGCCGTGGGGAATATGCGAGATACAAATGCCGGGAAATTGGCATAAACATGGGAAGGGCCATACAGAATTACTGTCATCGCCGGTGCGAGAGCATATTACCTGGAGGACCTAGACGAGAGGCCACTACCTCGGCCGTGGAACGTCCATAATCTTAAGAGATTCTATCACTAATCTTCATAGGTTTTATCACTGATCGGCTATGCTTTGAATTATAAGTTGAATGTAATACCGTATGGGTTTTGCTAATGAAGACGATGATGGTTACCCGTGCAAATTCTTTCTATTCTATTATTGCTTCTCAATTCGATTTCCACCACCGAGCAAGAGAAAATCTTGAGCAACAAAGTCTTACTAAGGACAGAAACCTGCTTCTCGATTCGATACCCATCACCGAGCAGGTGGAAACCTTACTCTAAAATTGTTCTAAGGACAGAAACTTGCTTCTCGGTTCGATACCTATCATCGAGCAAGTGGAAACCTTACTCTAAAATTGTTCTAAGGACAGAAACCTGCTTCTCGGTTCGAGACCTATTACCAAGCAGGTGGAAACCTTACTCTAAAATTGTTCTAAAGACAGAAACCTGCTTCTCTGTTTGATACCCATCATCGAGCAGGTGGAAACCTTACTCTAAAATTGTTCTAAGGACAAAAACCTGTTTCTCGATTCGATACCCATCACCGAGCAGGTGGAAACCTTACTCTAAAATTGTTCTAAGGATAGAAACCTGCTTCTTGGTTCAAGACCTATCACCGAGCAGATGGAAACCTTACTCTAAAATTGTTCTAAGGACAGAAACCTGGTTCTTAGTTCGACACCTATCACTGAGCAGATGGAAACCTTATTCTAAAATTTTTCTAAGGACAGAAACCTGCTTCTCGGTTCAATACCTATCACCGAGCAAGTGGAAACCTTACTCTAAAATTGTTCCAAGGACAAAAACCTGATTCTCGGTTCGATACCTATCACTGAGCATGTGGAAACCTTATTCTAAAATTTTTCTAAGGACTGAAACCTACTTCTCGATTCGATCCCAATCGCCGAGCAGGAGGAAACCTTATTCTAAAATCTTATTAAAGACTGGAACCTACCTCTCAGTTCGAACACCAACAGCCGAGCAGGTGAGGATCTTATGCTAAAACGTAATAAGGCCAGAGGATTTCCAGCAATTCGGCTTTTGATTGAGTTTCGCTACTAGGAAACCAACATGTACTTTCTTCCTGACTTGTCTGTCAGAAGCAAACACATACACGAAAAAATAGAAATATAACAAAAAGACTAGTGTACTACCAAGCACACATAAGATAACTCTTCGACAAATAGACCATGATCGAAATCAAACTAAAAAAACCAATTGTTTTGTCACCAAAACCCAATGACATGAAATTTAAATCCTGGGGCTAAAATAAGTGTTCTGTCGCCACATCCCGGCGACTAAGGCAAACCAAACAAAAATAAAAGTTACTTAAAAAACTTTGGGGCGAAATAAGTTTGGCAATTAATCGGTCAGGTCCACAGGCTGACCCTCGGCCGCCATCTCGGTAGGTTAACTTACGGTTGCAGGATTTTGAAATTCAGCATTCTCACCGGAATGGTCTACAGCAAGAGGATTACTAGTAGCTTCGGTCCCAATCAGCTCCACGTGAGCATCAATCTGTTCCACCAACTCCCTCAAGCTATCCATCTCCTCCTCATCAATGGGCCCCGGAGTGTTCTGTACAGCTGGAGAAGGGTCCGGAAAGGGAATCCGGCCAAGATCCCTTAAGGGGGAATCTTCAGGCACTCCCAAAGCATGCAGGGTAGCCATCCAGCCATCTTGAAAAGATAATTGCCGAGCTTCCTTAACGACCGGTTCCACGCCCCTTTCGGCATCCGCAAATCCCTCATCGTACCATTTATTTTCACAGGCCTCTAGAGCCGCTCGCAAATCTGCTATTTCCTTGGCCAGGGCAACGTTCCTGTTTGCCGCTTCTACTAGCTTTAAGTCTGTCTCATTCTGCTTGGTCACTAGCTCCGCCGACCTTTTCTCTGCCAGCTCTCGGGCCTTCTCCGCGACAGCATCTCTTTTCTTGGTGATGTCAGCAGTTTTCGCTTTGTCTTTTGCTGCTTTGACAGCTGCCTCCCGACCGGCTTTTTCTCGATCAACCTCCTCAACGATGACCATCAACCGCTCATTTAGGATGTGAGCCAGCTGAGCAGCCTGATAAAGCGACAATAATCAGCACGGCAATGCAAAGAGATAGTCAACACGGCTACGAAGATAAACGACATACACGACAATGTGTGCAAAATAAAATTACAAGGAAATAAGGGTTACCGCAATAGTGTGCCACTGAAGCCTCCTCCCTATGGATTCCTCGGTCCCTTCTGCAAAGGCGCTCACGTCCTCGGGCAGAAGGAGCCCGTGCACTAAGCTTTGGGCTACACGACCCCCTTCTCCTTTCTCCCATACCCGTACACTGGCACTAGCCAAGAGAGGCATGCCATTCAGCTCAAAGGTGGGCTGCCATGCCAGTACGGGACGGGATGAAGACGCTATGTTTGTCCTCACATAGGCTGAGGGCTCCTGGATGACAATACCCCTTGACGATTGGGGAGGATTTTGGGGTTGAACATCGCCCGGGCTAGCAGAGGTCTATTCGGAGGTGTGTTGCCTTTTTTGGGTTCGAGTGGGAGGGGGAGGAGGAGAAGGCTGAGCAGGGGAGGTCTGGCCACGTCCCTGAGGTGGCTGCTGCTGCCCGGTCTGGCACGTGCCAAGAATAAAGCGGCTAACAATTAGAGTTTTACGGGTCACCATTTCTTCGCCAACAACAGAATGCATTCTGGAAGAGTTACTGGATTCTGCGACTGTATGCTCGGCTTCACGATTGGGAGCCTCAGGTACTACGGGAGCTTCGTGATCGGCTTCGACTTCGGGTTGAACGGCTTTGTGAGCACGTTCCTGGAGACGTCGTGACACTATTTTGGCTGATTCATCCATTATAGGAGTAAGCTCATCCGATCAAGTATATCGCCAGCCTCGATCTCGAGCTTCTCCTACTGTGAAATTTGGGGGAAGGAAATTCGCATGCTGAAGATCTATATAGGATAGAAGGGGCTATCCACTATAAGGGCTTGGCTGAAGGGTTGCCAAGTAGAATACACAGGTTCTATGCCGAGGATGAGATGGGATGCCTGGAGCTGCCCGTCTCGGTGAACAAAAATCTCTGACCTGAGTACAAAATTCAGGTCCCGACCGTGAACTGTTCTAATGTCTTGGGTATACGCCGAACACTCTGCAGCAAAAAAGGAACAAGTTAGTGCCCGGGTAAGAAAAACGGTATCAAAGAGAAAGGAGAAAACAAATTAAAGGTCGGAACGGACCCACTTCACATCGTGAAAATGGGGGAGGGACGCCACCGGCAAACCAATTGCCGTGCACCCGAATGAATTCTCCGGTAGAATTCCTATTGGAGTCTGGCAGGCATGAATTAGCTGTACCCTCATGTCTCTGACCTTTAAGTAGTACTTTTTTCTTCCCACACAGACTGTACATGTGGTTTATATCGTGATGGTTTAATTGTAAATTGAATGTATGGTTCAACCTACTGACGCAACTGACTACTCGGTAAAAGTTTGGGGGGAGTTGGTCGAGGCACAGCCCATAGTACCTAAGTGTATCAAGTAAGAGAGGGTCCACGGGAAACCTAACCCCACCCTCTAGGATTTCCATTAAAGGGAAGAAAGTCGTTTGTCCCCCTCTGTGGAGTTCGAATTCACTCTCGTGGCAATATGCCACCTCCACATCATCAGGAACATCAAACCTCTGCCTAAAGGTGGCTAAAGACGTCGTGGCATTCAGGAGATAAGCATACCCCATTTTAAAGCCTAAGAGCGAAGGAAGAAACTCGAAGAAAGATGCTGAAGTAAAAGGAAGGGGTAGGAGACTTACTTTGGGCTCTAAGGAGGAAAGGGGGGCTCATGGCGGACGAGTAAGTGCACAAATGAATGCTTGGCAGAGAGAAAATTCAGAGAAAACAGAATAACGAAAAATGGAGGAATGAATTGGGATAAACCATTTATAGGGGCCAAAAAGGGAAGAGAGGTGTCTAATCAATCATAATGAGGCTCAGTTAACGAGGAATTTGAACGGATGCCAACGCCATTTGACACGCGCGCCTCGTCGGATAGCGAACTGTCAAATAATGATGACGGCTGAACCAAACGATCTGAAGCAGCGCGTCTTTTAAGGGTGCATTAATGGGTTTCCGGAAACGCCCCAACATCCGCCTGTTAACCTTCTTGAACAAATACGCCCACTTGGTTCCTTGATTCTTCCCGTTAACCGGGCACGAATCAAGGGGGTGCTAATGTACTGCCCTGAAATGCCCAGGCCCACTTGGGCCTTAAGTTCTAGCACAACAGTGTGGCCCATGATCTCTATCTCTATCTACCCAAGATCTAAGTCTAAACCCACATGAACCGCAGGCCCCGAGCTTCGTCACCCAATCCTTGCTCGAGGACCCATGCCGGACAATGAAGGAAGAATAATGTCTGAACATACCATCACCGGTGTACCCGACAGAGCCCTGGGGCGCCTCGGCTAGACATGGCTGCTGGAGTGGGAACCAAGTTCCAAGGCCATTTTCACCTCATCCCACTCCCACCTAACCACCCACTTATAGCTGATGATATTGGACCTCTAGTAGCACTAATTCTGAAGGTAATCATAATCATCCCACTAATATTTGGCTATAAATAGGAGAAATTGGAAGGAGAGAGGGAGGTTGACAGTTTGCTCAAGAAATAGGTAATAGAGAGAGAGTGAGAGAGAACAGAGTGATTTGAGGGAGAGAAAGTGAGAAATTAGTCGCGTCTCTGTGCCGAGAACGACCCATTGTAGGAAATCCAAAACCCACTTTACAAATTAGTTGTGAGCCCAAGGGAGGTCAAGCTCGATACCCCCGCCTTGAGGCGCACACAGTGTGTATTGTATATATAGGTATATACAAGGATAAGTTATAATAATGATATAAGGTTGGAGAGTATTCATTTGTTAAATGAATAAAATGAAAATTCAAATTCGAAATTTAGTATGTTTGATTGGTCGAAGCTTTTGTTCGATCGATCGAAGTGGTGAAGGAGATTATCTTGGAGTCTCTGCCTATTTCAATTGGTACTTGATTCTTGTTCGATCGATCGAAAAGAGCTTTCAATCAATGCTTGATTCCTTTTGATCATTGAGACTCGTGAAAATTGAATTTTTGCAGAATTTTCTGAAAACTGTTCTGAATGGTTGAAAAGGTTTCAAGCCTTGCGAACGATTTTATAAAACATTTTAACTATTCATATGTACATTTTGAAGGGTTATAATCCTATGGGTATAAATAGTAAGTTTAAAGAAACTCAAGAAATCCTGTGGGTATTCTCCAAAATTGCTATTTATAGAACCCAATAAACTTGGTTGTATCCTATGGACAAGTTTGTAGAAACCCTTTAACAACTTACGTATGTGGACAAAGATTTTTTAAAGATAACATTCAATTGTACCTCCAAGTCAATCACTAATTTTTATTTACTTGATGTGTTCATAAGATTTTTTAAAGATAGCATTCAATTGTGTCTCCAAGTCAATCACTAATTTTTATTTACTTGATGTGTTTATTTTGTTTTTATATTATTACTGCTTGATTCGGTGAAATCCCCAACAATATGATGCTACAAAATAAAAATAGGATATTTGGAGTATTACAAATTTACAATCCCGATACTAATACTCAAGCTGGGCTTGGCATGCCAATGTTATTCTTTTCCTCGCTCTTTTTTTAATTTTAACCACCTTTTCCCATCATAGAAGCAGCCCTGCCCCAAGTTCATCTAATTGCAAACTCTTACTTCATGGAGCAACAGTCTTTCTGCTCCCAATTCTGTGAAATTCGATAATGGATCAATTGCGAGAGTCATACTTGTCAGTGCACAAATAACATCTGCTCCAGCTCAACTAAGTTATGCTTTTTGTTTTTGGTTGTGGCTTCTTCTGTGGTTAACCATGCAACAGTTTTCTCTTTGCCATTTTCACTCTTTATTACTACAAATGGCACTGGTATGAAATCTGTCCAATTCTAGTATGGTCTGCCAACCCAAAGAATCCAGTTGGCGTTAATGCGACCTTGAAGCTCACTTTAGAAAGGGGTTTGGTGTTACAAGATACTGATGGAACCATAGCCTGGTTGACAAACATCAGCAGCAAATCTGTGCCTAGCCTAAACTGAACTAACATGGGCAACCTCGTGTTGTTGGACGAAAATAATGCAACAATTTGGCAGTCTTTTGATCACCCAACTAACACTCTGGTTGTTGTGCAAAAGTTGATGGCAGGGAAAAATCTCACTAGTGAAGGAGGATTGTTTTTGCTCTCTCTCACCGGTTGTCTGCTTATGTCAATTATAATGCTCCGCAATGCTATTTTTCTTATAATACAAGTTATTGCAAAACCGGCTATGTTCAATTTCAGAATCAAAGCATCAGTTTCTTCCAAGTTGATGATTATCCATCACTTGAGCCAAAAAACGGTTGAAATACCCATTACTTCTCAGTACATGAAAATTGAGTCTGACTGACATGTGAGACTGTATAATAGCCAATGGAATGAAGTGAAAGGTGTTCTCACAGGATTCATTGGCAGTTGTGGTTACCCTACCGTTTGCGGCAATTATGGTGTTTGTACAAGCTATTTTCGGCTAATCAATGACAAGCTCCCTAACCATGGATGCTCCCTATTTACTCCTTTGTCTTGTGAAGCTTCCAAAAATCAGGAACATCACATACTTACTCCTAACAAATTACCCACCAGATGTAAATGCAGACCACTGACATATGAGTTTAGAGAGTTGCAAACAGGCTTTGCTTAAAAGACTGTTCATGCAAAGTTGCAATTATAATTCGAGCAACCACGTGGGGAATTGCTATTCACAATCCCATATTTTTTCACTATGTCCACTAATGAAAGACTAGAACCATACTTTAAAGTATACATCAAGGCAGAATGTTCCTCCTAGACAGCAAAAACATTAGCTTGAAATAATATTGGGATCAAGCCTTGCATCTTTCTTTCTTCTATTTCTTTTAATTGGAGTCTTTGTTTTTCTATTTTGGAGAAGCTAAGGATTATAATTTAGATCATGTGCCTAGAATGCCCACAAGATATTCTTACGATGATTTGCAAGTCATGACAAAAAATTTTAATATGGAGATCGGTGCAAGAGGATTTGGCATAGTTTTTTAAGGAACTTTAATCGATGGCACTAAAGTCACTGTAAAGCATCTTGATGGTTCTAGTCAAAACAATAAATCATTTTAGCATAGATTGAGACAATCAACATTCATCAATTCTGTAAAGTTGTAATTTTCAATTATATTTTGTTGACTTTAATTCCGTGTCAAATTTGATTGTATTTCTTCAATTATTTCCCTCTAGTGGGATTCAATGTAAGGGGTTAGTATGTGAAATTGATGAAGAACAGAGCAACTCGCGACTTGTTTGCGACTATCTTGCAAGTGGATAACCTGCGAAAGACCACGTGAAAAGCACATGCTGCAAGCTAAAGAGTCAAGCGCTCTAGAGGGCATCTCACAACTCATCTCGCGACTTAGCCAACTCACGAGATGCACTACCAGCCTATTTTGTGTGCTTTCTTCATTTCTTTACCCACACTATAAATTTAACACTCCATAATTTTATTACTAATTTCTTTCTTATACATAAATTAAAAAAGAAGCCCACATTTAAATGGATTTAATTGATTTGGGCTTAAGATATTTAAATCAGATAATTATTATGGTATAAGAGGCCCAAGTGAGATGGCATAAGTATATATATATATGGGCCTTGATAAGCTTTAAAAATCTTAGTCTTTTTTCTCTTAAGCTACATGTGTATATATATATATATATATAAGAGGGTTCCTTTTGTTTCAGCCGCAACATACGATTGAGCTTTTCTTTTCTTCTTTGCCGCTGTGCATGGAAACTACAAGTATGGTTTTCTCCTGCTCTAAATTTAGGAAGTATGAATATTCAATGGCTAGCAATTGTCCCATGCTTACAGGAAAGACATGGGTTTGTGCATGAATTTCTTTTAGTACCTATAGGCGTCAGTCATGAACCTTTTTTTTTTTTTTTTGGAGAACCTATTCTATCATTATATTAATGGAAAAAGGACTCCTATGATTGTTATTATACCAGACTAGGCAAAGTACATTTAGGCATATGTCATGGAATGGAGCTAAGAGGCGTTGGTCTCGTGAACTTCCAGCTATCCTTATATTAATGGAAAAGATTTCCTATAATTGTTATTATATTAGATTAAGAATGATACATATGGCTATATTTCAGGTAAGGGGTACTCCATAGGCTTTGAGATTGATCGGATAAAAAGTAGTACTTGATAGAGTAATAGGCTTGGACTTTATCAATTTAAGTTTGTCACCATGTGAATGGGAAAATGTTGCTTTATGGTTGATTTATATCTTCCTTATCTTCCTTCTAGTGATGTTTATTCAACTCTAATTTATTGTAGTAGGCAGCAAGGTTTTTCAAGCCTAGAATATCATTTTAGTCCCCATAAAGTAGGAATAATAAATTATATATTATCTAAGTTAACCAATTTGTCATCCTAGCACTGCATTGTTCAGAAATTTGTCTAGCAATATCTTTAAGTTTTGCGGCATCAAGGGAATAATGGGCTAGCTATGGGATTGATAAATTAAGATATAACATATGGCTTCTACTATTAGATTGATCAGATATTAAAGTTTCATTAATATCTATGACTATATTAATGGAAAAATCTGATTAGGCAGAGTCAAAAATCTGGTTATGCAGCAATAATTTTTTAAGCCCAAAAATCTGATCAAAGCTGAAAGTGAACTAAATAGTTAAGTGAATTAATGGAAAATTTTGGAAATATCAGTGTTGTCCAAGATTATATTGTGTAAGTGTGAAAACAGATTTTTAGTGGGGAATTCATGTATTGATGGGCCTATTTTTGGTGTTGCTAGGTTTTGATTCTACTAATTTATTGTGACTCAAGGGTGGTTGGTTTTATTTTTGCAACTAAGAGGTAAGTGGTATTTACTAATTTGGGGATTTTTCCAAAAAAAGTTTTGATTATGAAACTTCTTATATCAAAGAAATATGTTAATATTCTATAAATTTTTTGATATTCTATAATGTTTTATGTGCACATTATATGGAAACGTTTACTATTTGTTATATGAAAAACTAGTGGGACAACCTAAACTTATTTAAACTTGTATGTGTGGATAAATCTTTGTATTTTTTTTTTTTTTTTGAGTATTATGACTAGATTATTTGTTAAGAGCATCTTGAATTTGTTTTGAATCCTATGGCAAGTCATGATTAGAAGCTCAGTCTTGTATTAGTCTTTAGCAAGGGACAATCATACTGTAACCAGTCCTTAGTAAGGGACGGACTCAAAGAAGGGGACAGTGCACATTTGGTAGCTCCTTAACAATGGAGTGTACCATTGAGGATCTGAAAAGTGAGCTCCTTAGCAAGGGAGTGCACCTTAAGGTTCCAAAGGAACCACCTTTAAGAAAATGGATGAAAATGGGTTTCAGTCCCAAAAAGGGGACAGCACAACCCTGTCAACGGGACGTAAACGTTGTGTAACGACTCAAGGAAAAGCGCTAGCCACATTTGAGCTATACCTCAAAATGACTAGTCACAATTGAGGTTCCTTATAGTTGTTAATAAAACCCAGATCTACCCAGTAAATACCCAATGTGGGACTCATCACACACCCACACACATTACACAATCAATCAATTTAGGGTATCACAATCTCCCCCACTTAAATCCCTAACATCTTTGTTAGGGCCCACTTTGTGGGGTAGTGTCTCTTAGCCCACATGGGGTTACCGGGCCGACTCTGATACAATATGTAACGACCCAAGGAAAAACACTAGCCATATCTGCGCTATACCTTAAAAGGATTAGTCACAATTGAGATTCCTTATAGTTGTTAATAAAGCTCATATCTGCCCAGTAAATACCTGATGTGAGACCCATCACACACCCACACACATCACACAATCAATCAAATTGGGGGTATCACACGTTGACCACAAGAAAAGTCTAGGAAATTGTTTTATATGATGGTGTTGGTATATTATGATGGCTCACAATATAATGATATTTTTTATGTAAAATATTTGATATTAAAAATATAGATGGTTTGAAAGTTATAAATTTGTTGTATGGATTATTCATTTAAAAGGTTTGCTCTCACACCCCAATGTTAGTGAATTCCACTTATTGAGTTATCTCACCTCCCTTTTATTCCCCCTTATGGATACATTTGAGGGATCATTGGATTAGAGATTCTTAGAAGACAACAGTTACAAATTATTTTATTATTTTATTATTTGTGCATTTGGGCAGCATTGGATGAAGCCATTCTTTGGTGGATGCAATTGGAGCTAATTACGAGATTTGGATAAGTAGTGAAGACATGACTCAGTAAAATCCATTGGGAGCTGGAACTTGGAGGGTTCAAGTACTTTGGGTAGATTAGGCTAGGAGGGTCTTTTTGATATCATTGTACTCCAACTTTATTCACTAATGGATCATTTCATCTTAGAGGACCGCAAAGAGGTTTTTACATTGAGTACTTCGGTTTTCATCTTCGATAACACATCGTCGTATTATCTGTGTTTGCATCTCTCTTCCCTTATTCTTTGTGCTTTACATTTAATTGTTTAGTATGTATATCTATGCACTAGAGAGTAGTTCTGTTTAATTGCGTTTTGTTTGCTCTTATTCTATACTTAGTTGAGTAAATTAAAAGCAATTAAGTTGTATCTTGAAAATTGGGGTCTAAACAAGTTTTAGTAGTTTTGATTGAGCTTTCAATTTCAACTTGGTGAGACTAATTGGATTTTGTGCTAAGAACTCTCATAGGCATCTTGTCTAAGAGTACATGTCTAATGAGTCTTAAGATAGATGGGTATTTGACAAAAATAATCTTGATATTTTATTTGATTTGACAACATAGAAAGAAGATCATCCTTGACATAGCAAGGGGGATAACTTATTTACATGAGGATTGCAGACAGAAGATAGTTCATTTGGAAATAATTAAAACCCCAAAACATTCTTTTAGATGAGAACTTTAATACAAAAATCTTTGATTTTAGGTTGTCTACTAGTTGACTATGAATAAAGCCAAGTTGTGACAACCAGGAGAGGAACTCTTAGTTATATGGCTCCAAAATGGTTGAGTTCAATAATTACAAAAAAGTAGATGTCTATATCTTTGCAATAGTGCTCTCTAAAATAGTTAGTGGAATGAGAAATCTTGATCACTCACAGCCCGAAGAAGCAACGTATCTACTTGATTTATTCAAGAAAAATATTGAGGTTGGATTTGGTTGATAAGTATAGTGAAGATATGTAAATATTACATAGAGCAGAAGTTGTGAATATAATGAGGGTTGTTGCAGCATGGTGTTTGCAAAATGATTTCACAAAGAGGCCTTCCATGTCCATTGTGGTTAAGGCTTTGGGGGTGTTGCGAATGTTGAATATAGATAAAATATAACAAAATATTCATGGCAAGTACCAATAGAAACACAACCACTACCACACAAGAACATAAAATCCCCAATTTATCTCATTGTGTGCATAGCTTGAGCAAAGAAAATCTCTCTACTTTTTCTTTTTCACTTACTATGTTCTTACACTATGTTTCTCTCAGAATTTTGAATTGCTTGCATTCTCACAATGTTTCAAACTCTACGCTAACAGAAGAGAAAGTCTAGAAACACAAAAAAATAAATAAATAAATATGACAACATTTTCATAACATTTTTGTTTTCAGTTGTGGTAGTTCCAATCTAACATTTTATTATTTAATTTAAATTTATTTTGACCAATGAGAAATTCACATCTTAGTTGTTTTGAAAATATTGTCAAGTGATTGGGATTAAGAATATTGGTGCAATAATACTATTGCATCATGCAATTATCATCTCGTGTGAGATGTAAAAAGTGGTAAGATATTTTTTTTTTTTAACCCTTTAAACTTTTTACTATATTAGCTTTTATGTCTCTATGTGAATTATTTATCCAAGGAACAACTTTGGTCGAATCAATATCTTTCTTTTCTTTTAGATCTTCTTTTTCTTTTTCTTTTTTAAAGAAGATTTTAACTTATGGCCTTCACTCTATGATGATTGCTCCTATCATCAAGTTAAGATACTAATCGGTTTTTAGTGTAAAGGAGTTCAAGCTCCAAATCTTTTATTCAACAGTAAAAAACTTTACTTGTTAAATTAACTAGAATCTATCTTCTTTTTCTTCTTTATAACCTAGATAAGCTCAGCTTTTCGTAAATTAGACAACGAATGAACAACTTATTTAGCTTTTTGTTTTTTGCTAAAAATATTGTAATTAAAGCTAAAAACTAAATAAAATAAGCTGGTTTTTTTTTTTTGGTGAGATACCATAGAAAATAAAAACTATAATATAAATAAAAATATATTGAATGTGAAAACCACAAGCAATAACATTACCATTTTGACCAAGACAATAATATAATCTATATATATATATATATATTGTGGGGCCCCAAATATTTAAACAATCCCGGCCCACTCCATAGCCGGCCCAAGGCCCGTGCCAAGGGGGATATAGAGGCCGAGGGTAAAAGGGAAAAGCCTAGGCCCTTAAGGAGCTTCGCCGAGGATGCCCACCTCCTCGGCCAACCGACGTTGATAGAATGAAAATATCTCTCACCCCTTAAAGCTTACGCCACCAACCTTCTGGCCGCCTTAATGGTGAAGTGACCAGCAAACCCAGGTGCCTTGGTCACTTCAACTAATAGAAAGTATGCAAAGGCGGCTGAGAACTAACATAAAGCCTGCCAAAGCAGATGATGTGACAGACCCATATACACAGTATCCGGATAATCGACGAGTGGACGGCTAAGATTAACTATAACAATACTATTTAACCAAAAAGATTCCCAGCAAAAAAAGGGAGGCCCCTGATATTAGTGAGTCCTAAGAGAAAGAAAAAAAGGAAAAGAAGATCAGTTCCAAAGAAAAATAGATCCTCGGGCTGAGCCGAGGACGAATATGCTTCACAAACACTTAACAAAAATCATCAGGATCCTCATAAAGACTTAGCCAAAATGATCATGATCGCCATAAACACCTAACCAAAGTCATGGGCCTTAACCTCGTAGAAAGTACTTATCCAAATTAACTAGCCCATCATCTTTATGATTTTCATGCCATCCGTTGTTTGCTATGTTGGTGCCTAGCCCTTTTTACCCACATCTCTACAAATTTTATTGTTATGGGTCCATTACCAATTGAGTCCCCACATATATATATATATATATATAATTGATTTAGATATGTGCATCAAATAAGTTGGCAAATTTACCCTTTTACCTTTTTATGTACTATCATTATTTGCTTTACTTGACATAAATCAGTCATCAGCTCTTAAGCTCTGAATCTATAGAGCGATTATTTGGAAATATTTGTATGTGATTGCGTGGATTTTTGCAATAACTAAGTATGTTGCAAAACAGCAGCAATACACTCACTGCATTAAGAAATAGTATGTTAAGGAAATTTTAGTTTTGTTCTGACAATTCCATAGTATTCTCTTACAAGCTGTATTTTGTTACATGATGCATCTTCTTTCTCCATGTGTTTAAACTGCGTTCCCACATTTTCATCAGGCAAGAGTATCTTGTGAGGTGTATGTAAATATGAACAACCAGACAATTGTCCACCAAGATTGCTACCCTGAGGTGAGCTTTTTCTTATATAAAATTACTGTTTTAGTTGCACACATAAGGAAACTTTTCTGTCATATCAAAACTAGCTTTTGATTTCAAGATTGAAAATTTGGTGCTTGCTAAGTATAAACACTTACTAAATCTAGTTGAAACCTAGACTAAGACCAATACAAACCATACCAATCATCCCTCAGAATTTTGGGCCACAAATGCACTAAGAATAAACAGAAATCAAGCATTTGTATTCTTCACTTGGGTCCCAAGGCCTTCAATAATTTACCTCCGACGCCCAACTCAATGTTCAGCTTCCATCTTGTCAATTGTCATTAAGAATTTTCTACCAAAACAAAATCAATTCTAACCCAAAGACCTTAGTTTATAAAAAAAAATTAATAATAATAAATAAATAAATAAATCTAACCCAAGTATAGTTATTTTTGTTAGTTCTGGTAAGGTTTGTATTTTAAATTTAGGTATAACCATGGAAGCTAAGATCCATGCATACTACTGACTTTTATTTTCTACTTTCTGCCATGCACAGCGGAGGACTGAACCTATGGAGTTTAGAGGCTGGCTACAAATTCCACAAATAGCAAAGTGAAAAGGTAGAGCTGTGTTTTTTCTTCTTCCATATCTATTTTTGAAGCATATTTTGTGAGACTTCACTGTGATCCAAGCTGATATATTGATTATTGAATCTAATAGGCAAATAGTGGGTTGTTTTTCATTGCTTTTTTGCCCTCGCAAAGTGGGGGGATTTGCTTTGTAGGAACCAGTTTTCACAATTAATTTAATTGTAAGAACTGATTACTTCACTATTAACGAGTACTACTGTGAATTTTGAGGGTGCTTAGACCAGGGAAAGGACTAAGAGGGTCACTTATTGATAAAAATAAAGAATAAAGGATTAACAACGTTGAAGGGGTTATTGATACATGATTGCATGTCATAACACTGAAGATATGGCCCTTGGTAGTATATTGGAGATTTTAAAATCCATTGCATAATATTTATCTGCACTTGAGTGTCCAAGCAATTTGATCGGTAGGATATGGGCTTAGATAGTAGATTTGGAAGCATTGATACATACATGTTTTGGAATTTTTGCTGTTAAATTGAAGTTTTGCAATGATTTATGACTGTTATGCTACTATTTGAAAGTAGAGTAATAGACAATTTCTAATAATGTTCACTTTCATTAAGTGTTTTTTCTTTTACATGTGCACAAGGTGTTTGATGAAATTTCTTAGAGATTTTTTGCTGTTATTCTAGAAGCCATAATACTTGCAAAATTGAGAAGTCAGTTTAATGGTGGGGAACATAATTTTTTGTTGGGTGGGAAGCATAGACAACCATAAAATTTTAGACAGTGGTTAGAGATGATAACCTAGAATAGAAGTGGTAGCTAGATGGTATGTTGAAAAAATTTCTAATTGAGTAAAGAGGTTAGATGTTTAACCAAAACACTGAAGAGTGAGTTTACCTTCATGCTCTTAAAGTTCAATTTTCTCCTCCTATTGATGCAATAGTTTCAGAATTAGTACCTTTTAAGTTTTAAATTTGATTATTTTTCTACTCAAATCTGATGGACTATTTTGTATGTTGATACAAATCTTGACTCAATTATCTTCAAAATCCTAAATTCCTTGATGTGTTGCTCTAGCAACCTTTCATATGAAAGCCAGGAAACTTTGAATATTTAAATTAATAACATAGATCATGTAGTCCAAACAAGATGTTCAAATTTATTATTTATGTCCCTTCCCATTTCTCTCTCTTATTTTAGATAAATATTTTCTTGGGGGAATGATCTTAATCTATATAGCAGATTGCTTGCAGCCTTGCATTATTGTTGACTACAAGTATTCTCTACATGGGCTGCCAGTGGACTCACAAGTACCTTTGCGTATTATATGAGGTTTCTTCTAAACCCTCTCTCTTTTTGTGCCATTAAAATTTCTTTGTTTAATAATGATTTGTGTTTAGTTACTAAGAAAATGTAGCAATAGAATACATATGAATAGTTTTAGGTTTTTATTTAGTTTGGTTGAGATTTGGGCATCTTCTTTATATAGCTATTTGGGCTTTTTTTTTTTCCTTCTTTTTTTCCTCCCCAAAAAGATTGTATTTGGTTGCTAAAGGAAATCAAGGAACGCAGTGGCTAAAGTGAATATTTGAAATTAGAATCTCAAAATAAATTACACTGTTGGCTATTTTGAGGCTAAGCCACAAATTTGAAAGCCTCTCTTGGATGTCATGAAAGAGGAGAAGAAAGAAAGCCAAAATATTTAAATTTTTACAACATTATTAGATTGTAAGCATGGGATCTCTTATAGTCATTCTCTCAAAATTTTACACTGTACTACTACCATATGTGGTTATTCTTGACAACATCATAGGCATTGGGAAAACTCCAATTTGACTTTGAAAATACATAACAAACTCTTGGAGAAAAAACACCGTTGTTTGATATTTTAAGAAAATATAGATTCTAATTTAAAAGCGGTTTGCACATTATAGTCATTTTAAAAGGGTGTTGGTGATTTGCTTTAAATAATTGGGATTGTTGTTCTAATTGAAGGGGTTGCTGATATTTTCTAGAGGTATGAAAGGCTTGGTTTAGAATAGACAAAAAGTAGATAACTCCATTCAATTATAATCCTACTTTCATGGAGGAAATGAGGACAAGAAGACAAACATCTCATGTTTGGTTGGTAAGGCTATTTTCTTGCAACATAGATAGTTGTATATATAATGTTCCTTTTCCGCATTGATTTTTTTTTTTTTTTTGAAATACTTTTCCACTTTGAATTTCACTTTTAGTCACTGTTAATAAAGGGATAACTGCCTTACAAATAAATTTTTTTTTTTTTTTGGCTTTAATTTTGTGGAAACCTTTTTAATGATTTTATTCCTCATACTCTGGTAAATTGCTTATATGATTGATTAAAATGTTATGAATTAAACTCAATAGAGCTTTGTTCTAGACTTCTAATTACTTTGGGTGTGGTGGTATTAATATTGTTGACCAAAAAAAGAAATTGAAATGGTGACCTTCTAATTGCAGAATAAAGATGAATTGAGTCCACAAACACAGTAATGTTTTGCAATGTTGAGGCTGAATTAAATGAAATAGGGATTGAGTCTATTGATGGAACTAGAGAAGTAGAGGGAAGCAGAAGAATGCACTATTATAATGGTCAGCACTCTAATGTTCACAGCCACTATTATATAAGCATAAAATCTTTTTGATGCCAAAATTTAATGGTTGTTCATGCTTAGCAATTCTTCTGTTGATGTAAGTAGTGAAGATCAAAACCTTATAGAAACGAAGTAATTTGAGATGCACATAATTAACTGATATAATAGTTCTCAACTCTCTCTATTTCTTTGAGCATTTAGATTAATGAAAATTTCGTATCTTTGTTGTGTATTGAGGTAGCACCATGAAAGATTAATTAGCAAATACAAGATTCTATTTTTATGAAACATGTTTCTCCAAGTTAGTTAGCCTAATTTGTTTATTGATTAATTTAAACCATTTTCTTTCTTCCTTTTTTTTTTCCTGTTTATTTATTATAGATTTTATGCAAAGATGATCCATACTGCATTGATTAAGTATCAGTTACCTAAAATTGTCAAATTTACAAGAACTATGATTGCATATTAAAAGTTTGTTGCTTCAAATTATTTGATCATTTTTGGCTAAAGCACTTTAGCCATCAGATACTCTTGCGATTCAAAATGCTTCAAAACAATTGGGCTCTAGATGATATGGAGGCATTTACCCCACTTGGTATATATCATTGGATACAAGTTTCTGTATTGGTTAACAACTTTAGGATGTTCACTGTAATTATAAAAAAAAAAAAAAAAAAAAAAACCATTTTTTGTAATAGGTTACCATCTTTGCACTGTACCATTGGGACCCAAATATTGGAAAGATGCTTCTTATGGAGTCTATCTTTTAATGCCTCAATCTAGCCTTAACAATTGTTGGTTTTCTTGCACACATAGTGACCCATTTGTGCTTCCAGTAATTGGAAAGAGGAAGCTGATGAAGAAGATCCTTTACTGGTGATTCTTGCAGGTTGATTATTAAGCTAATCCATACTGATCCGTTTTATGGAATTTGCAGGGTTTTTTTAATGATTAACATTAATTCTATTACTGATTTTAAACTTGTGCACACATTCTTTATGTAGTGACCACAAAGCACTTCTTAAACTTTATTAGGATGAAAATATGCTAAGTGTAATGGACAAGAAAGAGCGTTCTGTTAGGAAATTTTTTTAATTATATCCAATTAACTTGCAGAAGATGGAGGATATAAGAATGTAATTTGTAGATCTATTATCAAGCATTGAGTTTGTAGATTTTCAATTTTTCTATTTTCAAGTGTAAGCATTCCTTCCCCTTTCTCAGTTTGTTTTTTTTTTTTTTTTTTTTTTTTTTTTTTTTTTCATTTTTTATAACACTTTATAACACCATTTTATTCAAAAGAAATCTAGTTGAGTTTGTGGCTGGTGCAACTTTTCTTCTTTATTTCCTTTTTAATTTAACCATTTGAATAATTGTATAATATATTTATCCAAAGTAGGATTTACTCTTTATGATATGTGCATAGGTTTACCACCAAAACATCTGTGATTAGGAGATGTTCTACACAATCCTTTGGGCTGAACACTACCCAAATGTAGTGCAGTGCAAAAGAAGAGGAAAGAGAACATCATTCTACACTAAAAAAGTTAGGAAAGTTGACATTCATCATGCATCCTTTAATGGAACAGTTTTATCTCTTTCCTCTACCATAGATTGTTTTATTATAAAAGTGAAAATTACCCATTTGTTATGCAAACAAATGTGCAAGATAACATAGATTATATTGGTGGTGAATAGTAGATTTAATTGCAGTTGAGCATTATATGAAGACATCACCATAACATTTTTTTTTAAACCAAGTTATAGTAGCAAAATAATTTTTTTTTATTTTTTATTTAACTATCCCATGCATCGCACGAGTTAACAACTAGTATAATAATAATACATTTGCTGAAAGCTAAACACACATGGGACACATAAACAATAATATCACTTTTGATAATAATAATAATAAAAAAAGGTACTAATAATAAGAGCATTCGCATCAGGAAATGTCATCCAATCTTATTTTACTATCTCAAAAAACTACTTGATCAATTATATAATACTATTTTACTGTACAGCTAGCATCCCAACTTTTATTTTACAATACCCCACATTAAAATAATATAAATTATACAATCAAATAATAAACAAATTATATCTCTCTCCTTTCTAATTTCTGTCTCTTTGTCACTCTCACCACACAGCAACCATCCTCTCAACCACACTACCTCTAGACATCCACCACCATGACCCCAAACCTACCACAATCCCAGCAAAATACCAATCCACCATCGGTGTCACTCTTTCTGAGCAAAATCAAAGCCTAGTCTCGCCATCCAGCCAAAATCAATAGCAAAATCAAAACTCAAAATTCATAGCAAAATCAAAACTTGATTCACTGATCTCGCCACCCACCAATCTTTGCCACGACAATCTTGCCACCCGCCGATCTCCACCGTTGTCAACACCCACACTAATCTTGTCAAAACCCACGCTAATCTCCATCGTTATCAAAACCCACGACCCACCGTTGTCAAAACCCACGCCGACCCACACCCATGTCAGTCACAAACTCATCACCTCCAAAGAGAGAGATAGAGAAACCCACAACCACCAGATGAGAGAGAGAGAGAGGGTCATCAGAGAGAGCATGGGGTCTTGGGTCTGAAGAGAGCAAAGAGCAGATGAGAAAGAGAGAAGGAAGAGAGAGAAAAGAAGAGAAATAATGATAGAGGAGAGAGAAATTTCAAGGTTAAAAAGGAGGAGAGAGAGTATTAAAAACTATTATTTTATTTTAGAATTGTGCTACAGTGCAATTCTAAAGGTAGAATTGCACTGTAGCACTATTGCAAAAAAATTGCAATAATTGATTTTTAAAAGTCTGGATGAAGCTTGGTTTTTGTGTGAAAATGGTAAAACCTTCCTACATATGCCATTTAGCATGCCCAGTGCGAATGCTCTAAGACCCTATAATTGACACACATGGGGCCGCAACAATAATATTATCTTTTTGAGGATAAATGGCAGAACAGTAATATTACCTTTGATTTAAAGAAAAAAAAAAGTACACCTCTTAAAGCATATCTTTTTCCGGGACTCACGAGGGATTCGAAATAAGTGGTGTGATGGAGAAAAAAAATGCTGCCTTGATTTGATTTTAGAGCTGGGCATTAAAAAATAAATAAATAAATAAAATTTAGTTATAAAATTAATTGTAATCTAAAATTACAATTTTTTTTTAAAAATATTAACATTACTACATATTTAGTTACTATATGATTTATAAGCTCATATTTTATGCATAATTTTAGATTACAAAAACTTGCAATTTAAACAATTTATTGATAACATAGTTATTGATTTTTAATTTCCTAAAAGTTTTGCAAATATAGAGGATATAAAAAAAAAATGTAATCTATTGGTAAATTTTTCAAAATTCATCCTTAATTAAAAAAAATAAAATTGAGTAAGGTTATAGTCTTAATTTACAACTAATTTTGTAACTAAACTTTGTCATTCTAAAAAAAAAAAAAAAAAGATATTTTGACATATTCTATTTTTTTAATACATCACATAAAAAAACTACTTTATTTATTTTAGGGTAAACTATGTATTTGGTCCTTATCTTTTATACCATACTAGTGTGGGTTGCATGTGCAAGGCACGTGCTGGCCCTTTAGTGAGAAAATTAAAATTTATTATTTTTTTTTATTTGAAGAAGTATGAAGTCATGTACTTAAATTTAAAATTGCTATTTGAATATCTATGTACTACGACAATTTCTTAGAACTTATTTACTAAATGTAATATCTACTCACCAAAAAATGCTACAAAGAATGATAATAAATGTCATCATCTTTCTACAATATTTAAATTTTCGCAATGAATGATAATATATGCTACAATTTTTTTGAAGATCTTTATTAAATTAAATATTTGCAATCATCTACAATGAAGATTTTGTTATTCATATTTCATTCTTTGTTATCTAATTTTATGAGTCTAACTACAATGTTAGCATACTTATTTTTAATGAATACCCTTTTAAACAGGAAAATAAATTAAAAAAAGAACAAAATAACAAAAGACACATGTCATCAAAGTTTCTATTAGATAATTAAAATTATAAGTGTAGAAGATTTAAACCTAATAAATTAGTATTCTTTAGGTAACAAATAGAATACCATATATCATCATTCTAACTTTCCAAACATGACTACCAGTCTACCACATAAAATTCAAAATACACAAAGGAATATATATATATATATATATTTTTTGAGGAAACACAAAGAAATTTTATTGGAGATTAAAATTTAGTAGGAGTATATTAGACATTGCACAATGGAATATTTTAGGAATTATAAGATTTTGTTAGGGTTTAACTAAGAGAGAAACAATAGGGGTATATGCTCATTTACAAAATATAAATGATGAAATTACTTAGCTTTAGTTAAGGGGGAAATGCAACTACTCCGAACATAAAGGAGGAAAGTGTTACTTCATCAATTTATGTGCGTAAAACAATATGTGTGTGTGTGTTTTTATTTTTATTTTTATTTTTTTAAAAAAAAAACCTAAAACAATGTGTAAAAAATAAATCAATCTAAAAAAATTATGCATTAAACAATGAATTTTAGTTCAACAAATTGAATAAACCAAAAAAAGAAGTCTAGAAACACAACGAAAAGTCACGATATTTTTACAATACCTTTATTTTTAGCTATGGTGGGTCCTAGTATGATATTTTATTATTTTATTTTAGAGTAATGTTACGTCCACAATATTTTCATAATAAATCTTAGGTGGTAAATTGCTACTGGTTTTAAATTGGGCTAACCATTTTTAAACGTGTATTTAAAAATAAAAAAAAAAAGCCAACTGAAGAAAATTATGCCTAAAACAATGAGTTTTGACTTACTAAATTTGACTAAACAAAAAAAGAAGCCAAGGAACACAACAAAATGTCACACAAAAAAGAAGTTCAGGAATATAACAAAATGTCACAATATTTTCATAATATTTTTTATTTCCAACTGTGGTAGGTCCTAGTTTGATATTTTATTATTTAATTTTTACGTTCACAGTATTTTCACAACAAATCTTAGATAAAAATTTATTACTGGTTTTAAAATTATGCATTAAAAAAAAAAAAAAAGACAATACAAGAAAATTATGCGTGAAACGTACAATGAATTTTGGCTCACCCAATTTGACTATATATACTAAAAAAGAAGTCTAAGAATACAACAAAATATTAAAACATTTTCACAGTACTTTTATTTTTAGGATCCGAATAGATATATTTTTATTTTATTTGAGATAAATGCTACATCTGTAGGGTCACAAATTGTTGGTCCAGGCCTAAAATTTTGTTTGGACTATGGTTTTAGTAAGCCAAAGACAATGAATTTGTAGAGAGTGGGCCTAAGAGCTAGGTTTTAATGATTCATGTTAACAGCTAGGTAAGAATTCGATGATAACCAAAAGTGGGCAGCACATAAAGCTTAACGAAATAGTTATCCGAGGAGACTGGATAGAATTCAATACTATAGTTATGAACTTTCATCCAACCCTTAGTGCTACAGTATTTCTCTCTATATTTTTTCCTCTCTTTCTCTGATCCCCTATTATGGGAGATCTTTTACAATTATATATGTCCTTCCCAGCCATCTTGATCTTACACTTGTTACCCATCTAAATCCCCACTTGAGTACATGTCCCATTAGGTGTCTTTTTTTGTTATTTGTAAGTGGTGGTAGTTGAAGATTGTACTGTTCAGGGGTCTTCTCCCCATAAATGCGGCCAAAAAAGTTGTTGCAGTATATTTAATGCGATGGTAGCAGCTTTTCTTTGAGATATTTCCATATTTCTATCTCCTTGGTACGTGCCTGCAGTTCATCCTTATCGTTGTAACTTCCTGAACGGTTACCTAAATCATCCGAGCACTTGCTTAAGCGACATTCATCCTGGTCTGAGAAGGCCAACCTCCTCGGACCATATTCTTCCCTCCTTTCCTTGCGTGATTCCCTATTTCGGGGCCTTTACTAATTATTTATTGCTCCTGGACGTATCCACGAACAGGGCCCAAGGTCTAGTATACAAGTTTGGCCTCTTACCTCCACAACATCCATAACATTTTTAGAACAAATTATAAATGACAAGCTGTTATTAGTTTTAAATTGAACCCACTATTGATATCACTTTTTTATCCTTCAAAAATACCTTGCCACATAAAATTTGTTTCAAAATTATCGTCAAAATATTGTGGACATAATATTTCTTTTTATTTTATTTTGATCTATAAGGAACTGAGATCTCGCGATTGTGAAAATATTGTGACAAAAAGATGTTATAACATTTTCATAATACATTTATTTTTAGTTGTGATTGATCTCAGTTTCTTATTTTATTATTTTATTTTGACCTTTAAAAAATTGACACCTCAATAATGATGAAAATATTATAAAAATTTGTTGTGTCAGTGTAATTATGTATGCACATATAATATTTAAAAGCACAAGCAAAACTAGTGTATTGTGAAAAAAAAAAGGGGCAATGAATAGTGCAAATTGTCAATAATTGTGAAAATATTGTAAGAATTTATTAAATCAGTGTAACTGTACATTACATATAAATATTTAACAGAAAAGACAAAAACAACACAACCAAAACTGGTGTATTGTAGTTTGTGGGAAAAAAAAAAGCCCAATGAACAATGTTGTGAAAGTATTACGAAAAATATTGTAGATGTAGTACTTCTTTTTTAATAATACCTTTAGTTTTAGTTGTGGATGATTTTAGTATGATATTATATTTTAATCTATAAGAAATTAACATATCAACGATTGTAAAAATATTGTAACAATATATTATGTTAACTAACAGCTTTATATATATATATAAATAAAAAATAATAAAATAATAAAAAAAAGGAGTGGACAAGACTGTATTAGGCAAAAAAAAAGAAAAAAAAAAAGAAAGAATGAAAGCAGCGAAAAAAAAAAAACCAAGAGAGTCTGCAAAATGACATAGAGATCAAAGAAGCTGGAACTTTCTTTTAACTGAACTTGATTCTCATAAAACTGAATGAATGAAATTGCACAAGTCAAAATAGAGACTAAATACAAAAACAGAGTAAGGCCTAAAATATCCCAATCTACACGGGATTAGTTACAGTACATATGCCAGCTCAGACTTCATTTCTTCTCCTCTTCCTTCTTTTTCTTCGTTCCTTTTCTTCCTTTCTGATCTGATTCACAGCTCTCTTCGACAGAGTCTAAACGCGTTGAAAAAGAAGAGTATTGGGTTGTCCGTGTGAGCCCTACCATGATTCCGTTCCATGTGCGTCAGTTGTTCCCTGACTTTCCTCTAGTTTTCTGACAATGCGCAATGGATCATAAACTTTACCACTCTTTCCGCAATACATGCCTTCTCTTTTTGACTGAAAAGAACTCTGATTTGAGAGAAAAGAACTCCGATGGGTTTTTTACCTTCTTCTATAGTTGCTTGGCCATACCCAAACACCATTGACAACAACAATCTCAATTTTACAATATTAATTACCATGTTGCAAAATGACATGATATAATTCAAATGTAATTTATTTATTCAAATCTTAAGATAAAAAATGACAACACTACGATCAAACTCAACCAAGGTAAAATGAAATCTGATTTCAAGTCAACTGTAAAAAAAAAAAAAAAAAGAATCGTTACAGTTGATTAAAATCAACTACTTTATAAATGAAAAATTAACTGTCTCCAAGTGTGTCGAATTATGATTAATGATCAATTTTGATAAGGTCTTGACGTCTCAATATTTATAACTTAAATTTCTAAGCAGGAAATTGTCAATATTAGCCACATAATTTTCCATGTGACTTCTACTTTAATAAATAAATAAATAAATAAATAAACTCTACCAAACTCTCTCTCTCTCTCTCTTTATCAAAACCAAAATAAAAAATTGGAGTTTAGATTTTAACTTTCACCTCTTTTTATTAAAATTTATATTTGAACCTTGACATTTGATTCTTTATATAAAACTAGCTTATAATTCCATACATATGCATGGATATACTTAAAAGATACACATTAAAATGTATAATATAATAATCTTACATATATAATTTAAATATTATTGATAATCATTCTTTTTTTTTTTTTTTTTTTAAACTCTTTAAAATGTCTTATAAGAATGTTATTAGGTAGAAAATGTAAATTGTCCATTTTTTAAATATTTTTACGTTCATTAATTCTAGACTTTTTAGTTTTTTTACACAATAACTCACTTGAATAGATATTTATAATATGGTCCCACATTTGATTCCAAAATAAAAAAATAAAATTTTCTTTAAAAATAAATAATTTAGGACATATGACGCAAAATTAGACTTTAATTATAGAATCTAATTGGATTTTCTCTAAGTTTTACCTATTAATATATATATATATATATATATAATTTTTTTGCCAAATGAATTTTTTTTAGTTATAAAAAAAAAAAAAAAAAAGACTCATAAATATAAAATCATTCAAACTCTTTCTTCCTCTAATTTTATATATAGTGTTAGATATATGATTATATTTTTTATGATTTACTTATATTGGACTCCTCGTTTTCTACTATAAATTAACTCATTTGGCACAAAAATTAAAAAAATTCGATTAGATGGAACACATGCCGTAAAATTAAACTCTAATTGAAATTTAATTTTTAAACTGAACTAACTAACTTGGTTCAAAAATTTAAAAATTTTGATTAGATGGGACACATGGCGCAAAATTAGATTCTAATTGAATTCCAATTTAAAATCTAATTGGATTTTCTCTCAGTTTTACTTATTAATATATATTAGTATGTAACCTCGTGCTACCGCACGGGACTGGTTAATTGTAATAATGCTATTGGCCAATTTTTTTTGTTTTTGTTTTGTTTTTGTTTTTGTGGGTTTATCACACGGATGATAGAATTAAATCATACAATGAAAAATATATGTTGTATTTTATTATTTAAGTAATGCTATTGGTCTTTTTTTTTTTTTTTTTTTTTTGGTTTATCATACATAGGATAGTATTAGATAAAACAATGAATAAAAAAAGAGAGAATATTGCATTTTATTATTGAAGTGATGCTACAGTGAAGAAAAAAGAGAATATTGCATTTTATTATTTAAAATATATAAAGGGACATTAAAAAATAAAAACTGATCATTGAGCTTGGAATCTTCTTGGAGGCGCCAATGAAGCGCTAATGTATGAAAGTGTGAAGTAAGGAAGAGTGGGATTGAACATTGTGTTTAAACCCAGCCTTGTTTTGAGAAATCTGTAAGGAGGAGGAGAGGGTAGTGTGTGGATCTAGTTGGTAGAGTTTGAGAGAGGAGGAGACATGGGATGACGATATGGAATTAGGAGGAGATGATGTTTTACTTTTATAGTCTTTCTCGTTGGACTCCTTGGTTCTAGTTGTGGGATTAGAAGAGCTCTAGAGTCTATTAAAATCACCCATAAAAGTGTGCAGGTGAGATGTTCTTGCTTAGGCCAATGAGTATTATCATTGTAGTTTTCTTGACTTTCGTGTTAAATGTTAATGCATAATTTATTTGGGCACAAAAATTAGAAAATTTAGATAAGATACATGACACAAAATTGGAGTCCAATTTATAATCTCCATAAAAGTGTGCAGGTAAGATGTTCTTGCTTAGGCTAATGAGCATTATCATTATGGTTTTCTTGGCTTCCGTGTTAAATGTTAATGCATCATTTATTTGGGCATACAAATTAGAAAATTTAGATAAGATACATGACACAAAATTGAAGTTAAATTTATAATCTAATTAGATTTTTTTTTTTTTTTGAGTTTTGGTTAGGACAAGTGGTGCAAAATTGAGAATCCAATTGAAATCTAATTGAATTTTCTCTCTGCTTCACCTATTATTATATATATAGATATATATATATATATATATAGATGACTTATAAACTTGAATTGTTTTTAGTTCTACCAAAAAAAAAGGCTCATATATATAAAACTATTCAAAAATTATGTTTTTTATGGTTTACTTATATTGGACTCCTCGTTTTTTACACTAAATTAACTCATTTGATACAAAAATTAAAAAACTTAAATTAGGTGGGACATATGTTGCAAAATTAAACTCTAATAATTGATGGTACCCTCTCGTCTAAGGCTTGCGCTTATAAGGCCTAGGGGGGAGGGAGTTCTCTTCGATGTGGGACAACAAAAAAGCCAAAAGGCAACAAGAGACACCCTTGGCCTGGAGCTAAAATGCACCCACACACCATTTTATAATACACCTTATATTATATATTCTATTCTTTTACCACTTTATTTAAATACTCTTTCTTATTCTTTTTAATTAAGAAATATATTTTGTATGGAAGAAAGAGAAAGTTTGAATCTATAAATATATTAAAAGCCAAAACTCAAAAAAAATCCAATTAGTTTTCAATTGGATTTTCAATTTTGCACTACCTATCCCATCTAATTTTTAATTTTTGTGACAAGTAAATTATTGAATATAAAAATCGAAGAGTCCAAATTCAATTAGATTATAAATTGGATTTCAATTGAAGTATACTTTTACACCACGTGTTCATCTAATTTATAAATTTTTGTGTTAAATGAATTATTGGGAGCAAAAACTGAAAAGTATAAATTCAATTAAATATTTTAGAAATAAGGAACCATTTCATATTTTAGAAATATATTGTTTAAAAACTGTATAACTAATATTTTGTATAATTTGAACCGTGTCATTGTAATTATTTTTAATGATATATGTATATATACACAGGGTTACACAAAAGTAAAAAATAATAATAAAAGAAAATAGCACATCCGTCGTACAATTCTATTGTTAGAATATCACCTTAGCAAGTGCCAAATATTTAATATTTGACAGTTGACACATCTTTTAAATAGGTAATTTTATGTGTTTAGTGTACTAAATGCTAAAAATTTAACTTTTAGTATACATTTGGATAGAAATGATTTCTCCTGCATTTGCGTTTTTTTTTTTTTTAGTGCCTTTTACACTATTCATAAGATATAAATAATACATTTAAGCTTATAAACAATAACCTACACATGAACAATAACTTTTTTATTATTTTTAATTTTTAATTTTCAACCAAATAAGCTATACTCAACCGGACGTGAGTATATTTGACGCCAGTGCTCTCAGCAGCGAGCCAAAGAGCTATTCCGTGGGCTGGACCACACTAAATGCCACGAACCCAGCTGCTCTGCCTACTTGTGGAGTTGAAGGTCAACCAGTCAACCGGGGAACAATAAACTAAATTACATGATTCCATCATTAGATTATTGAATTTACTCTGCCCCCGAGGAATTCATTCTTTCTGCTGTTCATTTCAATTTTATCACTCTTTCTCTCCTTGTCCAGTGTCCACTTTCCTTTTTTATTTCTTCTAGCACTGTAGCACACACAGACAATGGGTAGTATGAGCTGGGGTTGCTGCGTTGTTCTTCTTTACCTTGCTCTTTTTCTAAAACCTTTTCCCATCTTAGTCAAATCCCTGCCTGGCAGTTATTGGAGTGCAAACACTTCTACTTCAGCGACGAACAGTTTTTCTACTCCCGATTCTGAGAAATTTGATGATGGATCGTTTGTGAGTATCATACTTGCCAGTGACGGAAGTGCTTGTCATTGTGGTTTCTTCTGTAATCAAACTTGTGACGGTTCTCTCTTTGCCATTTTCAGAGTTCTTCTCGTAGATGGCAGTATTTTAAAATCTGAAGGTCCAGCAGTAGTATGGGCTGCTAACCCAAAGAATCCTGTAAGCGTTAATGCGAGTTTGAAGCTCACTTCAGAAAGAGGTTTGGTGTTGACAGATGCTAATGGAACTACGGTGTGGTCGACAAACACCAGCAGTAAATCTGTGGCTGGCCTAAAGTTAACCGATAACTGCAACCTCATGCTCTGGGATCACAACAATGCAACAATAATCTGGCAGTCTTTTGATCACCCAACCGACACGCTGATGCTCGAGCAAAAGTTGATGGCAGGGCAGCAACTCATAAGTCAAGGAGGATTGCATTCACTCTCTCTCACTAGTGAAGGGTTGTTCGCTTATGTCAATTCTAATCCTCCCCAACGCTATTTTTCTGGATATGATAACTTTCCTTTTTTTGGATACACACTCGAAGCCAATTCCAGTTATGGGCAACTTAAAAGTGAAAATTTAACTTTCTTCTCTCAAGGTGTGATTTTCGCCCTTTTTGTTCCTTCAGGCTTCTCAGCGGAGTACATGAGATTTGAGCCTGACGGACACTTGCAAGCGTATGGAAGGTGGAATGATGTGTATGATTTTCTCACACAATATATTGCTGTCTGCCATTACCCTACAGTTTGCGGCAATTATGGTATTTGTACAGATGCCCGGTGTAGTTGTCCTCCACCCATTAATGGAACAAGCTATTTCCGGCAAACCAATGACAAGCTGCCTAACAAGGGATGCTCCCTCATTACTTCCTTGTCTTGTGAAGATTCCAAATATCATGTTCTTTCAGAGCTCGAGAATATCACATACTTTCCCATAACAAAATATCCCCCCAAGATAAATCCAGACCACCAACATATAAATTTAGAGAGTTGCAAACAGGCTTGCTTAAAAGACTGTTCCTGCAAAGCTGTTTTTTATAATTCGAGCAACCATATGGGAAATTGCTATTTACAATCCCAAATTTTTTCCCTGATGTCCGTTGATGCAGGACAAAAAAATTACCTCAGGGTATACATCAAGGTGCAGAAAGTTATTCCTCTGCAGAAAGTTATTCCCCCTCTGCAGAAAGTTATTCCTCGGCAGAAAAAACACTGGCTTGAAATAATGTTGGGCTCCAGCTTTGCATTTGTACTGTTTCTTTTAATTGTATTTTTCGTTTTTCAACTTTGGAAAAAGAAAAGTTCAGATGAAGCGGAGGAGTATTATTTAGATCAGGTACCAGGAATGCCCTCAAGATACTCTTATCATGATTTGCAAGCAGCAACAAAAGAGTTTAGTACGGAGCTTGGTGGAGGGGGATTTGGCACAGTTTTTGAAGGGAATTTAGTTGATGGTACTAAAATTGCAGTGAAGCGTTTTGATGGTTCAAGTCAAATCAAGAAATCGTTTTTAGCAGAAGTTGAGACAATTGGCAGCATTCATCATTTCAACTTGGTAAGACTGATTGGATTTTGTGCTGAGAAATCACATAGACTACTTCTTGTTTATGAATACATGTCTAATGGGTCTTTAGATAAATGGATATTTCACAGAAATCAGGAGATGTTGCTTGATTGGCAACATAGAAAGAAGATCATCATTGACATAGCAAGAGGACTAACTTATTTACATGATGACTGCAGACATAAGATAGTTCATTTGGATATCAAACCCCAAAACATCCTTTTAGATGAGAATTTCAATGCAAAAGTATCAGATTTTGGGTTGTCCAAACTAGTTGATCGTGAACAGAGCCAAGTTGTGACAACTATGAGAGGGACTCCTGGCTATATGGCTCCAGAATGGTTGAGTTCAGTGATTACAGAAAAAGTAGATGTGTATAGCTTTGGTGTAGTGCTCTTGGAGATATTATGTGGAAGGAAAAATATTGATCGCTCTCAACCAGAAGAAGCAATGCATCTACTTGCTATTTTCAAGGAAAAGATTGAGGAGGACCAATTATTGGATCTGGTTGATAAGTACAATGAAGATATGCGTTTACATGGAGAAGAAGTTGTGAATATGATGAAGGTTGCAGCGTGGTGTTTACAAAATGATTTCACAAAGAGGCCTTCTATGTCCATTGTGGTTAAGGTCTTGGAGGGTGTTGTGAATGTTGAATCAAACCTAGATTATTTCTTCTTGAATCCACCTTTACCAAACACAAGAGCTGGAGTTCATAATCAGGAAGTGCATGTTGCTACTACTACTCAATTATTGCCTTCAATTCTATCAGGACCAAGATGACCTGTCACTGTACCAAATGAGGTAATTTTCATCCTTTTAAGGGGAGCTTTCAACCCATGTCATTTATTATTTTTGCAATGATGTACACGTGTTTATTCTATGGGTAACACTGAAATTTAATTTTGAGTTGTAGACTTTTTGTTAATACATAGTATTGTTAATACATAGTATTGTTTTTGTAAGTTTGAAATGAAGTCGCAGTCTTGCTGAGATTTTATGGGTTATAATTATAATTTGTTTTCCCTGTTTCTAGTTCAAACTCTCCTGGTTTAAATCACATAAGAATGGTTGGAACTATGATTAATGAAATGCTTATTAACCAAAGGATCAGATCAAGAGGATTTTGACCTCTTGTTGTTACGGGTATTCTACTTTCCTGAAGCACTTGGCAGCAAAACAAATTTTCTCCTGGCAAGTTTATTTTTGGCAAACAAATCTTGGGTCTAATGTAGTTACTAGTTAAAACTTCCATTTCTTGGATTCTACTCGTCCCAGAGCTTTCTCTAGCACAAGGACATTTAATTTAAAAAAAAAAAAAATTAACCCCTGACATGTATAATGAAACACGTCCAATAGCAAAAAGGACTCCTCATTAAGTGGGGAAATTATTGCCTAATCCCAGACTATTAGAGAGGAATTGTACGTGAGAGTTTGAGAGGAGAGGTGAAGGAGCGCCCCTGTTTTAAAATAAAACGTGAAACTCCCTAAAAATTTGTTTACATCTGCAAAATTTGAATTTGGTTTCCAAACATTAACAGACGTTAATAGAGCACCCTGAGCTGGCAGTCCAACTAATGTAAGCAAATTGATATGTGTTGGCATGCTCTTATTGGCTAGGACTACAAGGTCAGCTGTAGTCCTAGCCAATAAGAGCATGCCAACACATATCAATTTGCTTACGCTAACCTTGTAGTCTTTTTTTTTTGGTCAACAGGAAGTATTATTGAACAACTAAGCCATAATGTCTACATTAGAGGCAACAAGCCTACAAACAGTTTCCCCAATAGTATCTAAAAACACAAAATCTGAAATTACATCAGATGGGGGGTTATCCCACATTACAAAATGATCTTGCATCATACTACCAAGCTTAGCTATAGCATCTGCTACTCTATTCGCTTCCCGGTAGGCATGCTGCACTCTGTATTGCTGGAACCTGCCTAGAAGTGACCTACAATCAGCCAACAAGGAGGAATAAAAGGAATTAGAGAGAGAGTAAGACTGCACCAGCTCAACAACCACCTTAGCATCTAACTCAATCACAATATTCTGCACCCCCATCTGACCAGCCAGCAATAAACCGTCTCTTAAAGCCCAAAACTCAGCTATGATGCTAGTTGTGAAGCCAATAGCCCGAGCAAATCCTTTCAGCCACCTACCCTCACTATCTCTTATAACCCCTCCTCCTCCTGCCCTTCCCGGATTCCCAAAGGAAGCTCCATCAGTATTTAGTTTATACCATCCTATGGGAGGTTTTTCCCACTTAATGTTACAAACCACCCTATTCTTTTGACTCCTAATTTTACCCACACAGTAGTAATATTCCAAAGCTTGATTTTTACTAATACTATGTAAGCTTCCATTCAAAATATTATTATCAAACACCATGCCATTCCTATGTTTCCACAAATTCCAAATAGCAAAAGAGAATATATATATGACCATGGCACGGCAGAGTAATGTAACGCCTTGCTTTGGCAATTAACTTTCAGCCAGTCAAACAAATCCATTTCAGTAAAGGAACTAACCATTTCAAGGGGAACTTTGAGATTAAACCAGAAATCTTTTGCCACCACACACTCTTTCAACAAATGACTAATAGTTTCCGAAGGATTATTACACAAAGGACAGCTGCTTTCCCGTGTAATGCCCCTCATAGCCAAAACTGATCTGACAGGCAAACTGCTATGCATACATAGCCAAAGAAAGTTAATAATTTTTGGCAAAGTGTCTAATTTCCAAATCCCCTGCCCTTGGAAGTTAACTTCCTCTTGTTGAGATCTATTCAGCCAAGCATATGCTGAATTTGTAGTGAACTCTCCATCCTTAGAAAAATTCCACATGATCACATCCTCCCCTCTTCCAACCAACTGCCTTGGAATAGCTTTGATCTTATCTTTAATACTAACCGGCAACTCAAAGGAAACAGCTTCCCACTTCCACCCTTGCTCTGATTTAATAAACAACTCCGATAACTTCATATCAATCTCCCTTTGAGTCAAAGGGCCTTCAATTAATTCTCTCAACGAGCATCCCCGTATCCAGCTATCCGCCCAAAGGTTAATTCTTTCTCCATTCCCTACTCCCCAACAAATACCATCAGCAAAGGTCTGAAATCCAGCTTTTATAGCTCTCCAATTCGGAGAACATGGCAACTTATCCGAATCTCTAGCTCTCATTCTATCCTTTGAACAATACTTCTTTAGAATAACCTTAGCCCATAGCCCTTCTTTTTCCTGGTTCAGCCTCCAATTTAACTTTGCTAGTAAAGCCAAATTCTTCAGTTTGGCAGCTTGAATTCCAAGACCTCCCTCTTCCTTCGGTCTAATAATCTTACTCCACCCAACCAAATGTAGCCTTCTCTTTTCACTTGTTGAACCCCACAAAAAGTCCCTATTAATTTTATCCAATTTTTCACAAAGATGAGTAGGAAGAGCAACAGCTTGCATTGTATAGTTCGGAATAGTAGACATGACAGGTTTTACCAATACCGATCTGCCTGCAAAGGAGAGAAATTTAGTCTTCCAACCAGCCAGCTTGCTCATAACTCTCTCAACTACAAAATTCATTCTATTTCTTGGGACCCCTTTATGTTTGATTGGAAAGCCGAGATAATTCCCAATATTCCCCGTTGCTTGAATTCCCAACCTAGAGCAGACTCCACTCTTAATTTCAGCTTGCACATTAGGGGAAAAGTAAATTCTTGACTTCTCCATACTCACCTTTTGGCCCGACTCCTCACAAAATTCATCCAACACTTCCGATATTGCTTCACAAGCATCCTCCTCCACTTTAGCAAAAAGAATTAAATCATCCGCAAAAAAAAGGTGGGATATACCTATATTCTCTCTCGAGGCTTTCAAAGGCTTCCACACTCCCTCCAAACATTTCCTCTCAATTAAGTACCCTAAGTACTCCATACATAGAATGAATAGATACGGCGATAATGGATCTCCTTGTCGAAACCCTCTCGAAGGATTAAAAGCCTCTAACTTCCCTCCATTAAACAAAATAGACACCTTTGTGGAAGTGACACAACTCATAATCACCCTAATCAGATTTTGAGGGAATTGGAAAGCCTGCAGAACTTTATGTATAAAACACCATTCCATTCTATCATATGCTTTCTCCAATTCCACCTTAACGGCCATATACCCCTCCTTACCTTTTTTCTTATCCAAAGCAAAGAAAAGTTCTTGAGCCACTAAAACATTATCTAAACCTTTCCTCCTAGGCATAAAGGCTGTTTGGACAGGAGATACAAGCCTATTGAGATAAGGTCTAATCCTCTCCACAAGAATCTTAGAGACAATTTTATAAACCGAATTGCAAAGACTAATCAGTCTATAATTATTCAGAGACTCAGGGCTTTTACCTTTTGAAATTAGAGTCACAAGCGTATCGTTGATATGCTCCGGAACAATACCCTCCTTGAAAATATTCTTCACCTCTTCACAAACTGAGTTCCCCACCTCATTCCAAAAGTACTGATAAAATCCAGTATGGAGACCATCTGGTCCAGGAGCTTTAAAGGCCTTCAAAGCCCACAGACCATTCCTCACATCTTCATCAAATACATCCCTTCCCATCCAATTCCTATCTGTTTCAGATAGAAAACTACCTGAGAATTTAGAAACGACGGAAACCCTGTAGGACATCTCCAATCCCGTAGAATAAAGCTTCATAAACCCATTTAAAATGTGCTCCTTCACTGCCTCTTCCTCAACTATCCACTCGCCCATACTATCCTTCAAACACCTTATTTTATTCCTTTGCCTCCTCACCACCGTGTTCATATGAAAATAGGAGGTGTTCCGATCCCCAAAGGCAGCGACATTAATCCTGGACTTGAGAGCCCAAAACTCCTCTTCTTGAAGCAAAACAGAGGAGTACTCTTCAATAAGTTGATTCTCAAGCCTCAAAAGGGACTCAAATGGATTTTCAGCCAAAGCCTTTTGAGTACCATTCAACCTAGCTAACACCCTCTTCTTCTTCACAAAAAGATTACCAAAAACCTCGTAATTCCACTTCTTGGCCTTCGTAGTAAAATCTGTAGTTGCCACTTTTAAATTAGCACCTTCAGGCCAAGCTTCTCTAACGATCCTATAGAAATCTGGATGGAGAAGCCACATAGTCTGAAACCAAAAAGGCCGGTCCAACCCATTCACACTAGGTTTCCATAATTCTATCAAAACCGGATGGTGATTAGAGAAAGTTCTAGGGAGGTGAGTAACAACCGCCTCAGGATACAAAATTCTCCAAATTGGATTGGCAAAGCATCTATCCAACCTTTCTAGAATCAAATCTGACAACTGTCTTTTATTAGTCCAAGTATATTTAGGGCCAGCAAACCCAAGGTCAACAAAATTACACGAGTCCAGGCATTCTTTAAACTCAAGAGCCCTGTTTAAATTAATTTGATTCCCCCCAAATTTATCCTCCCCACCAAGAATTTCTTTGAAATCCCCAATCATCAACCAAGGGAGATTATGCAAATGTCCTACTTTTTCTATATTAGACCACAGAATTCTCCTCTCAGCTAAACGAGGACTAGCATATATTGCTGTAAATAACCATGAAAGGTTTGAGGCACATACCTTAACTGTCGCGTGTATTTCCTGTTCTGTTGCTGATAACATATTGACTTCCGCATCTTCACTTCTCCATAAAATCCATAAACCACCCGCATACCCAATAGTATCTGTGGTGATAAAGCCATCAAAAGGAAGCGCCTCAATGATCTTTTCAACTCTGCTGCCTCCCACTCTAGTCTCTGTTATAACCATTATCGAAGGACGGTGGTTCACAGCCATTTCAAACACCCTCCTCCTAAAATCCGGATTCAATGCACCCCTACAATTCCACATTAGAATGTTCATCTTCACAAACTGACCCATTGGAACTTCAGCTCGACTAGGATTCATAGCTGCAGCTTCCACCATACTCCATCCCAGCCTCCTCAACAAGTCCTTCGAGTGCTTCCACTCCGGTTTCCATATCATCATGTACTTCAATATACCCATCATCTCTTCTTTGCAATTTATCAACACATCGCACTTCTCCACCGGAGTCATTATCTGAATTAGCTTCAGCATTGGGTGGTTCCCCATTAGTGCCGTAGCCATACCCCTCTGGTCCACTAACTTCCTTTCCTGAATCAACCATCCGGATTCGTCGAAGTGCGGCACCACCGATGGCCTTCTCTGCTTGCTCAAGACTTCGGACTCCTCCCAAGAAATTAGAGGTACATCCATTATGAAATTCCACCAAGGATTGGCCGTTAGCCCCCATGCCGGATGGTCCAAAGGAATTTTCCCTGTTCTGCGACTCTCCGGAGTAATTGGGAAGATATTCTTCCACACCGGACCCCACTCCACTTCGCACCACTCCACGTCCTTCGTCGGAGCTGCCCTTATCTGAAGAATGACTTCTTCTGGGACCTCCAGAAGAAGTCATCTGGGACTAAGCAATAATTTCCCCATTCAATGTTGCTTTATATTGATAAGGCCGTAATAAAGCATTTACAGGGGATAGTTTTTACGGGGCATTTGGTTCACCGTGATGTTACATTATACCATAATATTATATTATTGTAATCTTACATTAATATAATCTCAATACAATAAACAACATTACATTATTTAGGAAAGTGGTGAGATTACATTAATATAATCTCAATACAATAATACAACATTACATTATTTAGGAAAGTAGTGAGATTAAGATGATGCAATATATTTTGTAATTTTAAATTATAGTAATGTTAGAAAAATAAAATAAACCAAAAACCTTAATGTCATATTATCATAATGTGCATCACATCAAGGGCACATTATAGCGAACCTAATGCCCTCTTAGCGTTTGATGTCCAGTCATTGATCATACTCAATTAAGGAATAGTGTATCTTTAATTTATAACACCTATGTTGAGTACTAGTATCGAATTTGCTAAAAAAAAGTTACTTTGATATATCAAAAAATTACTATTTTATGTATTTTAACACACCACTTCTTTATAATGCGTCTTACATCACATATTCTATTATTTTATTTAAATATTCTTTTTTTCTTTCTTTTTTATTCTTTACTTTTGGTTTGTAAGTCCCAACGGTCATATAATATAGAGAGAGAAAGTTTGAATAATGCCCAATAGTCACAGAAATGACAGAAAATAGAAAAAAAGTAAAAAAAAAAAAAAAAAAAAAAAAAAAAAAAAAAAAAAAAAACCTAAAATATTAATAGCACACTCACCCATATACTGCTATTATTAGAATGTAAATTTGGCATTTGACGTATCTTATGAAGGTGATTTTTTGTGTTTGGCAGTGGCCGCTCCAAAAATTGTTTTTTTGGGTGGTCAATAAGGAACTTAAATTATACAAAATTTAATAAAGAAATAACTTAAATATATTAATGTCACAAAAAATAATAAATATGAAAATACATGAAATTTTACAATTTTTTTCTACTAACAAAGAGAAAAAGAAAAAAATGGATTGATAAGAGATACAGTAAGAATTGAGAACGTTGAGATGAGAGCAATAAAGTAAGAGAATTGAAATGATAATAAATAAGAGAAAGCAAAACGGATGATATTTGCTATAATTGCGAGATGAGTCGCTATGTAGAGCAAAATTATTGCAACTGTAAAGCCAAAAAGAGCATAACTGCAGGCACTACCAAGGAGAACTCATGACTACAAGATTTTTCCTGAATTATTTTTTCAAGGAAAAATGAAATTAGAGATTATTTTTATGTAATAAATTGAAAAAGTTGCAATTTTAAATGATTATCTTTATTTTTCTTTTTGTATAGCCTTTTTGTTGAATAATTTGTTCACTCGTTATTATTTAGTCTAGTCTTGTTTTTGTTTGGGTTATTTTTGTTGTTATTTGGGATTTTTTGTTGTTGTTATTTATAGGGACTTTTTTTTTTTGGTTTGAGGAGTTAAGGATTACGTTTGAGGGGTTAAAATTATTTTTGGAATAATACTACATCTATGACATTTTTAAAACAAATCTTATGCAACAAATTGTTATTATTGGTTACAAAGTGATGTCAATATTGAGCCAAAATTAGAATTAATAACTGCTTTCTGCTTATTACATAAAATTTGTTATGAAATTATTTTTAAAAATTATATGAACAAAGTATTCTTATTATTTTTATTGAACCAAAATTTTTGTAATTTTAAAATCAAGGTGGTCAATATTTTTATTAGCTAGGGTGGTCTAAATAAATTAGTTTAGTGTGTGTATACATATACACACACATTTTTTGGCAAGTTAGAGTGGTTCGGTGACCACCCTGATTTACACGTAAAGCTGCCTTGGTGGTAGGTACGCTAAATGCTAAAAATTTAGCATTATGCACTATACCTAATAGGATTTGATGTCAAAAGGTTACAATTATTTCACTGTATTTCACATCGTTCTATACCATGCGCAAGGACTTTAGTGTGGCTTTTGATGAAGAAAGCTGGACATTTCTGCAAAGACGGTAATAATTGCTATAAGAGCATTCACATCTAGAATCTACAAAAAATTCTATTTTACCATCTCAAAATCTACTTTATCATTTATACCATACCATTTTACAATACACCTTATAATACCGCACATACTTTTATTTGAGGTTATTATTATATTTTCTTTTAAATATAATTGATGGGTCATAGGTATTCTTTTTATTAGTAATTGTAGCCCGCTACCCCACTAAACCCACATCTCTAATACGAACTACAAGATAGAGGAAGAGATAGTCGGAGTTTTCATAGAAAGGGTTTTATCAAAGAGGCTAAGAGGTGTTTTCCTTAGAGTTTAGAGCACATACAAGTGAAGAGGTAATCAGATTTTTCAAGGTATGATTTCTCATCGTTAGAAACAAAGAATTAAGGAGTTAGAATTTTATCATGGAAAACTTTAGTGATGTGTAGATTGTTAAAAATAAAAAAAGGGTTTTTTTTTCCTAGAATTGTGGTTTACACTATTAAACCTTGGATTGCCCATTGCCTAGTATATGGGTTCTTGAACAGATTCATGGAATTTCAAATCCTAATTCAAGAACACGGCTGTAAAATTTCAATTGTGGTTAACATATATATATATATATATATTATAGGATGGCTTTAAGCCTTTAACGTTGTTTCGTTGGGATATATATATATATATATATATTATATAGGATGGCTTTAAGCCTTTAACGTTGTTTCGTTGGGATATAAATATATATATATATATATATATAATCCTAGAGTTGAGCCACAGAATTTCAAGGATCTATGGTTATGGCATATGTCTTCCTTCGGATATGTACATATATAATATATTTGAAGTCAATGATTTTGCCCGTGTGTACCCATGAACATAGTCATGGATCAAAATATTATTAATGAATATGGCCTTCACGTTTTTCATCAGAGTTATATAATTAAATCCTAGGATGGCCACTGTGTGTCTCTAGAACAAGCCATGGATTACAAATCTCTATTCAGGGACAAAATTGGCCTTTGCCCCTTTCTATCAAAATATCCAGCATTTTGCCTCTCTTTTGAAACTAATTAAGGAAATACCCCTCTTTTGAAACTTGATCTTTTCAAAATTGAGTTAAAAAAAAAAAAAAAAAAATTTCTGGAGTCCTATAATGGTGTTTTAAGGAGCCTATAGTGACGTTTTAAGGACCTATAGTGGCGTTTTGTAACTCGAACTCTATGAAATCAAGTTATAGGTAAAAAAAATTATAAAAAAAAAAAAATTGCCTATAACTTGAGTTCATGGAGCTCAAGTTACAAAACGCCACTATAGGTCCTTAAAACGTCACTATAGACTCTTAAAACGCCATTATAGAGCTCCAGAAATTTTTTTTTTTTTTTAACTCAATTTTGAGAAAATCAAGTTTCAAAAGAGGGGTATTTCCTTAATTAGTTTCAAAAGAGGGGCAAAATGCTGGATATTTTGATAGAAAATGGGCAAATGCCAATTTTGTCCCTTTATTCAGGTATATGGCTCTTACATTTTCATTGAGGTTTTATATTAAATCCTTGGTCAATGATATTTTGGCTACTGCCTTCCTCATGGAAATATAAGTTTTGATTAATACAAGGGAATATTATTGGCTAGAACGTCATTGGTTAGAGAAACTTTAATTTAGTGTTAAAAGTGTTATTAGTTTAGCCAAGTTTAATACTAGTGAGTCAGTTTGTATAATTCTATAAGCTCTATATTTTTGTAGAGGATATTAAGTATATTTCCCGGATTGATTATAGGTCATATTTAAGAGTATTTTGAGACTATTTGAAGGGTGTTTCAACTAGACTTTCAAAGTGATTCAAGTGCTGTAAGTAATTATGCATAATATGCACAAGTTTTGTTCTTTAGGTTCTTAGAAGTTAAGATTTTCAAAAGTTACATTTTTTTAAGCTTACATTTTTAAAAGTTTATCAAAAAGCATTTTTACATCATTGAAAGAGAAATTTGATTTTTTTTAAATAATGTTTTAAAGAGAAATTTCAAATTTTAAATAAGGTTTTGAATGTCCAAACCTCATTTAAAAGATGATCTCTAAACTAAACTATTTTTCAAAAATAATTGAGTTTTAAAGTAAGTTTTCTAAAAAGGTTCTTGTTCTTTAAATTTGTTAAAACCAAGTGATTTCAGTCATATTCCTATTCTCCAAATGGTATTTAAAATGTTTCTTTTAGCAAATTAAATTTTCAAATTTACTCAAGAATTGTAATATTTTTATATAAACTCCTAAGTTTCCATTCGTTCCCCAAGAGAGTCAAGCATCCTTTGATTTATGTTCTATTTGATATTGTGATCTTTGATATGCCTCTGTATTTGGAATAATTGTTAATATCAAGTAAATTATTATATTTTGTATAAACTTTGCTTTTGTGATATGTGACTCAAAATAAGTGTTTTTAGAATTGATCAGATATATAAGATATATGTGTAAATCTGCTCACAAGATTGTAGTGAGAATATGTGATGATCCTTCCCCAGCAGGGGTTAGATGTTGGTATCCGCTCACAGGATTGTATGTGAGACTATGTGATGTGTATATGTGACACTGTGCTCTAATCAATTATATGTATGTGATTTCAAATGATTTTAAGATGTGATTACATATGTATTAAGTGATTCATTATATGTTTAGTGGAATAATTATTTTTGATATCATTAAATGAGTTTGTGAAAAAGCAAAATACTCATGCTTTGCTTGACTCTATTCTGTTGTGTATTCTGTATAATTACTTACTAGATGTGTGGCTCACCCCATCAATTACTATTTTCAGATTAAAGTGTAGTTGGGAATATAGAACCTTTGGATCGCTTTGTAAGGTGCACGGTAGAGCGTGGAAGTTGTAGGCAACTTCAGTATTACTTGAAGACTTATAGTTTTATATAGTGGAGATAATTTTCAATTTGTGGAGTTTAGATTTTTGTAAGAGGTTTTTAAGAGTAATTGTTTCTTTGGAGTTTTAAGTTATTTTGGATCAATTATGTTTATTGAGTTATATAAGTTTAGCAGGTTAGTCATGCATCTAAATTCATGTTCCATGAATTTGAGTCATGACACACCTAACATCCCAATCTTTATTTTACCATACTACACATTAAAATAATATAAAGTAGAATAAAAATAATATAAAAATATTCTCACAACAACCACAACTCAGCAAACCCACAACTCAGCAAGCATGCTCATTCAACCACAACTCAGCAAACCCACTGATCAACCATTACTCATAGCAATGATCCCCATCGGAACCACCATGCACGACCTCACCACGATCCATGCCGACCACCACGCACGACCTCGCCACGACCCACGCCAATCCCTACCGATGTACGAACCCCATCGAAACCCATAACCACCAATCCCAAAACCTATTAAACCCGAAACCTATCAACAAACCCATCAACCACCGTGAGAGACCCATCACCACGACGGCAACCCCCACCTCCACCACCATGAACCCACAAAAAATCCAATCCAAAATTAGCATCTACCTTGCATTTGATCTAGCCAATCAGAATTCAAAGCTGAAAATCAAGCAAAAAAAAAAAACACAATCAACAAGTGCACATTACATGACCAAAGACCAAAAAAAAAAAAAAAAAAAAAAAAAAAAAAAAAAAAAAACAGATGAAATCGCAAAGAGAAAATACCAAAAAGACATGCAGCGATTACCCCATCAAAACCCACCCTTCACTAGAGAGAGCGATTAGACAGAGAGGGAGGAAAGAGAGTAGGATCTTGAGAAGTGGAAAGAGAAAAGAAGAGAGTAGGGAGAGAGAGGAGATGAGAGGCTGAAGAGAGAGAAAGAAAAAGATATTTTAGGAAAAATGAATAAAAAATTATTATTTTGGTTTTGCAAGTTGCTACAGTAGATTTTAAATGTAGAATACTACTGTAGCTCGATTGTATATTTTTTTACAATTGGCATGCCGGGTGCTAGGACGTTTTTGTGTTTTGATGGTAAAATATATCTACATTTGGCATATGACAGTTCGGATGTGAATGCTCTGAGCACGTTACTTTGTTTTGTTGTCGGTTTTTACCCTAGAACTTAACAGTGTATTTAACTTTGAACATGGGATCTTGATGGGATTGAATTTATTCACTTTATTGTTGTTTGCTTGACTAGAGATTTATGTGCCACAACACACAAGGATGGAACCTAGCGGGGGCTGTGGGGCCTAAGCCCCCCCTAATAGAGTTTCGGTCTAAGAAAAATTATTGGCTCCCTTGCTACCAAATGCTTGGCCCCCTCTACAAAATTAAAATTAAAACCCAATCAAAACAACATCACTATCTAAATACTAACCAAAACAAGATTGCAACCCAACCCAAACAACAGCAATCATGTCTCAAGTCTTCTTAATATTTTCTCTAGTCTTCGTCTTCTTCGGTTGTTTTGATCTTCATCTTCTAATTTTCTCCAACCTTCTTCTTTGTGTTTTTTTTTTTCTTTTTTTTCTTTTTTTGCTCTAGTCTTCATCTTCGTCATCATGTTTTTCAATCTCTTGCAATTTGTGACTGTGTTTTCAAATTTTTCATTCAATTATGTTTGGAATTTGAGAAAAAGTTAGCTTATTTTTGCTTGTAAAGTGGGTCCCATTGCACTGTTAAGTGGGTCTCATCATTCCAAAAATTAGCTTTTATTTTTTTTCTACATATTTTCAGCAAAAAGTTTTTAATTTTAGTAAAAAAAGTAGTTCCCAAACAAACCCTATTTAGTATTTCAATTTCCTACCCACCAGGCTACATTGCCACTTTTATCTCACGTCTTTTTTTCTCTTTTCTTTTTTTAAAGTAGCAATAACCCCGAAACGATATATTGATATTAACTGGTACCAAAATTTTTCGTTTTTCTAACCAACCAAGCAACTAGACCAATGACGGCAACACCACCCAATCTGTCCTAATTTCAAGTATTTATGTTATTTCTCTCTTTCTCCATTCAAAACGTAATTGATATGATCTCTCTCTCTCTCCATACATTTATGATTTATGCGATACACTAATAAAATATTAAGTTTACTTGTAACAAGTTGTTGGATTGATGCTTAAGATAAACAATTTTCAAAAGTTTGATGAAGAGGTCAAAGAAAATAATATAAAGTAGATTGTGGATAATGATGGAAATCAAAAGATGGTAATTATTGAAAACATTGTGGAAGATTCAATTGAGGTCAACTATGAAAATAAGTCCATAACCTATAGTCCCCATATTTCACTTGATTTGTTGAATACGGCTATACAATCTATTAATTCCTTAGAGTCGAAAATTTTTATTTTATTATCAACCCTTTGTTGATTGATGTTACAAATAATTGAAGGCAAGTGAGAAGAAATTTTATGCTATGCTATAAAGATACAAGTTTCAAAACTGGATCAAGTTACTAAAGCTTTCGAAGTATTTGTTTATTTGGAGTGGAAGATTTCAAATTTCGACTATTAACTTGAGGACAAATTTTTTTCAAGTGAAGGGTTTGATGTAGGATAGAATCTACTATTTGTTTCCTTAATGTTAGGTGCTTTTAATTATTTTTTATGTCAAATTAGGTTTCTATTATGATTAGGTATTTGTAGGGGCCAAAATCTGCAGACAACAAGCCCTACCCAACTTGGGATAAGATCTGTCTGGTCAGTAGGCCCAATACAATTAATTTGATAAAGATGGATGGTCTAGTCATGGAGTCGTTTTAGCAACGCTAGAGGAAGAAAAGGTTAAGACAACAAGTGAGAATAAAGATAAAGTCAAAGCATTAGTTGGTCGTTGTTCGTTCCAAAATAGAAAATGGATTCGATACAATTTTTTTTTTTTTTTTAAAGAGTTTCCGTATCTCAGTAATGGGGTCTGTTGATTCAGAAATCATGGGATGGGTAAATGTAATAGATCATGAATCCATTTTTTTTTCTACCTCTGTCACTCTATCTTTCTTAATGCTAATTAATTTGATAGAGATGGATGGTCTAGTCATGGAGTCGTTTTAGCAACACTAGAGGAAGAAAAGGTTAAGACAACAAGTGAGAATAAAGATAAAGTCCAAGGAAAGATAAACTTTTATTAATGGTCTTCCTTGATCAGTCCGAGGAGCCCAAGTTCTTGTATAACTTCATAACAACCACTCTTTCTCTATCTTACCTTAGGAGCTTTTGCCGAACTTTTTTCGATCCCCAATCTTGAGGGGTTTGCCTCTCTTTATATAGTAGGAAGGATTGCATCCTGGCCCTTCACTAGGACGCCCCTTAATTCTGGTATTGGATACTTATCCCATCACTACCTTGATGGTGGTGGTAGAGTAGGCTGAGCAAGCTATGAAGACACTATTCAGGGGTCATTCTGCATTTAATGTGACAAGATAGTTTGGCAGGGAGTATTAAATGTGGAGGTGATGGATGCTTCTCCAAGAAGCTTCCTCCTACCTTCACCTGCCCTTTATCACTTCCTTGCTCGGCTTACACCCTAGTACTTGGGTTGGGCCCTGGTTTCCCAAGGGAAGCTTGCTCCTTGGTCTCCTCGGATGGGCTCCCTTCGGTTTCTAGCATTTGGTTATCTCGTTTGGGTTGGGGCCAATTTGATGAACAGTGAGGCCTAACCGTCTCCTAGGGATGTTTTTATACAACGAGTCTCTATTCCTTAGGTTCCTCCCTCCCACAGTATTATTTATAATTAATTTTAGAAAATATATTTTCTTATTTATCAAGTTTTATAGAGCCTTTAAATTTGCCTCCAAGCCAATGAATGTTTTTTTTTTTTTTTAAACGATTCAAATTCAATTTAATAAAAGTTTAAACTTTTATCTCTCTATTTTTTGGTGGATTCCAACCATCTTTCCTTATGGATTCAAGAAACCATTGTCTTGAATTCAAGCAGGAATGAAGCTATTCTTAGGATCCCCCCACCCCCCCCCCCCCCCCCACCCCCTCCCCACAAATTTTTTATTACAAAATATTAGTATATATAGGTATTAATTTTAGCAATTTTGTTCAATAAAATTACACTTAGCCCCCCTTAACAATATCATTAATCATTTTAAAGACCATCAAAAATTTAAAGATGTAAAATCTAAAACAAAATTAACAAGCTAAAAAAAATTAGCTCAACAACAAAAATTAATAGCAAAACTAAACAAAATTAAGCTCAATCAACCAATTTTACCAAAAACAAACAACCACCCAACCCTTTAAAAAAAATTTAAATAGAACTAGAGTGGTCATACTTGTTGAGTGGGTGGTGAGAACAAGAAAATTAGAATACTACTTGCTTGTGTTTACTCTTCTAGTTTCTATTGCAACTATGAAATTAGCGTTTTCAACTATGAATGTTACCAAAACTAAGCTTCGCAACAAATTGTAAAATAAGTTTTTAATGAATATGGTTAATTGAAAGGGACATTGTTGCGGCAATTAGTATGGATTCAATCATAAATAATTTCAAATATTTAAAAAAAGCCTAGTTCCATTTTCATAAATTATTTCATTGAATTGTATTAAGAATATTGATTTTGTATTTTTTTTTCTTAAAAGGGTCATGTTAACGAGTGCTCTTAAGGTAATTGTTAATAAACTATTTTAGGAAGGTTTTTATATTACTTTTATGGAAAATTGAAAAAACTATCAAAACATTAATTGGTTTTTCTCTTTTTCCATAAAAACTTTCCTAAAATGGTTCACTAACAAATGCCCTCAGGGCATTCATTAACATTTCCATTCTTATATGGAATCACCGCACTTGGCCTCATCATCTAGTAATCAGCAGCACATGATGAACTTGTCCCTTAAGAGAGACTATTTAAGTGCTTGAACTCATGTCCTCAAAAGAATATTTTATGAAGAAGGATTTCTTCAAATGATTTTAAATCAATGTTACTTTAACAAATTTTTTATATATTTTTTAATATCATCATTAACTACGTCAGCATTTTACATTCATTAATTACAAGTAAAGATTTGACATAATACCAAAAGGATAAGGACTATACATTAAACATATATATTTGAAACATTAGCGATCAAATTGATATTGTGGTGGCAAAAAGTAGAACAATTAATTAAGGCTTCTTTTTAATTAATTTATAAGGTGTGATGCAAGGTGAACCCAATAGTACCCGTTGTATAAGATGATACGAAGATCAGAGTTAAATTGTGTATACAATATGGAAGTATTCAACTAGAATTTGTATAGGAAAAGGCTAAGTGTTCGTCCTCGGTTTCAATCCAAGGATGCAAGTACAATTGAATGATTTTTTTTCTCTCTTTGTTTTTCTTGTCCCCTTAATCCAGGTGCTCCTTAGCTTTATATATATTAGCAAGGATGCATCTGGATCTTACATTTGGAGGGTTGAGATCAGATTCTCTTAATACTTGTCCTATCAAGGCCTTGCTAGAAGGTTTCTACAACAAAATATGAGCTGTGATGGACACTGTTCACGGTCATTCCTCCATTAATGCGGCCAGCTAAGTGGTTATAGACTTCCAGGTGGGATAGTTTAGGAGCGTCTTTAGGACCTTATGTTATTTAGGAAAGCTACACATACTTTAAATATTTCTTACTATTACCCCTCTTTATTCTTCTTTTATTTTGTTACCCCTTATTTCTGTTTTGCTTAAACAGATAAGTAACAAAGATTTCTTTTCTTTCTTCAGATAAAAAAGTTATTGCCAAAAAGCGTGGTTTGGTATATTTTAATTTACTAAACCAAGTTTTGAGATCTAAGATCTTCTTACACCAAGACAGCCAACTCTGAGCGGTTCATGCCATCCTCGGTTTTAGACCTATCTCCAACCGCATCCACGTGTCCAAGCACGTGATCAAAGCCAAGGACGCACGTCTTACAATAGTCAATGTGGCCGTCAAGGGTTTTATTCGGAAACCCCCTCCTACTAGCACTCAACCTATTGAGCTCCCTACTTTACGAGATCCCCAACCCGTGGTTGAAGAGGCTGTCTCTTCAAACGAAGAGTCCGAAACATAATCCGAAGGAGTTGAGGAGTATTCTGAAGGAGTTAAGGAGTATTCCAAAATTTTCTACTACCAAGGTGAATTCGAGGATGTAGCTTCTACATCAATTCAAGCTATTGTCTTAGTTAGCGAAGATCAAGGGGAAACTAAAATTCCAAAAGCCATGATGCTAGAGAAAAAGCTGCCAAACCTACTCTCACTATGAGAATCTCATGCTGGGCATGCTACTTCTGAAGTGGCTGTAGTTCCAAGGCCCCTAACACCGATTCCCCCTCCCCCTCCAACCCAAATTGAATCAGTTAACAAGAAACGAAAGAGGGAAAAGAAAAGGGGGAAAGGATCCACTGAGGAGGGGAAGATCTAAGAGGAAACTCCTCCCAAGCACCCTAAGGCTGCCAAGGTAACTAGGGCCTAGTAGAGAAGAGGGGGAGATTATTAGATTTGATCCCGAAGTGTCGTGCGCGCATTTCCAATTGGGATCCCCCTTTGTATAGGATGGGTCCCCCCTTCCCTCGGATTCTTCAATCCGCCACTTTGATAACGAAAAGGCAGGCTATGTGGCCAACTCGATAAAACAAGCCCTTCTCCTTCTTAGGGACATGGCCGAGCTTCGCAACTTGAAAAAACATGAAATGTTTTTCTCCTTAAAGAAGGACCTAGCAATGGTATGTGCCCATTCTATACTACTACTAGCCCTTTCTCTCTGCTTTATTATTATTATTATTATTATTATTATTATTATTATTATTATTATTATTATTTTATATATATTTTTTGTTTTTAAACCCTCACTTCCTTTGTACTTGAAATTTTCTAGGCCACTCAAGCTACACATGTGACCAAGGAATGGGTCAATCAAGCTCTTTATAAGAAGAAAGAAGAGGAATCCAAGCGCTACGCCACTCAAAAGGCTCGATCCCAGACAAATAAAAAGCTGAAGGATACGCTCCTTAAGCTAGCTAAGTGCAACAAAGCTCAAAAGAGCACTGAGGCCTCAATTTAAAGTATGGAGAGGCAGGCCTGAGAACAATTGCATCATTTAAGAAAGGCAGAAAGTCAGCTTACCATTGCCCGGACCAAGATTGCTGACTTGATCAAAGAACTAGAGCAAAATGCTGAGGAGATGACCAAGGTGGAATAGGCAGCCTATGACTTGGGGCAAAAAGAAATAGCAGCACACCTAAAGTCCCAGATCACCACTGTATGCCGAGGCTTCTGTCTTCAAACTTGGACAGAGGCTTTAGACACTGCTGGTGTTGATCCCACTTCAAAACTGAGGGACCCAGAAAGGGTATTTTACCCCTCAGTTGTTAGGACATAGGCAACTACTTCCCCTCTCCCTGGCGCTACTATCTCGACCACTCCCACTCAAGTCGAAGACCAACCTCCTGAACCAGGTACTAAAGCCACCACAACTTCCATAACCGCAAAGGAGGTTCCTTCCCCAAGCCAGGCTTCCTCAACAATCAAAGCCAATGTGTTAGTGTTGCAGCCATCAGTCGAAGTGCAAATTAGCAAGGAAGTAGTGAAAAAGGTGGCACCCAAAGATCAACAAGCAAAAGAGACTTAAGAGTTAGGCTTTATTTAGTCCACTTTTTATTTTTGTTATATGGCCTCCTGTATTATGGCCTTACTATTTCTTTTAGTATTGTCAGTCCTAAAATTAATGAAGAAGGCTTTATACTTGTTTTTCGCTACATATATTTTTCTCTATTTTCTACTCTATTATGATAGTTCTTCTCCCCTTTATTGTGCAACCTCGCTTACCTTAAACACACTTAGCTTCTCTAAAGAATTATCCTTCCTTAGGCATAACATTAAACTCTCTCATGCTTAATGTTTTAATCATAAAGAATAAAAATAAAAATAAAAACTTACTAACAAAGGGGGTCCAAAGAGTTTTATCCTAGCCAAGGTCCTATATACTACGTTAATTGATAAAGTTGAGACAGATCCAAAAATTTCAAATAGCATAACGGTAAATTCATTAGAGATAGTGGGAACAAGCAATCAGCCAAAGAGAACATATCTATCAAGAAATTTGATTGTACTTTTAAGTTATAGAGGTATCCCAAAAGAATATTTCATGGATATATTTTCAAATGATTTAAGTGATGCTCATGGAGTTTTCTTTAATAGGAGTGCTGCATTAAGAGTTTCTATTATCCATTAATGATAAATCAGGTGCTAATTTACCCAAGGTAGGCGATCTAAGGAATCAAATCTGACCGAGGTTCTGTTTAACCCTTGATGATAAGCTAGGTGTTAATTTTCCCAAGGTAGGTGATCTGAGGAATTGAACCTAACCGAGGTTTCGTTTAACCCTTGTTGATAAGCTAGGTGTTAATTTTCCCAAGGTAGGTGATCCGAGGAATCGAACCTGACCAAGGTTCCGTTTACCCCTTAATGATAAGCCAAGTGTTAATTTTCCTAAGGTTGGTGATCCGAGGAATCGAACCTGACCGAGGTTCCGTTTAACCCTTGTTGATAAGCTAGGTGTTAATTTTCCAAAGGTAGATGATCCGAGGAATCAAACCAAATCGAGGTTCCGTTTAACCCTTGTTGATAAGCTAGGTGTTAATTTTCCCAAGGTAGGAGATCCAAGGAATCGAACCTGACCGAGATTCTGTTTAACCCTTAATGATAAGCTAGACACATTCTTAATCGAAACAATAATAACAGAGCTGAATAATACATCCGATTATATATAACAAGTAATTGTTCACAAAACTTCCCCCTAGAAATAGTACTTTCGTAAATTATTTACATTCCATGGTTGTGGGACTGTATTCCCGTCTAAATCTTCCAATCGATAAGCCCCCATTCTAGCTACAAAGGTCACCCAATAAGGCCCCTCCCAGTTAGGAACCAACTTTCCCCAAGAGGGATTTTTCATACTTCCAACTACCCTGCACAAAACCAAATCTCCCGGAATGAACACCCCGACTTTTATCCCTTTCTCAAATCCTTGTCTAAGTTGTTGCTGATACTGCGCTAACCTAACTGCATCTATCTCCCTTCATTCCTCAGCTAAGTCGAGGTTAAGGTAAAGGAGTTGTTCATTGCTACCACCGAGGAGTTAATCGGACCTCAAAGTTGGAAAACCTGTTTCTGTAGGAATAACCGCTTCAGATCTATATGTCATGAAAAAAGGGGTCTCGCCAGTAGATCTCCTAGGAGTCGTGTGATATGTCCACAAAACATGGGGAAGTTCATCTACCCATTTTCCCTTCACGTCCTCCAGTTTCTTCTTCAGTCCATCCATAATAACCTTGTTTGTGGCCTCTGCTTGTCCATTACTTTGGGGATACGATAGGGTGGAGTATCTGTTATTTATCCCCAAGTCGCAACAATACTTTCGAAAAGTTTTACTATCAAATTGAAGTCCATTATTCGAGATAAGAGTGTTCGGAACTCCAAATCTAGTCACAATATTTCTCCAGAAAAATCTTTTAACATCTTGATCCCGCATGTTTGCTAACGGCTCAGCTTTTACCCACTTGGTGAAATAACTAGTAGCAACCAAGAGATATCTTCAGTTCCCCATTGCCTTAGGGAACGAACCAACGATATCCAGCCCTAACTATGCGAAAGGCCATGGGCTGCTTAACGGATTCAGTACCCCCCCCCCAGGTTGATGGATGTTGGGAGCATATCTCTGATACTGATTACATTTCTTGACATACTCTTGGGAGGATTTCCGCATGCTCGACCGCCAATAGCCTTGAGTTAGGGCTCTATAGGCAAGTGACCTACCCCCAGTATGACTAACACAAATTCCTTTGTGCAACTCTTATAGCAGTATCTCCACTCCCTTAAGATGAATGCACAGCAAGTATGGGCCCGAATATTAACGCTTATATAGTTTCTGATCCTCGAATAATTAGAACCTCGGTGCCTTTCTATGAACTTTCTCTGCCTCGATCTTGTCCTCAGGTAGTGCTCCGTTTTTAAGGAACGCTACCAATGGATCCATCAAACTAGGACCTACTCGCTTAAAGTTAACTCCAATTGGATTCTGTACATCATAAGCAAGTAATGCATAATCCTCCATGAGTATAATTCTTGGGAAATTCTCCCTACTCATGGCTATGAGAGTTGCAAGTGAATCAACATAAGAAATCTTACCACGAGAAACGTGTTCAAGCGAAAAGGAATGGAAGCCCTCTACCAATCGTTTAACCCGGTTCAAGTACCAAAGCATCCTCGGGTCTTTGACTTCAAAATCACCTCGAACTTGACCTGCTATGAGTCTTGAGTCACAGTAAGCCTTGACAGTCTTTCCTCCCAGTTTTCGCATAGAGATCAACCCTGCTAGTAAAGCCTCGTATTTTGCTTCGTTATTTATTGCTGAAAAACCAAGCCTTAAAGATTTTTCCAAAGTAATGTCGTCTGGAGAAATCATTACAATCCCTGTTCCTGACCCTTTCTGGTTGGCCGCACTATCCACAAACAATTGCCATGCCTATTGAACTATCACTGAACCCACTCTCAATACTTCCTCGGGTGCTGCTACCCTTTCTAGATTACCCAGCTCTTTGGTAAATTTTGCTACTAAATCTACAAGAACTTGACCTTTCATAGCGATTCGAGGCAGGTACTTGATGTCGAATGTGTCGAGCATAGCTCCCCATTTTGCCACTCTACTCCTATAATCCAATCTTCAGAGCAATGCCTGTAAGGGCAATTTAGTCAAGACAATCACGATATGGGCTTGAAAGTAGTGGGGCAACTTCTTAGTAGCATGGATGATAGCAAAAATTTCTTTCTCTAGGTGGAGGTACTTAACCTCGGCCTCTTGGAGGGATTTGCTGACATAGTACACCAACTTTTGAATTCCTTCATCCACCTGTATCAAAACCAAACTCATTGCATGCCGAGCAACAGCCACATACGCGTACAAAACCTCTTCTTTCTCTGGCTTGGACAAGATTGGCGAATGTGCCAAGTAAGCTTTTAACTCCTCAAAAGCCTTATCACATTCCTCAGACCATGAAAAATCCTTCCACTTATGCAGTAATTGAAAGAACGGTCTACACAGCAAACCTTGATATGAACTTGTTCAAAGTCACTATCATCCCAGTAAGGCGCTGAACTTCCTTTGGGATCCAAGGAGGGTGCAAATCATGGATAGCCTTAATCTGATCGAGATTAACCTCAATCCCTCAATGGGTGATCATGTAGCTTAAGAACTTTCTAGAACCCATGCCAAAAAAGCACTTAGAGGCGTTTAGACGTAACTTTTGCTTTCTCAAAATTGTAAAAACTTCACCAAGGTCTGAGAGATGTTTGAACTCTTCTTTACTTTTTACCACCATATCATCAATATATGCCTCCACAATTTTTCCCAACTAGCCTTTAAACATTCTAGTGGCCATTCTTTGATATCTGGATCCGGCATTCTTAAGTCCAAATGGCATTACTCTATAATGGTAGTTTTCTGTTAGAGTGAGGAGGGTTGTTTTCTCTTGGTCTAGCAGCGCCAATAGGATTTGGTGGTAGCCTTGAAAAGCGTCCAAGAAACTCATCCTAGGATGTCCATATGTCGCATCAACCAACTGATCTATCATTCTCCTGATTTTTTCTTTACCACCATGGTATTAGCTAACCACTTAGGGTAGAAGACTTCCTTGATTGCTCCAGCCTGCTTGAGCTTACGGACCTTGTCTTTTACAGCCTCGGCAGGTTCTTTAGACAAATGCCAAGGTAGTTGTTTCCTCGAAGTAGCCTTTGGATTAACAATTTAACGGTGGCAAATAAACTCAAGATTAACCCCCGGTGCTTCATATGCATTCCATGCAAAGACATCCAAATTATCCTTAAGAAAGTCCACCAGTTGCTTCTTAGCCTGTATTGGGAGCTGAATCCCAATTTGAAAGTACCTATCCACATTCTCTCCAATGGTGATCCTCTCTAACTCCTCACATGATACTAGACCATCCAAGGAGGCGAGTGACCCGAACTATGATTGCTACAATGTCGGAGCCACTCCCGAAGAACCAACTTCTACAATACGATGATAAACCGCCGCGACTATGCATTGTCTAGCCACTGATTGGCATCCTACCAGCTCAGCCACCCTATCCCTGGTAGGATATTTCACCTTGTCATGCAACGTGGATGAGACCACCCCTATGGCATGCAGCCACGGCTTGGCCAAGATGGCGATGTATGGTGAAAAAGCATAAACCACTATGAAATTCACTTTTACCACTTTATCCCCTGTTTGTACGGGGAACTAGATCATCCTCTTTGGAATAGTAGTGTTCCCATTAAACCCAATTAACGAAGCATCATACTAGTCTAGGTCTTCAAATCTAAGTCCCAAACCTTTAAATAAGTCAGGGTACATAATCTCAGCCCCGCTGCCTTGATCAATCATCATCCTCTAAATATCGAACCCCACTACTCGCAAGGTTACCACCAAGGCGTCGTCATGTGGTTGAATCGTTCCCAACTTATCCTCAAAAAATACTATGATTGGTTCCAAATTCTACAGATTCTTCCACTTATGGTGGCACCAACATCACCCTGTTAAATAGATGAGGTGCTCCTCTTGGGGTTGCAAAAATAACATTTATCGTTCCCAAAGATAACCAAGGTGCTCCACCTCACTGTGGTCCTTCCGCATGCTGGTCCCCCCGACTATCTGACTGCTACAAAAATTGCTTTAATTTACCAGCCTTAATCAACTGGTCCAAAAAGGTTTGTAAAGTTCTACAGTCCTCGGTCGTGTGACCTTTGTCCTAGTGGTACTGACAATGCAGATTCTGATTTCCCTTAATGGGGTCTCCTCCCATCTTATTTGGCCATTTAAAGTAGGGCTCGTGCTTTATCTTCTCTAATATTTGATATATTGGCTCTTTGAACACCGAGTTTACCGCTTAAGGGCCCATGATATTGTGGGGTGCTTGATTGTAGAATTCTCTCCTCGGCCTAGAAGATGCGAACTGGCCTGTCAAGCTATCCCTTTAGTCAGGGGTGAAAGCCTTGGCTTTCTCTTTGGTAGAGCTCTCGTTGTCTTCAATCCTTTTATGCTCCTCAATCTGATCCATCAATTGATGCATACCCCGAGGTGGTTTCATGGTAAGCAATTTCCATAGGTTTGAATGTGTAAGAAGACCCATTTTGAAGGTTCGTACAATGACGTCCTTAAAATCACCGTCAATTTCACTATAAATCTCCCAGTATCTATCAGAATAACTCTTCAGTGTTTCCCTTCTTTCATAGACATTGAAAGTAAGGAGTCTAGGGGTCTAGGGACTCGGCTACAGGTTACAAATCTTGCCCCGAAGGCCCTTGTTAGCTCCTCATAGGAATGTATTGATCCTTATTCAAGGCTATCAAACCATCTCATAGCCACCGAACCAAGGCTCGAGGGGAAGACCTTACACATTAAGGCTTTATTCTTTGAGTGAATGGACATTCTCTAGTTAAACTGGCTTACATGCTCAACTGGATCGGTTTTACCATTATATATGATGAAAGTAGGTTGGTTAAAGCGACGAGGTAGCTCAGCTCGTTCAATACGCTGAGAAAAAGGGGAGTGAGAAATTTGAAGGAGAGCTTTTCCCATAGCATCATGCCTTTGGCCTCTTCGTGGTGGTGTTCTGGATTTCTTATGATAGTGGTTTCGTCCTGAAGTGTGACGAGATGATGACATGAACGACTTGCTAGGTGGAGTCCTGCTCCTAGGTCGGTAGCTTCCATCACTTTCAATACTTAGATATTGGTCTGGAGAAGGAGTTCTATCTTCCCTTCTCCAAGTTTGTCGGAGGAGACGTCGACGTAAACGTTCCACCTTCTTCTCTAAATTTCATCACATGAATAATTACTAGCTTCATGTTGTCTGGTTCGTTCAGAATGGAAGGAAGGTGCTCCCTGGCTGTGAGTATGCGCCATATCTTGATCCCTCCTACGTTCAAGATTAACGAAATGATCTTTACGCTAAGGGCCAACAGACTCCAGTGATTCACTGCGCCTAGGACCAGCCATAATCGCGAGTTTTACATGGATACTTCAAGAGACTTTCCCACAAACGACGCCTATTGTGGTGGCGAAAAGTAGAACAAGTAATGAAGGCTTGTTTTTAATTAAGCTACAGTTCACTCACACAATTAATTTATAGAGATAGGACATAAGGTCAACCCAATAGTACCCTTTGTATAAGATGATACAAAGATCAAAGTTAAATGGTGTATACGATGTGGAAGTATTCAACTAGAATTTGTATAGGAAAAAGCTAAGTGTTCATCCTTGGGTTTAGTCCAAGGATGCAGATACAATTGAATGGTTTTTTTCTCTCTCTGTTTTTCTCGACCTCGTGATCTAGGTGATTTTTAGCTTTATATATATTAGCAAGGATGCATTTGGATCTTTAATTTGGAGGGTTGAGATCAGATTCTCTTGATACTTATCCCATCAAGGCCTTGATAGAAGGTTTCTACAACAAAATATGAGCTGTGATGGACACTGTTCACGGTTATTCCTCCATTAATGCGATCAGCTAAGTGGTTACAGTGCATTAAATGCGGAGGGGATGACTACCCTGTCCTTCCTTTTTATTCTCTTCCTTGTTTTGAACCTAGTTACCTTTGTCTCCCCAGGGATTACACCATGCGTCCTCTGACTTTACCCCTCAACCGTCCAAGGTTACACAGATGTCCTCGACGTCCTCGTCAGTTTATTGTTTAGGGGGTCCAAGGGGAGCTACGTACACACCTTTCAAGGACAATTGGCCCATGCTCCCCAAGGCCACCACTATATGAACTTTGTTAGCCATTTGGGTCCTCATCCCCCCACAGATACATATCATAAACGTAAAGAGACATAATGATAATTTATCCTAGTTTTTTTAATATGTCTATGCTGTTTGACAAATTTTCTAATTCAACATAAAATTACATTTATGAATCTAGCAATCTTGAATTTACCATTGATGCATGGATATTGTTTTATTTGTTAAAATAACATTTTTTTTATCCATGCAATATGACCAAGTTTAAGCTTTGTGAGTTTCTCAATTTAAGCTTTGTGAGATTGCACTTTTATTGAGTAGGTGTAAGGGAGAAATTTGTTTCAGCCCCTACGAGCTCATTGTCCTCTTTAGGGAGCCAGGCCCCCAAGGTTTTGTCATCGTCCCCGAGTGTAAGACCAAGCAAGCGCTTAGCTTGGACTTGTAATCCCACATCGGTTAGAAAAGCGCCCCACTCATGCTTTATATGCCTCTGGGACTTGCATGAGTGTACCATCACTCACATGAACTGAATAATACCGAAATGGACCAAATAAGATAGAATAGGACCAAACCTGACCGAATGGACTGAATTAGAATTTAGAGGACCAAACAAGACCAAAAAGGACTAATTTAAACCTAAGAGGACCAAATAAGATCAAATAAAGCCGGACTGGACCAAATAGAATCAAACATGACCGAATAAAGCTAGACTGGACAGTTTGGACTGAATAGAATCGGAAAGCACCAAATAAAACCGAATGGACTAAATAGACCGAACATCACCGAATGGACCGAAGAGGATTGATTGAACCAAACAAGGCCAAATGGACCAAAAAAGACCAAAAGGGGGCCAAATAAGACTGAAGAGGACCAAAGGAACTGAACAAGGCCGAATGGACCGAATAAGATATAAAGGGGCCGAAGATTACCGAATAGACTGAATAACGCCTAGCATCCGGGGATAAAAAAATAAAAATAAAAAATAAAAAATAAAAAAATAAAAAAATAAAAAAAAAAAAACCTATCTTACATTCTCAAACACCGCTTTATCTATTTTACCAATTATTTCACAACTTACCCAACATTTCAATTCTATTTTTACATACAACCTAATAAAATAATATAAACTACCTAATAAAATAATAAAAAGTACTTTTCTCTATCTCTTTCCTCCCACTCTCTTTTTCTCTTCACTCACAATCACAAGATTTATTTATTATTTTTTTTTACAACCCATGAACAGTAAAGTTGCATATATGTAACCTAGAGTACTAGCATTGGGGGTTGTAAAAACCCCTTAGTTACTATTTTATTTACCAACAAGGCTAAATCCATCCACATTTGGGGGTGGGTCTTTATTTTTTTTGGCGAAAACCACATTTTTGTCCCTACATTTTCACATGATTCTCACTTTGGTCCTTATCTTTTATTTTCACCGCTTTTAGTCCCTATTTAAAAAAACACCATTCATTTTAGTCCTTACCGTCAATGCCTTAACGACAAAGTCTTACTTGGCATATAGAACTATTAAAATAATAATAATAAATTTATTTTGGTATTAAAAATATCACGTCAGCATCTAAATTAAAAAAATTAATTAATTAATTAATTTTAACTAAATTAAAAAATTAAAAACATAAATAAAAACAAAAAAATTACTTTAATTGAGATCTAAGTGTGTCTTAAACAAGAACAACAGGAACATAAACCCAAATCTAAGAACACAAAATTAAAATTCAAAAATCACAAACCCAAAAAATAAGAGCAGAAAATTAAATTTTAGATCCACGTCAAATTAAACATGAACAAAAAATTAAACATGAAAACAAACACAAAACACAAACCCAAAAAATTAAAATAAAACCAAGACAACACTCCCTCTCTCTCTCTCTCTCTCTCTCTCTCTCTCTCGTATAAATTCTTTATATCTCTCTCACTCTCATTGAGCGATCCCAGCCATGGCTGACTCTCATTCACTCTCATTTTATACTTCTTTTTCTTTGTTCTTTCCAAATCCATTACTTGCTCTATTTGTGTTAGTATCTTTGTTTTCTTATTTCTTTTCAGATCCATGACTCTCTCTTTCTCTCTCTCGGTGCTTGTTTCTTTTCAAATTTTGAATTTGTGATCTTGTGTTTATGTTCAAATATCAGTAACTGAAGGGTGTGGCGATGGGTCTTGGCCATGGGGTTCGGCCAAAAAATAAATAAAATAAATAAAAACCTAGATCCATAGATAGTCACAAACCCATGATTAAACTAAGAAACTCGTTTCTAAAAGCACATGAATAAACTAACCCATACTTATGAACACACACACAGCACACAACTCTTCGTTTTGATATGAGAAATTAGAGAGAGAGATAGTGGTGGTGGTGGCCAACGTTTTCACGATGGAGCAAGGAGGCTCCACCATGTCAACCACGTCGTTGCCGCTCTTCGATTCTGCTCTCTCTGATTTTCTCTGCCAAGTCCCTCACAAACAACTCTTCGTTTTGATCTGAGAAATTAGAGAGAGAGATAGTGGTGGTGGTGGCCAACGTTTTCATGATGGAGCAAGGAGGCTCCACCACGTCAACCACGTCGTTGCCGCTCTTCGATTCTGCTCTCTCTGATTTTCTCTGCCAAGTCCTTCACAAACAGCTCTTCGTTTTGATTTAGAGGTAAGCGAAATGGGTTGTTGCTAGGTTGAATTTTTTTGGTTTGGTTTTGGAATTTTTGAGATTTGATGATTGATGTGTTTTTTGGTTTATTTTCCTTGTGGGTATTTTGAATCTTTTGGGTTTATTGGAGATGGGTTTAATTGCGAGTTGGTGGTTGTGAACAGAGAAAGGTAGTGGCTTGGTGGTTGGCTAGTTCCTGTGATGGGTGGGGTCGAATTTGGGTTTTTTGGGTTTTCTGAAGATGGATTGCTGGGTTTGTGTTTGTATTCTTACTGATGTTTGGGTTTGTGTTTAGTTGACAAGAAAAATCAGTCGCTGGTTTTGTGTTTGTTGCTTTTGTGTTTGGTTGACAAGGAAGATCTATAGCTGGGTTTGTGTTTGTGTTTGTGTTTTTGTTCTTGCTGGAAATTAGTTTGTGTTTGTGTCTTTGTGTTTGGTTGACAAGAAAGGGCAAGAAAATGCCAGAAAATCTGGCTATGTGTAATTTTTAAATCTGAATTTATGTTCTTTAGAGTTCTTGTTGGAGATGAACTGGATTTTAATTTTGTTTTTTCTTTTTTATTTTGTACAAATTGATAAATTAATTTTCTTTTTTAAAATGGGAGATTGACATGGCATTTTTATTATTATTTTATTAGTCACGTCAGTATTTACTGTGCAAATAGTGCACTATGTTTGCCACGTAGGATATTTCCGTTAAGTGAGTAATGGTTTTTGATTTTAGGGATGAAAAGTAGTGAAAATAAAAGTTAGGAACCAAAGTGGGAACTGCGTGAAAATATAAGTACGAAAATGTAGATTTTGCCTTTTTTTTTACTGTTCACAAGGATGTAAAATATATATATTATTTTAATGACAAAAGAGAGACAAAAAAAAGTAGAGAGGAAAGAAAGATGGAAGGGAAGAGAGAGAAACTGAATTTTTTTATATTATTTGTTAGTATAGTTTATATTATTTTAATGAGTTATATCTAAAGATAGAAACTAAAATTTAAGTAAATTATAAAATATGATTGTAAAATAAATAAGTAGGTTTTAATGGGGTAAAATAAACACTTTTTTGCATTTTGGATTCTAGTACTCTTATGACAAGGCGGCAAATTTTTTTAAGAATATAAACCTGAATAAAGTGAGTTTTTTGGGTGTCTTGGGTTGTAAAATATCAGCCGGATATTTACAGCCCAATGCTAATACTCTTAGGACCGAACAAGATCGAAAGGGACCGATTAAAACCTAAGAGGACCGACTTCTCTCTCACTCAGCCATGGCACCACAGTCTCTCTCAGTGTCCCTTACCACCGTTGCTCTCTCTCTCTCCCTCAGCCTCGCCTATTTTCAAATTTTTTCTGAATGGCAAATTACTCTGGCCTGGCCTGGGACATTTGCTTCTGCAGAATGGTTGGTTCGGCACCCTTCGTTAATGGAAAAGCCGACAATGCATTGCATTTGGCAGGTGTGTCAGTCTATTAGCTATTCACATGTTTGTTACTATTAGCATTAGACTGTAATTATTTGTTCTTAGCAAACTTTACATGATACTCTACATTGTGTGGATTTTGATTAGATTGGATTATATAAGCATGTGTCATGTGAGTGTGTACTAAGTCTTTTATCAGGTGTTTAGCAAGTGGATTTTAGGTATATAAGCGATAGCGAAGAGCTTTAATTGTTACTTGACTAATTCTTTTGTGGTATAATGTAGATGTGGTTAGCATTTTCCTTGGGTCGTGATGCTTTAGCACCGTGGATCTGTACTCCTATTGATGGCGATTTATTTTTGCATCTTGATCTTACTATGTGCAGTAAAAGCTTGCTTTGTTGTTTATTTGCAATTGCACCAATACAAGTCAAGACCCCACACATTTGTGCTTACGTTTGAGATTAGTGCTTTATTAGTGACTCCTTTTTGAGGTTTGAAACCTTTGAGGCTGTGGCTCTAGGTGTAAACCTAATATGCCTTATCCAAAGTTACTACTCGTTGTAAGCTTTTTGATACTTGTTTTGTATTGCTTCCACTTAAAAGCCATACACTTTATTTTTCTTAATTAGTTTATGATCTTAGTAAGTTCTAGGTATCACTGGGTTCAGTTGGTTTCTAAGGGTGTATTTTTTGTATTTTGACTTTAAATGTTTTTTTCAATGGCAGTGGCACCAGTGCTTTGGCCATATATCTCCGAAAACTGTTTCTTCTGGACATTACAACATCAGACTATGATGATCAGGAAATTGAAGAGAACATGTGCTAGCTCATAACTGCAGGGCTAATGGGATTACTCCTGTCCTTCCTCACCTAAAGTGTGAGTCACTTCTATGCCCACTTGGTTATTTGAGCCATGTTGTTAACTACTGAGGAGAATAAATTCTTAAAGTAATCATTGCGTAGAATTTGGCATTCAGATGTGATTAGTTGGAGAAATCTAACTTTGGGTTCTTTTTATGTGACTCACTACTAGAAGATAATTTTCTTGATTTTCTCCTTCACTATCATTCAATTTTAATAACTTATGTGTTTTTTTTATTAAGTGTTTCTAATTCCAGACCACACTTATGTTTTCAGATACATGGGGAGACACCTTTCCAGCTGCTGACCCAGACTGGGACCTGATTATTGCTAGTGATATCTTATTTTGTAAGCTTATGATCAGTTAAATTCTGTCTGACTTCACTCTTTTTCTTTTTTCTTTTGGGGGATGGTGCATTAATAGTTTAAAGTACAAGAAATATCCTAAGCTAAGTGACAAAAAAACTCACCATACTTACCTAGGATTTCTGTGCTCTGCGGAGGTTTGGAATACTAAAAGGGCTAAATGGTAGTGTAGAAGCATTTGAGTTCTTTACTGATATACTGTCTCTGTTAATGTCACAGTCACTCATGGTGTCAAAAACTGGCGACACTGCTTTCAGCTGTTGCCACATGGATAAGGTCAATTGTAGTTTGTCATGTTTATCAGGGCATTGTTAGTCTTTGTTTTAGAGTGGTTCATAGTTGATTCTTGATACTTTCAATGCATCACTAGACCTGGAAATTCCGAGTTGGCAATTTTATTTATATATCCTGCTATGGATATTTATGGCTCTTTTGGTGAGAACTTTTCCACCCTCACTTCCTTAATTACATAGATAATTTTAGGATAGATCTGGAAATTCCGAGTTGGCAATCTCATTTATAAATAGTTTCACATCAAAAGAAGAAAAAATTATGAAAGTAGATCTGGATGGATTTGTGAACATTTGTTAAGATGTTGTTAAAGTATATTTACAATATTTGGTTTTGTGATTTTTGGATTATCTTTACAATTTGATTAGGCACAAATGTATCAGATGAGGTTTGTCTGGTAAAAAAAGTAATGATGCCCATCTTTAGAGAAAAAGTTTGTTTTGTCATACCAACTGGACAACATGTATTCTCCATGGCTGCTAAGCTGATGTCCTCACCAACAGGACATTACATATTCTTAGTGTTATATCTCCCAACCCCAAAGAAAAACACCTTCTCTAGAAAGAGAAAAAGGAAAAAGTAGTTCTTAATATTTGTGTATCTGTGTTTTTTTTTTTTTTGAAATAGGTAATGATGCCCATCTCGAGAGAAAGAGTTTGTTTTGTCAAACCACCTGGACAACATGTACTCTCCAGGGCTGCTAAGCTGATGTTCTCACCAACAGGAAATTACATATTCTTAGTGTTGTATACCCCCAACCCTAAAGGAAAAAAAAAAAAAAAAAAAAAAAAAAAAAAAAAAAAACCCTCTCCAGAAAGAGAATAGGAAAAATAAGCGAGTCCTAACATGTTTTTCTTTTCTCTGCCTGTAGATGTGAAACAATAAGCAAACTTGATCAAGACTCTTTCCTTTCTTCTCAAAAGTTACAAGTCCAAGGATAACAAAGCAGCTCCACCGATGGATATTGAACTGAATGGTGGTACAGTAATAGCAAATCCTGTTCTTATATGTGATAGACTGAAATTGATAATCTTGCTTATATATATGCCTCTTACTGGCAACAGCAGGGTCCAGTTGCCCTGGCCAGATTTTTTATCAAGTTGGAGACGCAGAATTGGGAAGGAAGATGAGTCCCTATTCTTCATTAATTGTGCCAATACTGGTCTTGAAGCTTGAGCATATTGGATCCAGTGTGTATTGCATCAAGCCCAGGCATACAGCTGTTTTGGAGACAATATAAAGTTTATGGTAGAAGCTGATTCTCAGATGAGAAATTGCAATTCAACTGAGTTAATAGAGGTATAAATCAGTGACGTAGTCCATTAACCAGAGAATTCTTTGTCAAACTAGGCTCCGGCGGAAATAAATTCGTAGGGAGTATGTTTCTTGTGAGAATTGTCACCGTTATGGAAGTAGAAGATCCCATGGGAGAGTTTTTGCATTCCCTGAGCACAATAGCTAACACGTACGAAAAGGATTTGAATTGAAATTTGTTAGTGTTATTAAATTAGCTTTCCTGAATCATTGTCATTTTTGTTAAATAATTTGTGGCACCATTTTGTTTGAATGACCTTGCCACCGTTTCTGGGAAGATTTGTCATCACTAAGACCACATAAATTTTGAAATGTTATCTCAGTGTATGTGAGAAAGATTTGTTGATGAGGGACAAGAAACTGTCTGATGGGTAAGTACTAAGTATTTTTGTTTTGTTTTGTTTTTTTGAATAAGAATCATATTCAAACCAGATGACCTGCAAGCAGGATACGAGGCAAGGCAGCATGCTGCACGCTGCACCTACTCAAACCACCAATAACAAAAACACTAAACAACATGACAAGAAGAAAAAACATATACTAATATTTGTAGGGGCTCTTTATGCTCTTGGGCTAGGGTCCTTTTTGCTGTGGGTTGGAGAGTTGGGCCTGGCCCACTATCCTAGCAGGACCTTGTTAAAAGGGCCAGTCTGTGTACAAGACAAGCATCCAAAAGAAAGAAAACAAATAATGACAAATAAATACACATGAATATTAAGGGTGTGTTTAGATACTGCTTATTTTGCTGAAAACTGAAAACTTTTGCTAAAAACAATAAAAAAATAATTTTTGGGTTACTGTTCACTCTCCTAAACATTGTTCATTTGCCTTAATACAGTGTTCATGTCCCATGAACAGTGCAAAAAGCGTTGGTCAAAAAAAAAAAAGAGGCAAAACACTAAACGTGGACGCTGGACGTGGGATCCAAACGGGTACTAAATACATTAGCAAATGTGTTGTGGCAGAAAAGGTTAGTAAAAAAAAAAATAGTTAGTGTAGCTAAACATTAGAATGCAAAAGTAATGGGTCTTTCTGCAAGAAGTGAACTAAAAGAGTCCAAATCCCAACTTGGACAACCTTATTATTGGGCTAGACCATTAAAGTTGCACATTTTGAAGAGCGGGTATAGATAACTACTTCTTGTCTTGTTGGGGATTACAAAGGGTGAGTTTGCGGTAAGAGAGAGAGAGAGAAAAGATTGTTTATTGATGCATGATTTTTCTACCATATTCCCTCTTTCTTTTTTGCCTTCACTTTGTTCTTTCTTTTTCCTCTCTTATTTCCTTTTCAATTCTCTTTGCTCCTTGCCTTAGTCGTTACCCTTTCCATATATGGCTATTGTTTCTATTTATACTAGGTTGATCATATGAGATTTCTATCTTTTAACCCCTATTGTTCACCAACCATTTTTGTCTGCTTGAAGTGTGAACACCTCTTCAGAGTTGCCCATTTATCTACTGGCTGTTCGGCCTCCACCATGCCTAGGCATGCCCAATACTTTTCTCTTTCTTCCATTACTCATCCCATGACAAATCCTTATCCATTTAGGTTTGTTGTGAGTCTTTCTCTCTCATCTCGACGGGTAATGCTTTGGGTCTCTCTCTACCTATCTCTCTGGCATACATAAAGTGGTCCCAGCTATTTACTACATATTTTAGGCAAAGATGTCTTCCTAGCAGAGCACTTCCCAAAAGAGGCTTTGGCTAGATACCAGAAATAGGCCCTTTTTTCCCCCTCCATCAAACTACATGCTTTGTAAATCTTTTGACCGTTGGCCCACCTCCCTTGCATTGGCTAGGTATAGGCTGATGGTGCTCCAACCATAGCGTGGTTATCTTATTACTTCATGCTTTTATTTTCTTTCTTTCCCATGTTGTTTTTGTCGTTGCTACTTGGCTTTGTCTCATTCTACTCCTGAATCTCCTTCGCTCATACTCGTCCTTTATGGAGAAAGGTATGGGCTCATTGGGCTTGCCCCATTTTTGCCTCTTCTTGGGCTTGTGGGCTTGCCTATTGCCGATTTCTGCCCAAACTGGCCTGTTAGGCCTCTTTCTTTCCTTTTCTTTCCTTTGGGCTTTTATAGCCCTTTGCTTCTGCCATTACTTTCTAATCTTTTCTTTATTTCCTTTTTGCTTGTTATTGGGCTTTTTTGCTACTGGGCTCCCTTTATAAAAAATGGGTATCAACACTATTTACAGCAGTCGAATATGAGTAAGCACATTGGACCTGGCAAGAGTAAATTTCCATGAGCTACTATTATGCAACATGCACACACATATGCACCAAAATAAAGATTTGAGTGTCTGAAAATGTGTACAAGCATGAAGGATTTGATTCAATTCTCATGCCATACCATCAATAATGCATCTATGTCTTTGCTAATGGTGATGTTAGCTATACTAGGGTAAGACACAAATGCATTGCCTAAGAGTCCTTCCAAGGAGAGTGGATATCGAAAGAGAGATAGAAAGAGTTTTTCTTCTTTTTTTCATATACACATGCAGTCTTCTACCCAATGAACATTCGACTCTATCTATGGCAAGTTTGGATATAGGGGGAGTAGAGGAGAGAAGGGATTGTTGTTTTTTTTTTTGGAGTATTTTTCTTTATAGAAAGCCTCTTAATTGGATTCACATCTACTTCTTTGGTAAGCCAGTTTTGATAATTACCCTGCACGCTCCATTGAAGCACAAGTCTACCTAGTTGGAACAAAAACAATGATACAATTAGGGAATTTAAGGCACAAAGAACCAATGTATCCCCTTCATCAACATTCACTTCACTTTTTAAAATCCAATGGATCAAATTGAATAAGAATATTTTTAGTTTTTCTTTTTTGTACTTGACAGCTCTGAATAAACATTTTCTATAAAAAAAAAAAAAAAAATACATTCATGGTTACATTACATACACACACAAAAATAAGCGATAATGTTGTCTTTGTGAGGCATGTAGAAGGATTTTGATTTTCTTTATCTATGAATTTATGACTTGTTTGGAAGTTTAGAGAGGGAGGAGAGTAGAGGGGAGTAGTGGAGAGGAGAGTAGAGGAAAATGATTCCCCTCCACCTTGTTTGGATGTTTTTAAAATTAGTAAGGGGGAAGGGAGTAATTAGCCCTTCCCCTTGTGTAATTTTGTTAATATAAAAAGGGTAAATTAAGTAATTTACTTGGTCAATAGTTTATGTATTCTACTTTTCCTCCAAATCTCTCCAATTTTGGGGAATTAAAAATGGGGGGCTAGAGGGAGTTGAAATTCCTCCAAACCCCTCCCCCTCCTTCCTTAAAAAACTTCCAAACAAGGTAATTAGATTACTCTCCCTTCCTCTACTCTACTCCCCCTCCTTTTTTAAACATCCAAACAGGCCATTAGTAAAATTGGAGGTTGACGTGGGACACGAGACGAGGACTATGTGTACATTTAGTTTTTATTTTTAATTTTTAATTTTTAAATTTTAATTTTAAAAAAGAAAAATACCATTTGTACGTGGAAAAAAGAAAAAGAAAACGAAAATGAGAAAATTACTATTCATCTAGAAACAATAATGCCAATCCTGGTTGGCTTTGCTAGAGGGCTCGGGTTCACTTCCAGTGTCTTGGTTGAGATGTGGGCTCTAAGAGATGGGTTAATGCTTGCCAAGGAGAGGGGAATACAGCAACTTCTAATTGAACTTGATGCTTTAAGTGTTGTCATGCTTATGAATAATGACTCGGATAATCTCTTATTGGAGCCTCTTTTAACTGATTGCAGGAACCTTCTCAAGGAAATACCAAACAAACGCGTGATCCATGTCTACCGGGAAGCAAACCAATGTGCTGATACATTGGCTAAGTTAGGAGCGGAGTCTTTATATTGTTTTGAAACCTTTTGTAACCCACCGCTTGTGGTGGAGACTCTACTGGCCTTTGATAAGGCTAGTATGCGTTGTAATAGACTTGTGAACTCCTAAGTTTAATATTATATCATGGTTTACCGAAAAAAAAAAAAAAAAACAATAATGCCAATCGGAAACAAAGGCCATAAAGTATTTTGAATTTTGAGGGCTCTTCGCTCCTATTTATTAGGTTGAAAAACCACATCACAACTTATAATTTGTGCACTAATTGGGTGGGAGCTGAAAAGCCCAATTCATTTGGGTTAATTTTGTGTGGGCCAGGAAAAAAAATGCTTAATACTCTTTAACAAAACTTGGATCAGAAATTCTAAAAGACTAACTTAGGCCCTAAGGCCAAGCCCATCCACCAAAAATTAATAGCCCACCGAAGCCCAAAACAACTTATTACATAAATACCGTTTTAGGGTTTTATCACACGGCCACCAGTCATTGCTTTGCTATATATACTCTCATTTTAGCCGCCACAAACCCTAGCTAGGGTTCCCTTCACTTTCTTCTGGTACTCTTTCTCTCTCCCTCTCTCTGCAACCTAGTTTTCTCCTTCTTCGATCTGTAATTCCCGTTTGTTTCCTGAGAAAACACGGGAAAATATAATTGTAAAATCTGAGATTTTCATTTCTTGTACTGATTTGTTTTATTTGAAAGATCGTATTTTGTTTGATTATATATGTGGATTTTTTTTTGGGGTTTCCGTGTGATGGTTTAGGGTTCTTTTTTGCAGGTACAAAATCTGCTAGTGGGTGTTTGGAAACAAGAGTTTCAAAGATGAGGTATGTGAAATGCCAGTTTGTGGGGTTTTCATTTTTTTCGTTATTTGGTTTTTGCTTGAATTGAAACATGTTAAGCTGGGTTTTGATTTTAGAATTTTATGAAATGGTCAGCATTGAAATTGTAGGATGATTAATGCTGCAAATTGTATGATTGAAGGTTTTATATTCTATATGTGTTGTAAATCTATTACTGAAAAAAACATGGACGAAATTGTGATTATTGAGACTATTTTATTGCTAGTTGAATCCATTTTATGTTGTGTTAAAAAACTTTGTTGGGCAAGTTCTGATTGAATGTTTAGGCTCTTTTCTGCCATTCATGTTTTGTCCATCCCTTACCAAAGTCAATTTACGCTTTTATGATCTCATTTGTTAAGTAAAAGTACCAATGATTAGTGGTAGGAAATAGGAACATTCATTTGAAATGGGTGTGATGCTTGTAGTCACATTTGATAGCTGCAGATATAAAAAATGCTGTCTATGATTTGAAAAATGGCACCGTTTTTTACCTTTTGGGTCATTCCGTCCTGTAGTGTTCCATTAATGTGCCCTAATTATTTGAAACTTGTTCCTCCTTAGTCATGATAAATGAGAGTCATCGGGTGATGCTTCTTGATTTTTCTTCTGCTGACTCCTTTCATCCTTGTTTTTACAGTAAGCTTCAGAGTGACACTCTAAGAGAGGCTATCTCCACTCTTTTTGCTGGATCCAGAGATAAGAAGAGAAATTTCACGGAGACCATTGAACTACAGATTGGATTGAAAAATTATGATCCCCAGAAGGATAAGCGTTTCAGTGGTTCTGTTAAGTTGCCACACATCCCTCGCCCAAAGATGAAGGTTTGCATGCTTGGTGATGCTCAGCATGTTGAAGAGGTAAAAATTATGGGCTACTTTGCTGAGACAGAGAAATGAAACTAAATTTGTAATTGAGTCAAACTTATATATGTCTGGCTACATCCATTTGTATCGTTTGAACTCTTATGATTCCTAATGCCTTCTAGATTTAAATTTATATGTTCTTTTGAATTGGTGGTATATTAAAGGAAAATACTCAGTACCTAAAAATTGGAAGGGCAGATATATTTCAAGACTGTATGTTTCATCATACAAATTTGTTAAGAGTGTAATACATCATGGTGTATTCTCATTATTGAATACATCACTAGATAAAACCCTTGAAAAAAGCATCAATTTATTGATTGCTTTTATAATATTACACAGTCCAGGTTTTCCTTGATTATGGTTGATTATGGGGTTTGGTGCACTGTCAAGAATTTATAATTTCTGAATACTTTAAGATAAGATGTTTTTATATATTTTGTCTAGCATAGTAGCAAAGATGAGTCAAATATTCTCCCCCCTGAGTTCCTGTTTTATTTGTGGAGGCATATGCCTACAAATTTTAATCTTTCAGTGACTGTTGCAGTTTAATTTTGTTGTTTACTATTTATTTTGTTATAGATTATAGTCCTGTTCCCTTCACATTGTTTGTTGATATGTAATGCAGGCTGAGAAGATGGGTTTAGATTATATGGATGTTGAAGCATTGAAGAAGCTTAACAAAAACAAGAAATTGGTCAAGAAACTTGCCAAGAAATACCATGCGTTTTTGGCATCAGAATCTGTCATTAAGCTGATCCCCCGTCTTTTGGGCCCTGGTCTCAACAAGGCAGGCAAGTGTATTAGAAATGTATTGCATCTGCTGTTGTGGTTTTTATTAGTCAAGATACATGGCTTTCTCTGGAGTACATTTGAAATCAGAACAAACATGACTTATTGTGCAGAACATGTTTTTTTTATATCTCTTTTTGTCATTTGCATTTTTGAATGGATTATCTGATATAGCCTTCTTTTTGTCATTTTCCCAGTCACTTTTGCTGAGAAATTGTATTTAATTCTAATGTTAGATATTGATTTAACAATAATAAGTATATATCAATGTATGCCTCTTTTCTCGAGTGGTTTCTTTGCAGTGTTGTAAGTTATATTTTAAGATGCATGCAGCATTGAATATTAGTCGTTAGTAGAGAGCCTTTTAATTGGGCATAATGGGTGTCTTTCATGCATTATATATTTCTTTCTTATATACCCATTTATTATAATAATGCAGGAAAGTTTCCAACTCTTGTCACACATCAAGAATCCATCGATTCTAAAGTTAATGAGACAAAGGCTATGGTTAAGTTCCAACTGAAAAAGGTGCTTTGCATGGGAGTTGCAGTGGGCAACGTTGCTATGGAAGAGAAGCAGGTCTTCCAAAATGTTCAAATGAGTGTTAATTTCCTCGTTTCACTATTGAAGAAGAACTGGCAAAATGTAAGCTATTAACTTTAAGACTAATTCCAGCTTTCTGTTTAAGTTTGTTTATGGTTTGTAGGCACAAATTTTTTTTTATTAGTGTTTTTGTTCTGTATTGTTGATTTTTTTCTATCTATTTCGAATTTTCTTAGGTCTCTTTCCGTGTTAGTAATGGGCACTATCCTTGCAATTGAGAAATTTGTTTTGTTCTGGATTTTCTTCCTGCATTTGGCTTTCATTCTTAAGAAGATCTTGTTGTCTCCTCTTCATTTTTATCTTGGTATCGTGTTTGATCGAGGGTTTTTATTTTCTTGTTGGAAATCAGGTGAGGAGCTTGTCGCTGAAGACTACCATGGGGAGGCCAGTGCGCGTATACTAAAATCTTTTGGCAAGGGAATTTTGTAGGCGAGCTGTAATTCTTATAAGGGTGCTTTGAATGGTCAAGTTTTCTTGTTGGTTGGCTATTTTACCTTTTTACTGTTCTCTGAATTCTTAGATGTCATGGCCCTAGAATTGTTTTGGAATGTTTGTTCGAGGGTTGAACCAAGTTTTCATTTTCACTTGCCCTATAATACATTGATGAATATTAGGTCTTATATATGTTGCCGTCCAGCTGGAGTGAAATTGATGGTAAAATTTAATTATGTGCATGATAAATTGCTCTCATTATATACTTGTCATTAAATTGCTGTGAAAATGTGGACTAGAATTAATGCAGTTCAATTATCATTTAAATATCTTGTTTTCTTGAACAGTAATGGCCGTTTGGATTGAAGGGGGTGGGGGGGGGAAGGAGGGAGGGAGGGAGAGAGAGTGGAGGGGAGAAGAGTATAGTAAAATTGGTTAAAAATAAGTTAATTTTGAGCCAATTTTACTCTAATCTATTTCCCCTCTTTCCCCCTCAATCCAAACGTCCATAAGGCTAGGAACAAATTTTTTTACCTCTTGTACGCCTCTACTCTACACTGATCATTGTTGTTTCAGAAAAATGTCACAATTTTATGTAAGTTGCCATGTTCACCGATGGGCCTGCTCATCTGTTGAGCCCATTTGGAATTCTTTGCTAATATTCTGTATATTATTTCCTGTCCCTCCTGGGAGTAGCTCTGGAGGTCTAGAATGTGACTCTTGTCCCTGCTGGTTGTATTGATACACTATCTCTGAGTACTTGGACAGCGAGGCCCAGGGAAAAAAAATGAAAACCTTTTCCAGAAAAATAGTATTACAATAATTTCATTGGGCCACAAGAAATAACCCGAAAATTAGGGGGAAGAAAAGTGAGGCAATACAATTTTAATCCCCTTTTTACGCCTGGATTAATTGACCTGGATGTCTAGCTTCTTTTTCTGCATAACTTATGGTAAAATTTTGCGGAATAGTAAAAAATTTAACAGGATTGACCTAATGAGAAATATTACGTTTATAACATTTTTACAATAAATTATAGGCGATTAGTTTTTTTTAGTTTAAATTTGAACTTATTACTAAAATTACATTTTTGTCTCAACAATAACAACTTTTCACTTCAGATTTGTTATGAAAATGTACATGACATTTCTTTTTACCTAATACCATTAAATTTATGGGAATATTAAATGTTTTCCATAAGGCATCTCGCAACATTTTGATTTTTGTTGCTAAATTCAAGCAATAATTGAAGAGAATATTGTTTAAGTTTTAATATTTAGGTAGGCTGCAAAATAATTAGAAAGGAAAGTGCAACCTACCTATTGTTAATTTGTTATTCGTATTACGTTGTCAGTTTGCGATGTTTTGACTTTCAAAAAAAAGAATATTTGTTGGTGAAGAAAGAGACCTCTAGTCCTTTACATCATTACATTGTGAATACTAGGTCGATGCCCCAGGGCCTAAATTCAGACTAGACTTCAGATGCCTCCTTGTGCATTTTATGATGCACATGAACCTAGCTATCATATTACTCTGATTGTTAGGTAACCTTCCATTCCATTGCAGACTGAAATTAACATATGGTTGTTACCTTCTAACCGTTGCTCCAGAATCAGCCAACAATAGAAAGAACCGTTTCATAACTAAATGAGTATTTTACCATTTGGTTCAACTTGTTTCCTATATGATTATCCTTGGACCCATAGCTCAATTACGTTAAAGATCACATCAAGAACTCTATAACTTGGTGGGTTTGAGAAGAACCAAAGCAAAGGCAGAACGACGAGAAACCAAATTGAAAGCCGCAAAGGGGCATCAATCCTATGAATATTGCTGACCAATTTTAGCACAATGGTGAAGAACATGACTTCAAAAGGAGCATATTGTTTAGCTTTGTCTCTAAAGAAGGAGAAATTATACGGTCATCATGTTACTTGTTCGTCATTTCATTAAAAAAATCCTACATGTGGAAGTCTTTTAATAAAATGGTGGATCATGTCTCCACCATGAGAACTTTATAATTTCTCCTAAAAAAGAGCTTGCTATATAGGTGCAGTCATTTTGACATTATTGCACCACAACTATTTCACATTATATTTAATGCGACTTGTCCGTAATTGTTTAAGTGAAATAATGGTAAAGTGGGTTGTCCCTTCTTAATTGATCATTGGTACAATATATTTATTTAAATTTAATTATTAATAACTTAATAAAATTGGATGTACTTATTTTATAAATAACTAGATGATGTTCCACGCGATGCGTGGACTACTTTATGATTTCATTTAAAATTATATATACATTAAGACTTGTACATATAATACTTATTTTATTGTATAATATTCATGTTTACCCACAATATTGTTGAATACTTTGAAAGTTGAAACTTGATTTTCTTAATTCATATTTTATTAAAAAAATTTATATCACTATAAGACTATAACATATTATAATATTTACTGTTAAAAGTATATTTTATTTTTTAAATTGATTAAATGATTTTGAAATTTACAAATAAGAATTTAAAGTATAAGATACTTTTATATCCTAAAATTACTTAAATTTAAGTGACTTCTCAAACACTTTCTTAACCACTCTATTCTCACAACCAAATATGGAGACCTCAATCACAAACACCCAATTCATTATCTCAGTGAAGTTAAGGAAATCATTTGTAAGTATCAACATAAAGAGAATGTGATTAAACAAAGAGAAATTGGCTAAAAACACATCCATTTATCAAAATTTAATTGTCTTTAGTTGGACTTCCGTATAATTTTTTTTTTTTTTAAAAAGAAGTGAAAATACTTTGAAATCATCATCAATTTTTATTTTTATCACTATGGCTCATACCGCACAAAATAACAGTAAAAACGTACAAAGAAACCTACAAAGTATGAGTTTTAACACAAATATATAAAAAAATAGCTAACTTTATAAATAATCAATTAGAATGTTTCTTTTTCTTTAGTTCTAAAACAAAATACATTTAAAACTTTCACAAACCAATAGCTCAAACACCCAAAGAATCAAAGTGAATCACAACATTCACAAAATCCACAATGTCTGACTTCAACATCAAACCCGTTAGCTACCATCACTGAACAAAAAACACAAGCCCCATTCCTCGGTCATAGCCTACTTATACGGGCTAGATACAAATAGTACTGCAATGTTGGAGTTATGTAGGTGTCAATGGAAGGTTGAAGGCAAATGACTTTGTTTTTTGTTTGAGTGTATTTAAGATGACATGGCATGAAAGGCTGTAAGCATGTGTATATAAAAGAGTAGAAGTGAAAAGTGTGAATGAAAATGCAAAAAAGTTTTTTTTTTTTTTTTTTTTTTTTTTTTTTTTTTTTTTTTGTATGAGAGAGGAAAAATATTAAAACATTGAACCAAAAAAAAAAAAACAAATTGTAGTCTTAAAATATTGAATAAAAAATGTAACAAAAAGTAGTCTTGAAACATTAAACTAAAGGAAATAAAGAGTCACTATTTTTAAATTTGTTCTTATCTTTGATGTAGTTTAAGAATATTTCAAATCTCTTCATAGGATGCGCCATATGGTAGAACCTCATGCTGTCTAACATGAGGTCTTTACTTTTATATATATATATATATATATATGTATATATATATATATATATATATTGATTGATTAAATAAAACTTTAAAATTTTCAAGAAGAGGTTCCCATAAAGCTTTCAAATGCTACTAAAGGCTCATGATATCCTTGATATCTTGAGTTCATCTTATGAGATTCTTCCTTGTAATTACTTGGTGTATGGAGGACGGGGGGATTGCATACACCTGAGGAAATAATCAGATACTCGAAGAAGTCTAAATACCTTTATTTGTCAAAAAATAGAAGAAAAAGTTGGGGAAGCTCTCGACAATTTTATTCATCAGAAAAAGTCTAGGACTACAAAATATTTCACAACTTCTTATCACAATTGTGACATAACAAAGTGCGATTGTTAAAAGAAAAAATAGTGACAATTTACCACTCACAGTCTGCTGCGTCAGAGCTGTGACAAAAAAAAAAAAAAAATCAATCATCAATATATAAAAGCAGAGACCTCTTGCAAGAGAGCATGAGGTCTTGCCATGTGGCGTACTCTATGAAGAGAATTGAAATACCCTTAACCCATATTAGAGATAAGAACAAATTTAAAAGTGGAGACTCTTTATTTTTTTTGGTTCAATGTTTCAAGACTAATTTTTGTTACATTTTGTATTCAATGTTTTAAGACTACTATTTATTTCATTTGGTTCAATATTTCAAGACCTTTCATCTCTCACACACACAAAATACTCTTTGCATTTCCATTCATCATTTTCACTTTTACTCTTTTATATACACATATCCATAGCCTTTTATATCATCCTATCTCAAATACACTTACAAAAAAATGATGCCATTTAGCTTCAACCTTTCAATGACACCCACATAACTCCAACGTTGCAGTATCATTTGATTTTAACTCGTATGAGCAGGCTTTGACCAAGGCAGGGGGCTTGTGTTTTTTATTCAATGACTTTAGCCTATGGTTTTGATGTTAAAGTCAGACATTGTAAATTTTGTGAAGGTTATGATTCGCTTGGAGTCTTTGGGTGTTTGAGATTTTGGTTTGAAAAAGTTATAAATGTATTTTATTTTAGAACTAAAGAAAAAGAAAAAAAAAACATTCTAATTGATTATTTATAAAGTTATTTTTATTTTATTTTTTTATTTTGTGTTAGAATTCATAATTTGTAGGTTTCTTTGTATGTAGGCATTGTGGTAAAAAAAAATTATCGATGGTGACTTAAAAGTATTTTTCGTTTTTCTTTTAAAGGATACAGAAGCCCAACTAAAATCTATTGAATTTTGATAAATGAATGTGTTTTTAGCAAATTTATCTTTGTTTAATCACATTCTCTTTATGTTGATACTTACAAATGATTTTCATTAATTTCATTGAGATAATTAATTGGGTGTTTATGATAAGGTCTCCAAATTTGAATGTGAGAATAGAGTGATTGAGAAAGTGTTTGGTAGGTTGCTTAAATTTATGTAATTTTAGGATATAAAAGTATTTTATATTTTGAATTCGTAGATTTCAAAATCATTTAATCAGTTTGAAAAATAAAATCTACTTTTAACGGTAAATATTATAATATATTATAATCTTACAATGTTATACAATTTTTTAAAATAAATTATGAATTAAAAAAAAATTAAGTTTCAAAGTATTTAACAATATTGTGGGCAAACATAAATATTACACAACAAAATAAGTATTAAGTATTATATGTAGATTTTAATATACTTAAAAATGATTTTAAATGAAATTGTAAAGTAGTTCGCTCATCGCGTGAGATATCATCTAGTTGAGAAATAAATAATTTGTGGCATGTAAATGTCTGTCTTTATCATGTTTCCAAATACCAACGAGTCTCCATCAAAAAAAAAATAACAATAATAATAATACCAACGAGTCAGTCCACATAAGGAAAAAAGAAAAAAAAAAAAGAAAACAAGGGGAGATGAGAAAACAAAAGAAGGGAAAACAGGAGGCAGGTTAGGTAGGTTTGGTTTGGTTTGGGCAAATGGCAATTACTATTTAGGGGTCTTTGGGGTTTGTGGCTCATTATGGTGCCCCCACCTTTACACAGATGCCAAAAGCCGTCCTTTGCTTTCTCTCAACTCTCAAACACGAAACTAAATCTATGTCACACTATTAACATTCTAGAACATTCCCTCTCTCCCCTGAATTATTTATATATTTGAATCAGAGTTAGAGAGAGAGCTGAATCGTTTCGAGTCTCTGACTTTTTGTCTTTTGAAGTTGCACCCTACCTTGTATTCTCCGCTCAAACCAAAACCGTAAGCTCTCTCTCTTTCTCTCTCACATATCTTGTTTGCAATATTTCGTTTTCAACTTTGTTATATTGAAATTAAAATACGATAAAACATTGATGACTCTACTCTCCGTTTTGTTGTTCTGAGATTTTCATGAGATTGGGTTTGAGGGTGAGGTCCGCTCGTGTTTGGTTCAGCTTATAATTCAAATGACTATGATAACATGTTTTCCCACTTCTTCTTGAATATGTCCTTTTTTTGTTTGAGATTTAGATTTATCCCCTTATTTATATTTACGGAATCATGAAAATCCCATGATTTAGATTTTAATTTTTTTGCTTTCATTTCTGGGAGACCAACTATATTAAACAGACCCATTTCACCACTGAATCTAAAGTTTGGAACTTGGTCACGAAATCGTTATGCTGATGATAGACTCAACTATAGTATTGGGGTTTGGTGGTGTCAACTGTCAACTATAGTATTAAATTTCCGCTATATTTATTGACATAGTATTTTGTTTTTTTTGAGTTATGCTTCAGTCACATTGAAATCTATGGTCTTTACTCCTTTGTCATTTATGAAGTACAGAGTGTGAGATGGGCTATTGGTTGGAATTAAAGGCAATGTATTTGTACCTTTCACACAAACTTGCTTATTGATGGAAATTCTGGTGGAACCAAGCTTATGCTGGGCCATCATATAGTCAAAACTGTGGAAATGAAAAACTATTGGTGTTCTATATGTTGCATTTTACTGCAGGATAGCCACCAGTGAATCACTTTACCAAGAGGTTAACTTATGGTTAGGTGCAGGTGGAGATGTATCATCTGGGTCATTTTTCTATGGGAGTTTTTTGGACTTGGAAACTCCATGCAATTCTGTGCTGGGCCAACATGGAGAAAGATCATAAATTAGAAATGTTGGATGTTATATGCAATGCACAGTACTATGCTGTCTGTATCAGTAAATATTCAATTAATCATTGGTTACCTACGTTTTATCTGTATTGTTCCTGAAAAAAAGAAAGGGTGCATTTGGGTCTATATTGTGAGGGGACCTTGACTTAACAGACAGACTAGTTTCAGACTACACATAGACTTTGATTAAATTATAGAGTGATACTATTTCTATTGTGCGGTTATTAAAATGGAGCCTCGAGTGAAGAGCAGAGAGCCTTTAGCTTGCATCTTCTCATAGTGCTCCAGACATCAATTGCCCTTTTGTTACAGAATGGATCTTTTATTCCGTTATTTGTAAACTTTTATAAGGGTCATACAAAATCCAACCCCCTTAGCTGCAATGATGCTCAGCCATCTGCCTTTGGGAATGCTTGCAAAAACATTCCTAGATTGAAGGGCGATAGGTACCTTTCCGCCCTTATGGAATTCTTTGCAATGGTTGCCTCATCCATTGGAGAAATGGATGCTTCATATTTTTTTAATCTATTTTTAATTTCCTTATAGGGGGTTGGGACTTGGGATCAACATTGTGAGTTTCCTATTACTTGCCTCACATTGGGTAATTGTGCCCAATGTTCCCTTCATACTTAATTACCTGATGCAATGTAAGGGCCTACCCCCTATTTTAGCTCTTTCACATGTTGCTGCTGTGCTAGCTGTGGGGATTTCCTTAGTATCTTGAATTGGTTTTCTTTTCTAGTTGTACCTTACAAAACGGATCTAATACTTTTACTGGTGTGAGGACAATGTGATTAGGAGCCATCATTCTCAACATTGTGAAAACCAGAATATATGCTCTGAACCTGGTTTTGGAAATTTTGTTTGAACTTTTAACCAGTGACATTGTACCTCCTCTTCGGCCTTTGCCCTCAGCTTCTGTGGTAAAGGGACAGTCCTTAGGTTTGAAACTTTGCGTAGCCTGGAAAAGAATAAGCATTGAAGGTCATTGCAAGAAGAAAGGCAGATAAAGAAAATAAAAGATGATCTTTAAAAAAAAGAAAAAAAAAAAAAAAAAGATGTCCAAGGAGGGCATTAGTCACTGTGCCTTTGTTATGTATGCATTTATAGGGATTTTTTCATGAATCCCAAATTCCTTAAGCAATTCATGTTTGCTACTTCTTTCCTTGTTAATTTCTTTCACTAGATTGATGTTATATACATCATTTTCTTAGTTTTTAATGGTGGTGATGATATAGAACTTAATGTCATTTTTGGCATTATGTTAAATTCCACTACTGGGTGTGCAATTAGTAATTAAACCAGCTGAAATTGTGTTGGATTCAGGGGCCAACATGTCAACCATGACATCTGTGAAACTTCCCTCCCATTGCATGTTCAGAAATGCACCTCAGAACCGATTCAACAGCGCTATTATCAAATGCCCATCCTCTCTTGGATCTGTAAAGAGTATCTCCAAAGCATTTGGCCTGAAAGCATCCCCTTCTTTCAGAGTATCCGCAATGGCAGTATACAAGATCAAACTTGTAGGACCAGATGGTGAAGAAAATGAGTTTGAGGCCCCTGATGATGCTTACATCCTAGATTCAGCTGAGAATGCAGGAGTTGAGCTGCCTTATTCATGCAGGGCTGGGGCTTGCTCTACCTGTGCTGGGAAGATGGTGGCAGGTTCAGTGGACCAATCTGATGGTTCATTCCTTGATGAAAATCAAATGAAGGAAGGTTTTGTGCTGACTTGTGTCTCATACCCAACTGCAGACTGTGTGATTCACACACACAAGGAAGGTGATCTTTACTGAGTGGTTGTGATTGTTAGAATAGGTTTTTGGAAATCTTGTTGTCTAAAATGGTTATGATAACCGGATGTTCATGTATCCCTTGGACCTCTGGATCTTTGAGTGTTTGTCTTCTTTTGGTTGGAATGCCATTTAATTTGATTTTAGTAATAATAGCATTGGATACATCAATTTTTAAGTCTTCTTAGTATGACACATGATTCATATAAGGGAGTCCTTTAGTTCTCTGAACTTAGTAGTGAGTTCCTCTCCAAATTCTACTGGTTCTGAATCTAGCAGAAAATGCTTACATAAAAAATGACAGCCTTAACCGGCTGCATTATCCTCTAGCTGGGAGTGTCATCCTTCTAAACTTTTGAATTGATGTATTAATGTTTGCAGGAAAAAGTAATATATGTTCTCTACGCTTAAATCAGTATAATGGATGACCTTTTTTCTATCTTAGTTGAATCATTCATAGAGCTTAGACGTTCTGAGCTGAGCCTGCCCGCCTAGCTCCTTTATTAGTTGATCTGTTTCTCAACAGTTTTCGATGTTACATGATATGGGTAAGAGTCCCTTTGGGTAAGCTTGATAGGTGATTCTCTGTGAAAGGTATGCTAATGTCCTAGAGATGGTGCTAATATCATATCAATTAGGACACTGATTTTCTTTTTCTTTAATGTCATGGATCATCTCCATGGCAACGCGCCGATGCCTACAATTGCCCGCAAGCTACAGGTACCAGGGAGGTGAGGATGTTGTGCGGGTCGAACCAGGACATTCCAGCTTGGATGCTGGTCCCATGACCAACTGCTCCACACCCTTGCATGCTTTTAGGAAAATTAGTTGGTTTGTGAGTGTGCAATATTTTTTAGCAGAAGAGGTTTAGATTAGTATGTGAAACAGAAAGAGTGCAATAACATGTAGTACACAGGTCACATTCAGAAGAATTAAGAACCTTTCCATGGCCTAATAGAACGATTAGAAATAATATGTGAAAGGGTGCTTCGATTCTTAGGATGAGCTCTCTGGTATGGAGAATAGGTTGAGCATAAGATTATTGTTTACTACAAGCAGATTTCTGCCCTTTAAGAGACTTTCTACCCAATCAGCATCTAATCGATTGGGCCATGAAATCTGCTTCCATAATTTCTTAGAAGGCCTCATTTTTTTTGCTACATGGAACACTAAAAAGCAAGGGGTCAATTGTGAATCTTTTTCCATTGAAAATCTGTCCCTGTAAAATTAGTAACATCCAGAGGCAATGAGAGACAGTTTTGCTGAATGAAATTTGCTTATTTATTGATTAAAATGTTTAAAATAGTAAGACAAATAATCATAACAAATTTGTTTTTCTAGTTCTTCATAAATGTAGAGGCCCATAACATGAAGATGACATCTTGCCATAGCAAATGCCCATTTGGATTAATTTTCTTGTTCAAATTTAATATTACAAATCTAAAATTATATCTAGTATAATATTATTTTAAAATTTAAATAATATAACACCATACACGGTTAGATATAAGAAATCAAATCTTATTCCCACTATGAGGTAGTGGGCTGGATTGGGCTTTGAATCCTTTCTAATCAAAAGAAGAAGAAAAATGTTATATATTTCGAATGCACCAAAATGCAAATGCCCATTTATAAGGACAGAATTAGAGGATTGGTTCATATGTAAAGCAAAACCATATTAACCATATGTCCTTATGTTTTACATGCAAAAGCAAAATCCAATCCATAACAAAGAGTAGGTATATCCATGTTTAGAATTATATAGTCTTTCACAACTTTAAGTTGTAATTAGAGTAATCTCACTTTCACATAGGATCATAGCTGACATTGATTTTATCATACACTAATCAAAATATATTATATCAATAATCGTGAAAAAAAATTTATGCCCCAAAGATTGATTGATATTCTTTTGTGCACTCTCGTGATACACTATAATCAACAATGATTTTTATTCTTTTATATCACTTTTTTAACATTAGTTATTTCACATTCATTTTTTCTATATCAATTGTAGATATGTATGTGAAATAATGGATCATAAACTAACGTGAAAAGATATTTTCCTAATCAATAATGGTCTCGTTTGTTTGTTGGGAAGGGAATGGAGTACGTACAATCCTTCATCATTATCTCTTTGCTTTTCCTTTTCTTTTTTTTTTTTCTTTTTTTGGGGCGGGGGGGCGGGGGGGCAAAGTTAGTAAGTTTACCGAACTTCAATTATTATGAGGAAGAGGTACGGATAATGAGAATTTGGCTATTATCCAAGATTTTAGAAGAAGCATTGTAGGCAATCATCATATAAGGACTAAGGAGGATGGATAAGAAAAAAACACCCATTTGTAGGCAAAATGGGCTGATGTGGACAAGAGTCATCAACGTACTTTTTATCAGAGAAGACACTTCAAGAAGGTGTTGGAAGACATGGATAAAGCACCTTTTTCATGGCCTTCCAAAAAAAAAAATCAAGTAAAACATGAGTGAGTGCAAGTTACTCTTACTTGCCCATTCATATGATAAACTTTGAGCATGGAAAAAGCTCAAAAAGCCCGAAAGGTAATGAGAAAGAATGCATACATTACCTGGAAAGAGAGCTTTTTGTTAGGTTCTCCACAGCAAGTACAGTTCTGTCCTGAGCTTACTCATCTCTATGGATTTGGCCACATAGATGACAGTCATAGAATCATAGAACCAACCACAAAAGTTGGAACTGAACAAATTGTGATTCGCATTGTCTTTTGATTTTGGTATAATTATTGGTGGGTGTTGTTCTCTAAAGTAAAAAAAGTGTGTGTAGCCATGGCTTAAGTTACAATCAAAGTAGTCAAAAATTAAATAATGCCACCTGATTTATTTTATGCAAGGTGGGTTATTGTGTACCCAACTCATCTCTACTTTCATTGCCCAATTTCTGTCTTCATAAATGTATATCATCTCCAAGATCAACAGTGTGGATGAAATGCATAAAGCAACCTAGAGAAGAATTTGTCTTTATAGGGTCAAATAAAAAAAAATGTGATTCTTTGAATGTAATTTCTACTATGTAAAGTAGTATTAAAAAGTACTTTAAACTCAATATGTGTACTAGAAAAATATTTATTTAACTTAATAAAATTGTCCTAAGATTGATAAAAAGATTTGATATCTTTAATACATATTTAATTAATCATTGAGATCGATATATATATATATATATATAAACAATAACACAAAACTAAACATCTTTATTAAATTATACCTAGACCTTTTATTTTTATTTATAAGAGAGTTAGAGTCATAAGATACCGAATAAGAAGTGAAACCCTCAAAGACAACTAAATTATTTGGAAGATATTGCAGAAAAAATATTATATAAAGTATATATTTTTTATTGAGATGTGGAGAGAGCATAAATATAATTACTTTGACCGTTCATACACAAGCATATTCACTAATTATAATTTTATAAAACTTTGGTAGCTCTGTCACCGAGAAAGTATGTTAGTATATGTAATTGGCTTAATGACTTGCTTTTGTTATGGAATTATGCTATTCTATTCTCTTTATGGTGGTTCAGGTTAACTCAATTCAACTAGTAAAATCTATTGTCATATCATCTAATAAGAGATCTGTGTTCGAACTCAATCTACACAAAAAAATCAATCATAAATTGAAATTCTATTACATCTAAAAATAATAATCTCTTTCATGTAATTATTATTGCTTGTCAAGTGATAATATATTTTTTACTGAAAGCTCTTGTGGTAAAGTATTCCGTTCAGAAAAAAAGTCTCTCCAAAAGAGAAACTCTTCAAACTTCTCACATATCTTTTTATTTATTTATTTATTTATTTATTTATTTATTTTATAAATTTTGAAAATCTAACCGTTGAATTTCATTTTCCTTATGTTCTTAACATGCATATTAAATTTCGTTCAAATCGGATATTATTTACTATTCGATCAATAAATTTATTTTTTATACACAATTTTAGATCACAAAAACTTGAAATTTTAACATTTCTTTAATGGCATAGCAATTATCTTTGATATTCTTGAAATTTTGCAAACATAAAGGATATGATAAGAACGTATAATTCAATGGTTAGATTTTTAAAATTTACACTTAATATAGAGATTTATGAAGAGTTTAAAAGGTTTCTCTCTAAACTAGTTTGAAAAAAAAACTTTGTTCTTCCGTTCACGCATTATGATCCTATCTTGACCTTTTTGAGCCAAAACTAAGTGCTTTTCATTCAAAAGAAAATGAATCGATTCCAAATTGAATGAAAGCAATTGAATCATTGTTCTTTTCACCCCTTAATATTCTGTTCTTTTCGTATAACTCTTTTCCACGTACCATCTTCAACCAGTGGGAAAACCTTTTCAGTGGGACGTGGATGATGACTAGATGCCATACCAAATTCCATATAATTTCAAACCCTTGAATGCTTGCTTCGACGACATTTTGTTGTGAAAGGCATTTTACGTGTCTTACGAGATCAGAATCCTATTATTTTCTCTAAATTATGGGTCTTTCTTACTAGGTTTTTCTTAGGATGGACAAAAATGCTGACTAGCTTGAATTGTTATATATAGCATACTTTCCCTTTCAGCTTTTCAGTTTTCTAAAACATCAAAAGGATTTGGATAATTGTTTCTGAAAACATACGCAAACGCTTCTATTAGCTGCTTGGGTCTAAGAATTTTGTACTTTTGATTTTTGAAGCATCGCATGTGCCTTAACTTATGCGCGTGGATTGTTTCTTTTTCTTGGTATTATATATATATATATATATAAAAGATAAAATTCTATGCCAGTCTAATTTAAATGTATATGAGTAGAAGAGGTGATCTGAGTTGGCGTCTTTCATCTAAGTGTGACCATAATGACACTCTACCTACTGGACCGAACCTGCGGGAGTAGAGGATTCGTGCATGTGCTTATGTGTGTGAATTGTTTTTTTTTTTTCTTGGTATTCTCTCTCTCTCTCTCTCTCTCTCTCTCTCTCTCTCTATATATATATATATATATATAAAATACAAGATAGAATTTTACTTTAATCTAATCTAAGTATATAAGAGTAGAAGAGAGTGATTTGAGTTAGTGTCTTCCACCTGAGGTGACCATAATGACCCTCTACCCATTGGGCTGTGCTTGCGGGAGCAGAGGATTTGTATATGTGTCTAAAGTTTTCACTTGAAGACCTAGCGCTTACCTCTACATTTCACAAAAATTTGGTATTTGTGGAGTAATTATCATCCTTGGTATTCTAATTTCTTGGTATCAAAGCCTTTTCACGATGTGTTTAGATAGTAGTGTTTAGATAGTAGAATTTGAGCATGTGGATTTTTTTCTTAGTAATTAAAGTTCAAATACTTTGTTTGGACCATTTTAAAATATCAAGAATTTGAATTTGACTAAATCATTCAGAGATTTTAAACATTTAAAATTATTATAAAACTTTTTGCAAAACATACAAACTTGGGCTCTTTTATTTATTTATTTATTTTTTTTTCAATATTTGAGAAGATACATAATACCACACCTCTGTAATCATCAAACTTGTCCCTCAAACCAAAAAATAAAAAAATAAAAAATCATCAATTAATGTTGTCTTACATTAACTTCGCTTTCGTAAGGAGGGGACATGATGATTCATGAGAGTGATTATTATTTCATCTTCTTGAAGTAACAAATATAAATGCAACGAACTATGTGGCTTTAATTATGCATAAAGGGAAAAAAGGACGAGTACTTAGTCAGATGAACAATAATAGTTGTGATAAGTGGTAGGGTTTGGTCGGTGTTGGTTCTTAGGTCGGTGTTGTTGACATTTCAGCTTATTTAATAATTTTGATAAATATTAAAATAATTTTAGGTACACCAATCTACTCATTTTGATTTCATCAACAAATTTTTTTTTATTTATTTTTTTTTATAGGGATTTGATCAACAATTTTGTCTTACTCTTACCCATTGTTGGATATATAAAGTATAAACGAAACTAGTATGATGCACTGCTTTGTCAGAATGATACATAAATTTTGTCTTATCTAAGTAGAGCATGTGGAATGCCTTTTGTGTTAAAATTTTTCCTTGTGTTTGTGTTTATTTTTTATGTTTTAAAAATCAAGAATAATAATATGTAAATTAGAATATAGTTTAATAATATAGTTAAAAAGAATAATAAAAATACAAAAAAAAAATTTTAATTATACTATGACAAATGTACATCGTCTAACACCACGTTTGTATTAAAAAAAACTAAGATTATAATAGATTATATAATAATTTAAAGTAAATTTTGAAACTTCTTTTAACTTTCTTGAAATTTTGGACTATTAAACACCAGAGTAGTATTTTATTTTTTTTCTAAACTTTTCTAATAGAGTTTCACTTAAAAATAAATAAAAACTATGTTAATAGTTTTTTTTTTTTTTTTTTTTTTAAAGCGTTTCAATCTATAGCGTTCGCTCCTGATTATAACTTTTTATTATCAAATCAAAACACTAATCAATTTTTGGTGTAGGCGGGAATTGAACCTCAGATCTCTTATTCAATTATCAGAGACTTTACTAGTTGATGGTATAGGTGGGGATTGAACCCTGTTGGGGGCGGTTTTTGCGCGTAGCCACTTGTCTTTGGAGGTTTGACTTTGCTAGGCTCGGATTTGTTTTGGGGAGTTGAACCCGGAACTCGATATTGGGCCACATAGATCAATGACTTTCGGTGTATTTTAATCCTACAAAATAGATAAAACCCAAAGTCTTAGAATCATGATAATAGTTGAAATAAATAAATAAATAATATGCTTAGCATAATAGCTTTGATTAGATGGTGAGTTGATACGTTATTATTATGTATATTAAATGATGTCCAATATTAGAAAATAATTAATTAGGTGTCAAATGTCCAACAATAGGATGAGTCCAATAGTCCATGTCTAGTTGTGGTTCATGGTTCATATTCAACATGATAAGGTATGTCCGGCAATGGTCCATGTCCAAATAATATATGTCCAATGGTAGTTTATGTCCAAAAAATATGTGCCCAAGGGTGGTTCATTGATTTATTAATATGTATGTTCATTAATGAAGTATTAGTGAGATAATGTTCATTAAATAGTGAGATGATATTAAAATAGCTTGCATCTAGCAGTAAAATGATAATAAATAAAATATATTTAATAATATAAATTTGAAGATAAAATATAATGACTTATCTTCATATTTTGCGGCTTCAGCCGTAACATCAGTGCACTTAGCATCTTAGCAACTTTTAGACTTTGCACCTCCAGCCGTACAACACCAGTGGATTTAACACTTCAGCAGCATGGTGAAGTGAATCCTTTCATGGTGACTTCATGTTTGAAAGAGAAAAATGGGTGCAACTAGAGGGAGAGAGAGCATGTCCAGCTCTGTGCATCGGTTAGTTAAGTTTTTCCCCTTAATCATGCACTTAAATTATTTTCCCCATGTAATGCCTTTTTAGTTTTTAGTCAAACAATAGTGAGTTCATACTTTTCATAAGAATAGCTTTAAATATTAGAAATGTATGTCTTCAATGAGAATGATTTTAAAATGAAGTCTTTGTGCCTTTTAAGAGAAAGGCCTTAGTATTGATGTTCATATGTCTTCCATGAGAAATGACTTTTGTAATGTGTTATTGGAAGAGTATTTTGATATGTTTTAAGATGTGTAGAGATGGTAAGAAATATATATATATATATATATATTGTGATATATGGTGTTTGTAATATGTGTAGGAATTACATGTAGATACTTTGTTGGACATGGATTTCGTATATGTATACTTTGTGAGACATGGAGTTTAAAGATATATGAGAAGTATGTATGGGTATTTTGTGAGGAATGTATTTGTAAAATATATGGAAGTGTGAGATAGATAATATGAAGGTTAAATATAGTGAATACATGAGATTATTTGTGTTATGAGTTATGTTGCTTTCTAAGAAGGGAGATTTTGTATGAGAAATAAAGAATGAGATGGAGATGTGTTTTGGGCAGCAAAAATAATGAAGTTTCAAAATAATGGAGTGTGGGAAAGACGGGTAATGGATAATGGATAATGGTATTTGTAATATGTGTGTTGTGTTGTTATCTATGAAGATGGACTTTGTAAGAGATATGGGGAAGTGTGAAAATGTGTATTTTACCGCAAAATGAGTGAAGTTTCTGCATAAGAGGGTGAGAGAGGGATGGATTGGTCTCCCTTTAGTGTGTAGCTTGGTCCTCTTTATATAGAGCCAAGCTATATAACTAGATCAGAACTTAGTTGAAGGAAAAATAGCAAATAAGGAAAAGTCCTTGACAAGGTAAGTGGTTCCATTAGTGGGACTTTGTTTTTTAGCCAAAAAAAGAAAGTTAGAGGCTTTAAGGCTGATGTTATAGTTGTAACAGCTGTTAATCATAGCTTTCACAGCTGAATGATTTCATCCAAATGACATCTTGCTTGAAGGAAAAAATATTTGGCATTAAAGTCATCGTTTGGCTAAAAATGGCAAGATAATCTTCATGGGATCCTCTTGTTTCTTTGGGTATGACAGATAGTTGCTAGGATTAGGCATTAATGGGCAAATGACATCATTTTAGGACATGTGTCAACCTGCTGGAGCTGTTTCTGCAGAAGCTGTTTCTGCATATTTGCAGAAGCTGTTTTCTGCTTCTGTCGGAGCTGTTTGCTGCTTCTGCTGGAGCTGTTTCTGCAAAACAACTTCTGCCGGAGCTGTTTGCAACTTTCGCTGGAGCTACTGTTGGTATTTTTGGCTAAGTTTCCTCTCTTGGAAAAAATTATATGTTTAGTCCATATATAATTTTGGTAAGTAATAAACTAGTTTGTTGGTTTTTGATGAAGTTTTAGAGATGTAAATATGGTCTTTTTGTATTTTAACCAAATCTTGGAGAGTAAAGAGAGCATTTAATGGTAGATATGAGATACTATTATATATTTAGGCATGTGCTTGGAATTGATTTATATGAAAATAATAATATAATTAATATGGAATGATATAATTATATTTTAAAACTTATATTATATGATAGACATTAATTTTTATGTAAAGAGCTTGGGGAGTTTTATCATTTTAAGTGTTATGTGATATGAGGGGCTTACCAAATGCTATCTATTGCACACTAACCTGTCAGAGTTCAGGGAATTGGGGAAGACATACCAAGCAAAATGCTTTCTTTTATTAACTTTGAACTACTGGAGTTTTACTGAACATACTTCTTGGCCCTCCAAACCACGACTCCCAAAATTCTCCCGATGAGACTCATGAGCTTGGATCATGAGCCAAAAATGAGATGATGTGCTATGAGCTTGAACCATGGGCTTTGACGCATTTTTTGTGTAAATACTGGCTTTTTTGGGCTTTATAAGAGATTTTTCCAAAATCCATGATAGTGTTGACATGGTGCAGGTTGCCAATGAAATGAATCCATTTGGTGTGAAAAATTTGTCCTCAACAAACCCCAAATCTTTTATTCAACCATCAGAGACTTTACTAGTTGAGTTAACTGAAACCCACATGTTAATGGTTTTAATATACTTACAATGAGTTACTAACCAAAATTATGACATATAACTTGCAATGCTTATTTAAACCACATAGTGTAAAAATGACATATAAGACCCAATTTTTAATATTTTAATAACAAATTATGGTGGATTACCAATATAATATAATATATATAAATGAAACTTATTTAAAATTTCTACAAACTCGTGGCAGTAAGAATTTCATTGAAATAGTATAATAATATTTCCAACTTTTTGAAACTTTGGAAATAAAGTTCCATTTATAGCAAATATTTTGATGATTTTAATGTCCACCAAATAACATAAGGAGGAAAAAAGAAGGGAATAATTTAAAAATAGAAGGCATTCACTTGTTGTAACCACAACGTATAAGACTTAACTTTTATTCTATAATACATTATTTTATATAATTTGGAAACGTGCTTCTCTAATACAAAATTTTATTTTGGGTAAATTTCACAAAACTACCATGAGGTTTGGCCTAATGTCAACAAAGTCCAAGACTTCACAAAAGTGAGCAATTTGGTCCCTCAATATATTTTGGTCCTTAAACACTGTTACTTACCTCTCTTCCGCTTCTTCTCTCTCAAACTCTCTCTTCTCTATTAAATGTTTATGTTTAATTCATTGTGATTATACGGATATAAACATGCATTTTGAGCACACATCACACTACACATTATGTCATAAAACACAAACATAGCCATATAAAACCCAAATCCCCTAGAAATCTCATATCACAAAGTATACTCATATTTATAACCGTACATACACCAACAAGAACACCATATTAGACCCATTTTGAGACAAAATTCAAATCATAAAATAGTCATAGATCCACAAATGACCATATCCTAACCCCACCTTTCAAACCCAAATAAAAAATCACCAATCCTTATCACCATTAAAAAAAAAAAAAAAAAAACTAATCCCTAAATCGATCAAGACCCAAATCAACAAACAACCGAACCAAAATAGAAATAAATAAAAAATAGAAAATAGAATAGAGAAAGAGGAGAAAAGACCGGCAGACACTAGTGTTGGCGTCGACGATGTGATTTGTAGCCTATGGTGGTGGCAAAGCTTGTGATTCTTAGCCAAATGTTCCCTTGGTGTTTGGCACCCAAACCCAAAAAAAAAAAAAAAAAAAAAAAATGCAAAATTTCCCTTCCATGGCTGGATCTGGTAGCACCCGATTGGAGCTATCATTAAGGAACAACAGTAGCGGTGGTGAGGCGAAGCTTGAAAATCCCTAGCCTAGTTGTCTCCATAGCCACTGATTTGAAGAGAGAGTACAAGATGGTAGTGGCAAAACATGGGTTTCAGCCATGGCCAAAGCTTGAGGGATGAATCTTCAGCCACCATGGGTGAGAGAGAAGAGAGAGCCAGATTGGTCTAAGAGATATAAAAGAAGGGTCTGAGAGAATCAAAGAAGGATGAGAGAGAAGAGAAAAGAGAGAAGAGAAAGGCGAGAAAGAGACTAAGAAAGTAACGAAGATAATGGTGTTTAAGGACCAAAATGTGTTGAGGGACCAAGTTGGTCACTTTTGAGAAGTCTTTGACCTGGTTGGCATTAGCCCAAATCTCAAGGTAGTTTTGTGAAATTTAACATTTTATTTTTAATGTTTAGATATTATATAATTGATTAAGTGATTAGTATAAAATTTCACAACACTCAAATTATGTATAAAGTGTCTTATAAGTTCATATTAAGTTGTGTGTGTGTGTGTGTTCTAATAGGTTTTAGTCATATGTTAGGTGAATTTTATTACTTTCAATTAATAGTGACTCATTGAAGATGCAAATTAAAACAATTTAAAAAGTTTATGGTTTTAATTGAAACCTTTTAAAATATAGGGTTTAATTTGAAACTGCCACAAATTATAGCCAAATTGTCAATTTACCCTATAACAAATGATAGCCACTTAGTACAAGGACAATGTAATCACTTGCCACAAAAACAAAATAAAAATGACCATATAATTAGGCCTTTTAGACCTATTTTTGTTATATAGTATCAGATTTGTTAATTAAGTTTTCTAATTATGGGTGCTCAAGGACCGAGGAGGAAGATGAAGGGTTGCAGTAATGACGCTGAGGTGCTGTAAGCCACGGGTCTAAGGGAAGAAGTCGCCTGAGGAGGGGAAGAAATGAATCATGGTACTTTGAGGCACTCTGAGGGGAAGTTAGAATCAGGAGAGAGTGGAAGACAGTGGGCATTAGGGAAGCTTTAGGTCTGGTGTAGCCTGTTGCATCCGCATTAATTGGAGGACAACAGCTTTATCAGCCGCATTAATTATGAAGTGACTTGAACAGTGTAGGCCACAGCTAAGCAAATTCCTACCACCACCTACTTCAGATGTGAAAGGTAACAAGTGTCGAGAAAGGAGAGGGGTAAGGTAGAAATGGATGGTTAAAATGCGGTGGAAGGGAGCTATAAAATGTTAGGACATATATGATTCACTTATTAGGAACATATGTCACTATTTTATGTAGTTGACTAATCCTTTGACAAAATGCACTTTACTTATATTTAGGTAGATCTAGGATGTATTTAATACTTCAAGGAACAAGAGTTCAAGTCTAGTATTGAAGCTATGAAAATGAGTCCAAGAAACAAATGAAGAAGTGCTAAATTTTAAAGCTCGATAGCTGCTCGACACTTGGCTATCTATCGAACTCTTCAGCTTTGTTCTTATCACAATCTCGACACCTCTCGATAGGTAGGTTGATCGATCGAGCAATTTTTTGTCCCCTTGATAGCTCCTCAATAGCTTGCAACAAATAGGCTCGACACCTCCTCGACTTTTCTCGATCGATCGAAAATTACGAAATTCAGATTTCCAGATCTGATTTTCGGCCCATGCTGACATGTATGTGTAGGGTTTCTTTTCTCACAACCTTAGATCTATATAAGGCTTATTTTAGAGACCGCCACGTAAGAGAATACAAGGAGAAATATGCAAAATGTGACCGATGCCTTATTCTCTTTGAAAGAAGCTATTGTGTCTTTACGCCTTAGGGTTTTGTAACAAAGTGCTTCTTGATCTTCATCATGTGGATGAAGTGAAGAACTCTGCAGCCAACAATCTTCTTCAAGTTGGTGTGTTAGTCACGTACTGGGAGCCGTGCATCATTGGTTAGTCACGTACTGGGATCCATGCATCAAAAAGGGTGGCGTTCATATATTAAAGAGTTCAGGGGTTCTGAAGCGGTAAAAGGTTTCTGCTGTAAGTTCATCTACAGGAATTGTAAAGTCTAAGGACAAAAGTTTTTTACTAGATCTGAAACTTCTCTTTACTATAATGGATTGCTTTTCGAAAAGGTTTCCCCCCAGGTTTTTTACTGTGAAACTAGTTTGTTTCATTGGTTTTCCTGAGTTATCATATCTTGTCTTATTTATTTTTCTGCTGCATGATTTTGACATGATATTGATGTTTGTTTGTTTTAACAAGTTTTATTCATAATAAACCTAATTAACAACTTGAGTTTAAAACTTGTTTATTTTATCAACCGGGGTCTAAATTTTCCAACATAAAATGAAAGGAAAGAGCATTGAAAAAGGGGATTGAAAGGCAAGAGAGAGAAAAGAGAAATAAAGTGGTGCGCATTGGAGAAGAAAAGGGAACAATATCATTTTCTATGTGAATCTTGCCTCCTCGGGAGCCTTTGTGTAAACCTTGATGCTCATTTATTTTGGAATACAAATTTGATTTTTCCCTATAATTGTCCTTGGGCAGATCTCATTGTTGTTGTTCTTTCTCATTTCTTACAAATTTTTATTGATTTGTGCCAAGTTTGAAGGATACGACCCAATACTCTAAGTGGGTTTAGGCTACAAACTATTTTGGTCCTTGCACTAATATTTATTAAAATTTAGAATATATTTTTTGAAATTCCACAAGGATCATAAAGAGCACAAGTTAAAATGCATTTAATTCTTTATTATTTGATACTTTTACTTCTTTTTCAAAATTTAATTTTTTAACAACTGTCCTAAGAGCACAAATTAAGATACATTTAATACTACATTAAATAATTTCCCCCTTTTTTTCTCTAAAATAAAATCAAATTGTACACAATTTCAAATTCTAAGTTGTTGCCTAACTTTTGTCCTTGCAAAAGAATCCCACCTGTCCGAAGAGCACAAATTAAGATACATTTAATACTACATTAAATAATTTCCGCCTTTTTTTCTCTAAAATAATCAAATTGTACACAATTTCAAATTCTAGGTTGTTGCCTAACTTTTGCCCTTGCAAAAGAATCCCAATTGCCATGATGTCTTGTATACTAGATTGTGTACAAAACCAACATTTTCTTTTTGTAATGATAATTATAGACCAACAATACACATAAATGCGATGTCTTCTCAAATCAAATATCTAAATTTTTAGCATCATGCTAGTTTGACTAGCTTGTTGTAAGTGCTCTTATTGGCACTGCCAAAGCATTGATTAAAGATATGAAAGCTGTAGTTCCATATTTCACCTAGAATACTAAAGTGGAGTATAAAGTGGAGCAGGAAAAATGGGACAGAAGATTTGGACTCAATACTAAACAAGAATTTAAAAAGAAAAATTGAAAGAACTAAAAAAAGAAAAAAAAAAAGAAAAAGAAAAAAGACTACTTCAATTATCTGATTATTTCATAGAATGTATGCGGTCCGTTATTTCTCACTAAGTTATTACCTAGAAAAATCCCTTAAATGGCCCCGAGAATTTGTTTATATATATTTCATAAGATTTTACCTTGGAATTGGAAATTTTTTTTTGGGAAGGAAAATCCATATATGGAGCGGTGGTAGGAAGGGAAGGGACGTGACACATGCAGCACGTGCTTCTGCTGAGGTGTCTACCGACCTTTCTGACGAGGATACCGTAGAAACCGCCTTAGACTGAGATCATGCGGTGCTGTAACACGTGCGCATAAGTAAGATTCCCCGCAGCAATTCCATTATTTATATCACTAAAAGCCTTGATTAATTAGTAGTTAATACAAAGTACTTTAATTTATAGATTTTTTTTATTTTTTTAAAAGGAGTAATACTATCATCACAAACTATTTTACAATATACTTATAAAATATTGATGTGACTAATTTTTTATTAGTTTTTATTTAAGTTTACTATTAATATTATTTTTTCATTTATCAATAATCACTCATCACATCAATAATTTATAAATTTTTTTTTTTGTAAAATAGTTTATGTCGTTGTTATTATTCTTTTTTCAGTATCATTTCGTAGAATAATGAAAAAAGTCACTTAAAAAAAAAAAAAAAAAAATCCTTTTCAACCTTATTAATTTCTTTATAGTCCAATGAAAGATTCTGCGACCAACACCTGTTCACTGGCTCAACCTGTTGAATTTTAAGTGGATACAATATGAATTGGTAGAAAAAAATGTGTTAAACAAATCTAGGCGGTTCGTGGAACACATTTCCACAATACTCTAGAGAGCCCACCGTCTAAATAAGATAGAACAGTCCATTAATTATGAGGTTTAAGGAATATATGACACAGTAATAGAGGTATATAAGTGTAATCAGAGGACCACATCACCAATGTGGGGTGTGATTTGGTGGTAAAAATCTTTGTATTACTTTATTTGGTGAGCGCCCGGTTTGAGTGATAGCTCCATCAAAGTCCTAATAGTATGTGTGGTGTTACCTATTACCGTCACACAGTGTGAGTTCGATGAGCCCACACAAAAAGCCTTATTTTTCATTCAGCGGAAAAAAAGAAGTCATTTTTCATGACTATCCTATAAACTATTTCCTAAACCAATGCCATTTTAAGGCATTGTTAACTTTTTATTTTTTTCTTTTAATAAAATAACAAATAAATTTTTTTTACGCATCAATATTTAGGGGGTGAGAGAATTAAAACCATGAATATCTCAATTGAAAATATGAGAAAATGTCATCTAGTTGAGGTACAATCTACAAGACTCTTGGACAGGGGCAAATGCAATATTACATTGGCGGCCATGCCCTCCCCCCCCCTCCCCCAATATGACATAGTAATAGAGGTATATAAGTGTAATTATAGGACCATATCACCAACATGGGGTGTGGCTTGATGGGAGGAGTCTTTGTATTACTTCACTTGGTAAGTGTTTTGAGTGATAGGCCCCATCAAGGCCCTGATGATATGCGTGGTATTATAACCATTACTGTCACATAGCGTGGGCTCGATAAGTCCACACTAAAAACCTTATTTTTCATTCAGCGGAAAAAAAGAAGTCATTTTTCACGACTATCCTATAAACTATTTTCCTAAACCAAATGCCCTTAAGGTATTGTTAACTTTTTTTCTTTTATTTTTTTTTCTTTTAATACAATAACAAATAAATTTTTTATGCATCAATATTTAGGGGGCGAGAGAATTAAAACCACAAATATCTCAATTGAAAATACAAAAAAATGTCATCTAGTTAAGCTACAATCTATAAGACTCTTAGGATCCATTTGGATACAACTGAAAACTGAAAACTGAAACTGAAAACTGAAAAACATTGTAGCAAAATAATTTTTAAATGTGTGAATAGTATCGTGGGACCCATTTTTAATGAAAAAGTTACTGAAAAGTTAAATTTGTGGGTCCGTGAACAGTAATTTTTGTGCTGAAAAGTCAAACTTTGCGGCTACTGTTCAATAAACAGTAGCCGCTACAGTAAAAGTATGACTGGGAACGCGTGAAAAAAAAAAGAAAGTGTGAAAATGCAAACGCAGATGCTGACGCAGACACAAAAAAGTGTAAGCCAAACGTACACTTAGGCAAGGGCAAATGCAGTATAGCATTGGCGGCCATGGCTCCTACCCCTCCCTCCCCCCCCCCCCCCCCCCCCCCCTCCTTACCCTAGAAAAAATCATAGAACCCAGTCCACTGTTTAGTTGTAGGTTTATCCCTTTGAAATCTGGCAATGACGGCACTCCACTGTTAGTTTCTTATGTAGACTCCACCTATATAAATTAAATACACGCTTTTAACAAAGCCTAATAAATGCCTAGTTTTACCATGTCTCCTTCCCTTTTATGTATTCCTTGTGTGTTCAATTTTGAAGTGCATTGTGCAGAGTGCACTGCACTAACTTACGAGGGTTTTATCTCCCAAAAATTTGTTTTTTTTTTTTTTAGATTGCAATAGAGATTTATTTATTTATTTATTTTAAAATTTGAATAGGAAATCTTTTAAAATTGATAATGAACAATTTTTTTTTTCATGTTTATAGCAAATTCGTCATTTTTGTACATTGATTTGTGTTTAAAATATTATCAAATTTCATTGATTATTTTGTATAGAAAAATGCTATGTTTATAATATTTTTACAAAACTTTCACAACAAATCTTAAGTATTACTAGTGGACAAAAAAATAATTTCAACGCTGGGTTTAAATTAGAATCAGTAACGTTTTATCACTTATGATTTGTTGTGAAAATATCGTAAATATCACTTTTCTTTTGTATATAATGTATATATGAGTTATAACTAACATATGAATATATAATATCTTGACTACGCCCCTACTCTTGGCAATACTAGAACAAATTATTAATCCCTCAAATTAGTGTAATTTTCATCTTACACACCCGGTAAAAAATCCCATGAAAGCTTTGCATACGGATTGCTATTATTAATTTATGAGTTCTTCTATGAACTTAACACATCTCATGGTATTTTCATAATAAAAGAAGATATTTTATCACCTTACACAGAAACAGACGCACCACAACTCACAACAAATCACCCCAATTTCTTGTAAAAATGTTATGAGATCTGTTGTATCCATGCACTTTATTTTATTTCATTGTCTGAAAATTTTCTTTAAAATTCAGTCTTGTTTCAAATAATTTTATAGTCTGTAACCTCATTTGATGTTGACCACAACTTTTTACTTAATTAAGCAAGTAAGCTGTTTTTTAAGGTATATATTGATACGATACATAAATACTATTGCACTTCAAGTTGTTGGTCATGTATTGCTTTTTCTATATCTCATGGACTTCAATCGTTCAATTCTTATGTTGCTAATATCAGGGTTTTTTTTTTTACTTTTTCGATGTTGGCTATTTTACATTAATACTTTAACTTAATGTCAAAACCTTCATTAGATGTGGGGCTTCAATTAACTCAATTTGTAAAATTCTTATAGTTGATTAATAAATCTAGGGATCAATCACCGCTTATACTAAAATTTAATTGGTGTGTTTAGCCCAATGATAAAAAGTAATCATTTATAGACTAAAATTGTCTAGGGCGGAGCTTGACAGGAGAAAGATATTTCGAAAATATGTTTTATTGTAATTAAAACTACTTTTTGTGTGGTAAAATGATGTCAATTGAAAACATTTTCAGTAAAGATATTTCCAAGTGTTTGGTGTGACCTAAAATAAAAAGAAAAAAAAAATCTCATATCGTAACCTACCAGAAATCACAAGATTAACATAATCTAACTCAACCACCTAGCAGATTGACACAATTCGAGCTTGCCACCACCAAATTGGCCCAAAACCAGACTGGATCCACGACTTTAACCACTAGATCGGTGCAACCCTAAGGGATCCACGACCCCAGGCACCAAATTAGTGCCCTTAGCCACTAGATTGGCACTTCCCGTCTACCATCAGTACCCCTCAGCTGCAATTAGAGCCTCCCAGCCACGAATCAAAGCTTCATTACCAAAACCCAACTACCAACCACCACAAACTAGGCTCTGATGACCCCTGTGATTCAAGGCTTTGACAACTACCATAACTTAATTAGGGCTTCGATGAACACCTTTGTGAGCAGGAAAGGAGAGGCCAGGGTGGAGGGTGGACAAGTGTTCGAGGAGGGTTTGTGCGAGTTGATCAATTTGTAAAATATTCTACAAAAAATTTTCTTAGGTAAAACGTTTTATAAAGCGTTTTATGGTCAACTACAAATGTTTTTAGCTTTTATCAACATTTTACAACAAAACAAACACAATATAAGGTTGATATTTTATAACGAAATAAAAAGTACGTAACACACACACACACGTAATCATTTCGTTTGACATGTCAAAAATTTATTTCAATGGATGTATACGATTGCAGAGGTGCCATTGAATTGTGTTTAAAAGAATATGATTAAACTAATACAAAAAACTTATCTAACGATCAAAATGATGACAAAAACACATTGACGCAAAATCTTTGTCACTGTATTGTACGGTTCACTTTTTCTTTAGATGCAATAGGATTTGAAACTTTTAACATATTAAGACTTTATAAGTTTGATGCTTTGAGCTAAATTGGAAACCAACGTTGCATGGATCAGCCTTTGATGAATATAAGAAACAAACAAAACATACAAGATGGAGAGAAAAGGCCTAAAAAAAAATAGTGGAAAAATTAAGGTAATTTAGGCCTAGTCGGTTCCCGTACGACTTTCTATTACTAGGATGAGAGTTTGGGCACGGGTTAAATGATGTCGGCGGTTGATCACCTGTAACTACATTGAGATAGAGACCAGCAATACTTTCTTACGTGTAAGCAAACTATTGCAAACATAAAAGCAAAAAAGAAATCAAATAAAAAGACAAAAAGTTTCCTCTGACCGACTTGGAGAAAACTCCTTTTAACCTATTATTTGGTGGTTTGTAAACTTATTCATTTGTAAAAGTTAAACAAATTATGTTACTAATCGTGTGATTAAATATACAAGTAATGGATTGAAAGATTTTTTTTCCTATTGGTTTGAAAGGTTAACTTTTTAAATAATTTTAATACCACACTCTTTTAGTTCTCTTACGAAGGTAACCAAATAGAGCCTTATTTAGAGTCAGTCCAGTCAAGATAGTTCATGTTCTCTATGATCATACGCTTGAGTTGTGCTTGTATGCCGAAGCTATAAATACACAGGAAGATTGTTTGATTAGCAGTGCCTTAAATTGTAGGCCTAAAAGTCAAACTTCCCTTCTCCTCTCCAACCCCTCCCAAGAACTGGAGGACAAAAACGACTAAACAAGGAATTCTCTATTCCCTTTGCCGCTTATTGAAAGCACCTTTACTTATAGAACTTATGTATTTGGCTGTGAGTTATAGAAAAAAAAAATTATAAAATAATTGTGCTAAATGTTGTAGTCACTGCACAAGTCTAATTTCTTGTGAGTGCATGAGAGGCAAGAGTCTGGCCGGAATTTAAGTTTTAGGGAGTTTCACACACATTTATTTAAGTTAGATTTTTATCTCACGTAGCCACCAAAAAACCTGTAACTTTTTTTTTTTTCAATAAAATATGAAATAAAACTAGTGGAGCCCTGCTGTCACACGCGCAGAGATAGTAGGTATCCCAAGTCCCAACTATATAAACGAGAGGACGCTCGTTTGGTTAACCAAACGATGAGTCGTTGCTGATATTTGACATAACACGTGTAGTTCTTTGTGGTGGTGGTGGTGGCGGTCGGCTAAAATTTAAAAGCCAAGATCAGTTCAGTAATAATGGCTACCTGTTCTATCTTCCAAGCACTTTTGTTGTTTCTTACTCTTTCAGGTTTCTTTTCTTGGCTTCACTTCTCTCTTATTACTCAGTTCTGTTTCTAAGATATTGACAGAAAATGCAAAAACGAAAAGATAACTTTTTAAGTTGACAGTAATGAATGTTAATTTCTATGTTAAAGAGTTCTGCCCAGGTGTTTCTAATGTAAAGTATATATGTAACTCTTATTTCAAGTTTTGAGTCTTTTGTTATTTTTGTAGCTAAAACAACAGGGTATCATTTTTAATGTTTTATCATTTATAAGATAGACATATAGTGGTTGAGTTCTGTGAAACTTAACTGGGTTGAGTTCTTGTTGTTCTCTCTATTTGTGTCTTTATATATGTAAATTTGTGATCTGATTGATGGATTATTATTCCCATAGTTTTATTTAAAATTCTCTCAAGCTCCAAAACTTTCTTTTTACTCAAGCTTAATGCACCCTTTTAGTCAATTGTATTGATTTCAGTTTTTGAACATTGATTGAAGCATTGGAGTTACGTATGGACAAGAGTTGATTACGATAAACATTTCATAATAAAATGGTGTATATATTAAAAGTTTGACATCTTGACTATTTTTAAATTGGTTTTGGATTTAACTATCAAATTAGAATGCCCCATCTTGAGATGTAAAAATCAAAACTATTGGTCAAACAGAAATGCAAATTATGCAATAATGCATTAATAGCTCAACATATTTTTCTTCTTTAATTAATATATGTCCGTATAAAATCATAGCTGACATTTTGAACCTATATGCTTTTCAAATTTTTTTTTTTTTTTAAAACTCTGTTTCCCACTCTGTTTCAGACTTATTTGTCCAAAATCTCAGTATCGGAGTAGGAATAAACTATGGACAAATTGCCGACAATCTGCCACCTCCATCTCGTGTTGCCGACCTCCTTACATCTCTCAACATTAATAGAGTAAAACTCTATGATGCCGATCCGAATGTCCTGCTCGCCTTCTCTAACTCGAATGTTGATTTCATTGTTGGCCTAGGAAATGAGTATCTTCAGAGTATGGCTGACCCCATAAAAGCTCAAAATTGGATTCAACAGCATGTTACACCCCACCTTCCTCAAACAAAGATTTCCTGCATACTTGTGGGAAATGAGGTATTCTATAGCAATGACACTCAGTTAAAATCTAGTCTCCTCCCAGCAATGCAAAGTGTGTATCATACTCTTGTTAATCTTGGACTAGATAAACAAGTTACTGTCACAACTGCACACTCTCTTACAATATTAGGTAATTCATACCCTCCGTCAGCCGGGACTTTTAGGGAAGATCTTGCCCAGTATATCCAACCTCTTCTAAATTTTCATGCTCAGATCAAATCACCCTTCTTAATAAATGCATATCCATATTTTGCATACAAGGCTAACCCAGGTCAGGTTCAATTAGAGTATGTGCTATTTCAGCCTAACCAAGGGATGACTGATCCAAATACGAATTTGCACTATGATAACATGTTGTATGCTCAAATTGATGCTGTGTATTCGGCGATGAAAGCAATGGGGCATACAGATGTTGAGGTTAAAATTTCGGAGACAGGTTGGCCATCTAAGGGGGATACTGATGAGGCAGGAGCTACGCCAGAGAATGCGGGATTATATAATGGTAATTTGCTGCAGAGAATACAGGAGAAGCAAGGTACTCCAGCAAAACCGTCTACTCCAGTTGATATATACGTGTTTGCACTTTTTAACGAGAATTTAAAGACCGGTCCGGCATCAGAGAGGAATTATGGCCTCTACTATCCTAATGGTACCCCAGTTTACAACATTGGATTACAGGGCTATCTACCAGTGTTTGACATTTCAGCATCCAGTAACAATGTAAGACATGCATTCTCTATAATTTGTGTTACCTTTAAAGTCTTTCTTCTCATAAATAAATGTTTTGATGGATAAGTCCTCTTCCTGATTCATTGAAGTCATTTGTTAGCATGAGATTCGATTGGTAAATTGGTTCAAGTAAAATGATGCATCTAATTCAAGTTTTGTAAATTTTTCTATTTTGCAGGCTTTGTCTGTTTTCAGCTTTCTTATCATTCTTATGGCAAGCTTAATCTGTGAGCACTTGTGAATTCTTGAACTGAAGGCAGGAGAGATCAAAAGAAAAAACATAGGAATTCCTAGAGATCATTTAATGCAAGAGGAGTTTCGACGGGTGAGAAACTCAATTACTTTTACTCAATGCTAACCATATATCTTAACTAACCCCAACTCCTAAACCTGCTACCTGTGGTCCATACCTTCTCATTTTTCTTTATCTTTATTGCGATATACTCAGATTCTCTTGGACTTTCATACACTAGAACCAATTAGAAAAACTTTAAATCATATGATGGGAAATTCGGATACTTTATTTTTTAGACAAGTTTTACCACGAATCTATAAGGTAGAGCCTGTCTATATTTGTCTACTTTATACATGCATTGAACAGAGCACTGACATTAAATATTTATGATTAATGAGCCGTATCAAACTCTAAATTCGCGAATACAATCTCATTTTTTTTTGCATTTTTTATTAAAGAAACGGTGGTGGTATCCATGCTTCTCACCACCCACTTGCAATGATGTGTATGAATCTTGCTGCACAAAATTCCTGTTGTCTTCAGCTAGACAAAAGTCCAAACCGGCTTCTATCAGATAAGAGGCCATTAGAGACCGCCTTTCGGCAGCTGGCAGCTGGTGTTTCTTATTTTTTTCCCAAGTCACCAAAACTGAAACCTCATTAGTGTTGTCATTGATTGTGAATCCTATCTCAAAGATGGCTGCCTCTTTGTCTGCATCTTTTACTTCCTATTCCCAATAGAGAATTTGTATTATCAGTCTTAATTGAAACAGTCCCATTTTGATTTTATGCCTACATCATTGTATGGCAGGCCTTTTCTTTCATAACAAAAATAGAATCACTATACTAATCACATCAGGGTCAATCTGTGATCGCTAATACATCTTTAAAATATGCCATTAACTTTCTTTGGTGTCTTTAGTTCTAATCCAACCATATTATACCAAAGCAGTTGGCTACAACTTATTATCAAACTTGTTGAAATTATGTTAAAAAAACTATTCCTAATTAGATACCAGCCTGACGATTCCTGCTTTTTCTTTGTGGTTGAACATACTGTTGAAATTTTTTGCATATGTAACATCACGTAGGATACTTGAGCCACATGGTGCAATGGTGGATTTCAACATCATGGACCATTCGAATGCACCCATAAGATTCTCACATCAGCATGGCCTAGAGGATAAGATTGCCAGATAAACGAATCCACTGAGAGTTAAGACTTATATAGTGACTGGCTAGCTACTACCGGTACTATAAAGCTGACCCCCAATTAGCATGTATTTTCAAGTAGTTCACTAGTCACTAATCCATGAACATGGCCTCTCTTTGGTTCCAACCCCACGGACATACAAACCAAATTGCTTTGAGGCCCATTAGGTTTTGTTAGTTTGATGTTGAGGAACCGTCTAGTAATGTGGGGTTGGACAAACATTGAACTACCTTAGTAGTTGTGGTCCAAGTAGCTCATAGCCAAAGAAAAAACTGACATCGCAACAAATTAAGTTTTCTTGCGTAGCTTTCAAAACGAAAAAGATAAATAACTTTATAAATAAATCTGACTACGCACACCCTTTGATTACCAGACAATATTTAATATATGGAAGCTGGTACACCATCAAATGAAAAAGATTCAACCAATTTTGCATGTTGAAAGTTGAATATTTGGTTCACAGCATTTAATTATTCAAATATTTAAAGTATGGTAGGTTTGGGGTTTTTTTTTATTCATGTGATTTGAGCTGTTGTTGCATCTGTGCAGGTAGACAAAAACATACGTGGAGCTGTTGTTTCTAATATAAAAGCTACTTACTCCAGCAGTGACAGATCGGAGTGTTTCTTTTATAAACTGCACAAGATTCATCACAGAGAACAATAATCATATATATATAGTATAAACCATTCATTAACAGATTAGGTAATTCATCTTTAAAAAATAACAATAATGGTAGGTAGAGAAGTAATAAGAACTACAAATTATTTAACAAAAATCTAATAATTAGTGTTAAGGGAGAACTTGGTGAAGATTTTAGAGGGCGATTTGTGGGATTCTAGGACCCGCAGCATTTTGTTGTATATGGAGCAATAGAATTGATTTTACCATGTAAGCACAGGTCTAGAAAAAAAATATTTGCTGATGGTATCTTGTTAGCTGTTCTCTCTCTCTCTCTCTCTCTCTCTCTCTCTCAAAATATATATATATATATAGTAAGTACGCACTCTCCAGTTATGACTTCCCCCAACTGGATCTTCTAAAGCATGGTTACTTTAGTTTCGACAAATGCATCATGTGGAGGTGTTTCCACATAATTGAGGGTTGATTAAAAATCATGGAGAGAGACAGTCACGAATAGATGACAAGGAGAAAATCTATCATGCATCGGGTGCATGTATCCAACCTCTCATATGGGAGTGGATACGTGCACCCTATTACCACCTTCATGGCAGGAGCCAAATTATTCTTTGGAAACTATTTGTGAGAAAATTTTGTATAATTAACAATCACTCATTAATTTTTTTCACTAGTGGGACTGGAACAAATTTTGTTAGTCCAAAAGGTTCAGTGGACTTGTTGGAGTTCAATTATGGGTTGAGTCTTCAAATTATTCATTTGGGTTTGGTGGCCTATGTCTAGTGCTTCTCTGCAATAGACATGATGGGCATGACATGTGGTTTAAAGTGGCCTTGGGTCAACTCAATGTCTCGTCTTGTGTATATGAGTATTAGATGAAAATCTTCCCACATCTATTTGACTAAACAATTGTGTTATATTTAATTTGTACATTTTATACATCGTGTTGTGATAATATTTCCTCCTAAGGGCTTGGTCTACTAGTTTTTTGGCCTCATGTAATCCATGAGGTTCTAGGTTTAAGTCTCCTAATCCTAAGTCATAACCAAATACTTTAGGATCACTTGCAAAGATTTTTGGGTGTGATTACCCAATATGTGAGGGACAAGGGACTATATTAATTTAAGGAATTTTTCCAGGGCTGGACACTCACGTTAGCACAAAAAACAACAACAATAATAATATGATAATTTGCACCACTCGCCATGATACCAAACATTGTCTTTGTTTGCAAATAAAAAATGTACACCCTTTAAGTTCTTGATCCGTTAGTTTCTCCGAAAAAAAGAAAAAAGAAAAAAAAAAAGTTTTTTGATCCGTCAACTTTAGAATTTGTATTTTAATTCCTAACGTTTGAACTTTGTTTTTAATCTCGATCTTTTTTGCTTTAGGTCAATAACATTGCAGTAAAATGTCAACTAAACCTAAAAAAAAATTGCACGTTTTGATCATGTCAAAAGAATAAGATACCCTGCTTTAGAACAGTTCACAAGTTAAATATATATCATCCAATGACCTTTTGCAACATATATCTTACGTCAAACTCATCCCTTTGGAAAGAAATCATCCTTGAGTTAAGGTTCGGAAAGTGAAATCTTCAATGCCAAGGGAATAAATAGTTTGAGAAGTTCAATATCCTTGTGCTATTTCCATATTTTCAGCCCTAGTAAAATAGACATATTGTAATACTTTATGTTCACAAAATGAATAGGATTATCCTGCTTATGGAGCTCTTATATGGTGTACCCGGCATCACACACTGGCCGGTCCCACAGTGTGTGGGGCCCGCCTATGTGTGAGAGATCCAGCATATATGCTAGGTACAACATATAATTTTCGCTGCTTATGGGTCATGAGCTTCTGATTTTATTTTATTTCAAATTAATCTTATTTAATTGTTTCCACACACTCGATCTCTATCTCACTTTCTCCCTTCTCAGAAAAAAAGAAAAAAAAAATTCAAGATCTCACTTTTATTTTTTTGGGTAATGGGCTCTTCATTAATCTTTTTAAGAATCTCCTCTGTTTTTCTTTTTCTTTGATTTGTGCATAATCTTTAAGAAATGTATTTTTTGTCATCACATTATTTTTCAACCTATGGCTTTTGTTCATATTCTTCAAAACTAACTTTGTGCTATAGAGTTACCAAACCTTTTATCTAAGCTGGGCTGGGCTAAGTTCAGTGCTTTAGGCTTCACATAATTTGTGCATTTTTGAGCGAATGGAGACAAATATGACCCACGCCTACATGTATGACCTTTTTGAGGATTAGATCGCCGACCTATCACCGCCCCTAAATGGTCAAAGATGACAGCTCTAGTCCACATATTGTGGCTATGGAGTTCAAACTACGCGGCATCTGTTCTTATCATATTGTGTGTGTAAAACTAGTATGGTATTCTTTGAAAATTGCCAATGAAATCCACTGATTGGAGTCAGATTACTATTCATGTGCAGATGCAAAGGAAGTAAGGAACTTCTTCTCTATGCAGCAGAGTTCAATTTGACCAAATTTTGTTCCTACACTTTCATGGCTTCATCAATTATAAGATACTAGAAAAGGTTTAAAAAGGAACATTCATGTGTGATTTCCCACTAATGTTGTAATGAGATACAAAAGGAAGGATTAATTTTTTGCATTACTCAAGAATTCTAAGAAGTATACAAAAAAAATGCTTAACAAAACTCACTTTTACTCTACAAGCTCTTGCTCACCTCAAAAGAATTGGTTCCAAACAATCAAATGAATCAAGAACACAAGAATGACTAGCATCACATCAAGTTAATTATAAGATACAAGAAATGGAATGACCATAGACATGAATGTGTCATAAGAAAGCGTTGCTGAACCAGTATACCGCCTATCCTTCTCTTTAAATTTGTCTGTCAAACCCTGAAATCACAGTCGCATAAGCCATTAGATGGATGTACATGAAATCTCATCAAACAAGGCTGATAGTTTTCTATTTCAGATTATATTTGTCCAATATATTTAATTTGACAGAGAAAGTAAGTAACAAGAGGAAGTTAAGGGATTAAGAGAAATTTGAAGTTTAGACTTTCAAAGGAATTTGCAGTCTCACCTTCACAATCAACCCACATCTGCATGTCCAATAAAACATATCATCAGAATTATAACCACATAGCAATCTCAACAACAAAAAATAAAATTGATGATGAATGTGATACAGTATCCTAGTTAGAAGACTTACTCAACAAAACTGTCAAAATTAAGTTCCACCCTCCTGCCACTTCCATCATCATACTTGGAAACCAGTAGTTGGAGAATAGAAGCTGGGATTGCATAGCCAATACCATAGAGAGCATCTCTTAGCTCAAATAAGTCAATTTTACCACTCCTATCTTTATCATATCTCTGAAAAATGGCCTGCAAGTGCAAGTCCAATAGTTCAATTTGACATGCATCAAGTAACGTCATTAGAAAAAAACTAAAAAGTAGTGGGTTGCACAAAACGTTCTCTACATGATCAGCATTACAGTGCTTGTCAAAATGAGTGCGTCTCTGACCATGTTGTAAGAGCAGAGACATTAACGCGGGTGAAAATGAAGATGAAATCATGTACATTACATAGCAAGGAAATTTCAATAGATACATAGCTTAAATTTTAAGTTGTATATAGAATCTATTGCCTTAGTGCGATAGCAAGTGCCTTCCACAAAAAAATGACAGGCCGTGAGTTCGAGTTTAGTAATCAACCTCGTGGGTTCAAATTTAGTAATCAAACTCTTCTAACAAAATTAGGGATAAGGCTGCCTACTGTGATCTCTTTTAGACCCTATAAAAATAGGAGTTTTGTGTGCTAGGTACAACCTATTTATGCAGAATCTATAGACTTGTTATAGTAATTTGTATATCATTGTAGTATTGCATTAAATGAGCTGGATGGGGAATCTAGCCAACTGCTGTCACCATATATACCATTAATGCCAAGGAAAATTGATTCGCTTCACTGCCTAAATATTTTAGATTGTCATAAAGAACTAAGGAAAAAGAAAGGAAAAGGCTAGAATTAAGTAAAGTGTTTTCCTTATTTAACCAACTATTTTCATGAACCTAAAAGGAATTTGCAGGTTTCTAATACAAAGACCGTAATTGATTTCTTTCAAAGTTGTTACGTAAAATGAAAGAAATGGGATAAGATTACTCACTTGCCATTGACCAAGACAAGTCCATAGTGCAGCAAACTCTTTTGGCCCTGAAACAGCAAATTAATGTACCCAAATCAGTAACTGCAAGAAGGCCAAAATATTTCTTGCTAAAAGCTTTTGCTTATTTACGTTCCATTTATTTCAACGTTAACATTTTTCTGAAAAATAATTCATTTTTTAAAAATTATTTTCTAGAAAATTATATCAATTTTCTATGTTTGATAATGACCTTAAAAATAATAAGTTGAAAAACAATCTTTTAGTATTCTTTATTTAGCTTATCCTAAGATAGAGATGTTTTTCGCAAAAATTGTAGTGAAAAACAATTTCTAAAAAATAATTCATACTTTTAATAGGAATTTCTATTGACCATAGATAGTTTTCTTTACCTATTTTCTTTGATACTACCAATTTACCAAACATAATAAAACATAAAAAAAAACTATCTTCACATCAAATTTTTCATCAAAATAAACGGAGCTTTAATAAATAATTTTGAAAAAAAGAAATGTACATAATCAAATAAGCCGTAAAGCTAAAAGAAATACCAGTCAGATAAAAACTGGTCAAAGAAAATAGTGTGGAAAGCTAAATTTGATAAAGTAAAGTCAGAATCTAATTTGAAACTTTAGTACCTTACCCATTGTTGTATATTTGATTCACACAAACTCCTTTGAAAATCAACTAACACCCGCATAATTCATAATTGTAAACAGGTAAAATAAACGTGCTCGATTAATTATGTTCAAACAAACACGTTTGGCAGCTGAGAAAATTAAAACCCAGAAAAAGAAAAGAAAAAGAATTGAAGATGTTCTTGATTTCAAAGAAAATGAAGATATGAATTGCATTAATTCAAACTCCAACCCCATATTTATCTTTCAATCAAATCCAAGAAAAAGAAAGAGAAACTGACCAATTGTTAGAGAAGCATTGGGATTCTTGAAGAGAAAGATGAGCAGCCGAATGGTCCTAAGAGAGAACCTGTGGTAGGTAGAAGAAAGAGCTTGCTGCAACTCATTCTCATCAATAAAACCACTCCTATCCCTATCCACCATCTGAAAGCTTCTAATCACATCTGGGTGTGTCCCAGCTGGAAATTCTGATGATGATGATGATGATGGGGGGTACTGTTGCCCATATGAGCCATAAGCAGAATTGGAGGAAGAAGTAGTAGTAGTAGTCCCATGAGGATAGGATTGGGAGTGGTGGGCATAGTAATTTGGAGCAGCCGCTGATGCAGAAGTATATGGTGATTGTTCTCCAGGAAAGGATGGTGCAGAAGGAGCATAAGACTGAGAATTGTTGTTGTTGTTGTGTCTGTTTGAGTACGCCATTGATATGAGAAATTAAGTATATACGTGAGAATGAATAATTTGTTGCAGAAAAAGGATATGTATAACGGTGAAATATAGGTCAGAAAGTTATATAATATAAATATAGTGATGAAAATGGGTAGATACAGATTGTAAACGTTTGAAGTTGGGGCGGCGATATCTAAAAAAACAATATAGAATTCAAGATTTTGGTTTCTGAGAAGTTTGGCCTTTGTGAAAATAATGATTATATTAAATGAGCGTGTTCTTATCTTTTGGTTTCCTTTGACTTTTTGTATTAGTAGTCGTAGTTGTCTTCAAAGCCGACAATGCTAACATTGTGGATTTGTTTGGATGCTATTTATTGATGAAAATTAAAAATACTAGTAGCTAATCTGTGCGATGTACGGGATAGTTAAATAAAATGACAATTAACCAATATCACGTTAAGATAAAAGAATTAGTGAGAGACTAATTTACCCACCAAGAATTTAAAAGAAAAAAAGATTGATATAATAAAATCTAAGAAATTTAAAAATAGAAAATTGGGTTAATAATATGTATATTATAGAATCCCCAAATTCTACATCAAAACCAAACAAAACCCTTCAAATTCAAAAAATTCATATATAATATACCAAATAAAAATTTACCACACCTTGAGTTGGAAGACATAGGTTGCAGTTTTTATTTTTCTCCAAAAAATAGAGATGCTTCATCTGCTGTATACAATATAAAATAATTATTAGAAATTTCATCCAAAAACCAAACCCACAAAAACACTATCAAAATATAGAGATTAACCCAAATACTTAGAAGAAAATAAATTCTAAACATAACAAAACAATAAAATAGAATGAAAATTTCAGGCACATATGAAAGCAAATAAAAAAGACAAAACCTACGTTTTTTTTATTTTTTTTATTTTTAGTTGAGTCTCTCTCCTTCTTATTTTTTTAATTTTAAAGTGAAATTAAGTTTAGGATTTTGAGATGGTAATTGCTAGGGTTTTAAGGAGGGAAGAGAGAGTCCTACCAGAAGTCTAAATAATATAAACAATTCAAAACATGGAACATTATCAAATTTATAACACCTAATTCCATTATCTTCTACGTTGAATCCAAACAAATAATTAATTGAAATTAATCCAAACAAATAATTAATCAACAAAAATCAAAGCTTTAATAAAAAACAAAAAATCACATGAACCCAAATAAAAATTCTTAATAAAGCAAGAACATATAAAAATTTACCACACCTTAGGCTGGAAGACATAGGTTGCAGCTTTAATTTTTCTCCAAAAAATAGAGATGCTTCCTCTGCCATATACAATATAAAATAATTATTAAAATTTTAACCCAAAAACCAAACCCATAAAAACACTATCAAAATATAGAGATTAACCCAAATACTTATAAGAAAATCAATTCTCAACATAATAAAACAATAAGATAGAATGAAAATTTCAGGCACATATGAAAGCAAATAAAAAATTTGAGATGGTAATTGCTAGGGTTTTAAGGAGAGAAGAGATTTTGGTATTTTTATGCAAAAAACGTTATTTTAGGTCTAGGTGATTTATTTCCTTGTTTTTAGGCTCTTTTAATGTTTTTTTAGGTCAAATTTGGTTCCTATTATGGTTAGGTATTAATTAGGGCTTATTTTAAAATATATTTTCTTGTCTATCAAGTTTTATGGAGCTCTTAAATAGGCCTCCAAGTTTGTATACGTTTTTCAATAATATTGTTATAAGATATAAAACCTAAAATAAAAAGAATCAAAAATAAAAAGAAAAAGAAAATAGTGATGATGTGGAAAATTGTGAGAGTTTCAAAAGCTTCGGTTTTATATATATATATATATATATAGATTATAACAAAATAATTTTTAAATATGTGAATAGTATCATAAGGCTTAATTTTAAATAAAAATTTACTAAAATTTGTACTTGCGGGTCTTGTAAATAGTACATGGGACCCACACAAAACACGCCGCCGCTAGCACAAACGCAAATGTGTTGCTATCCAAACTAACACTAGACATTACTTTTGTCATACTTTTCTACCTGACGAGTTGTGAGTTTTGGAGTCATCGACCCACATGGCCCAATTACCCTTTCTTAGCTAATCAAGATTTGTCGTGCGTGAGCGAGTTGGGCTAATCATGACTTGTCGCGTGGACGAGCTAAGAAAGTTGTGGCAAAAATTGTAAGTTGTTGCGATACTAGCATTTTATGAACAAGGCAGAAGGCAAAAGAGTGGAAATCGTGATTTATGGCATTGCTTCAGCGTGTTGATTTGAGATTACTCTCACATGGCTGCGGCTTAGCATACAGTTTCAGACATATATGCATATTTTTTTTGGGGGTAAATGCAGTGTTTTATTTACAAGACAAAATGACCACGTCTTGTTGTTGTTGCATAGTGCACACAAATTTTACAATTTATAGTTTTTTTATTTTTGTAATTTGATAGTAAAATAGTAATGTCAAAAGAAATTACATTTAAATTACAAATTTTAATTTCTTGATTCCTTTTTTTTTTTAATGATCAATATTATGATACTATTATTAAAAAAAAAAATCAGTATGTGTCATTTAAATTTCGAAGTTTAAAAAAAAATTTCATTTAAGCTTTGTAAGTGAGTTTCATTTCAACCTCAAATTTTGAAATAAATTTCATTTAAACCAATTAGTGGTGTGATATTTAATGGTGTTAACATGGAAACAAAACTGTGATAATAGATTTAAATGAAACATCTTTAGAAACTTTGAAATTTAAATGAAACGTATTAAAAATTCTAAAGTTTAAACAGTAACTTATCCTTAAAAAAAATGTATAAAGGATTGTCTTGAAATGCCATTTATTTAGTTTTGTTTTGAAAAAAAAAATGGCAATATAAATCTTTTAAAACAACACAGCTTCGCAAGAAAATTTAAATAAGACACGCATAATGCATCTATTGACTTGTTTTAGAGGAATAATTATTGGTCAAAGAATCACATATAAACATTGGACGGTTACCACAAGGATGGTAACCATTGTTTTATATATCATTAAAGTAATGCATTACATTAGCAGGATGGGGAAGCCTCTTGTTGTCTCCATGTCATATCCCATTAATTTATAAAGGAATTTGAATTGCATCACTATCTACGTCTTAAAAAAGAAATGTGGATTTCAATTAGCTCAACTGATAAAATTTCTTATCATCAAATAAATTATTTAGGATTTAATCTCAGCTTATACAAAAAACTAATTGGTGTCTTAGTCTAATAACAAAGAGCAATCACCAAAAGTAGAAGCCATAGATTGAAACTATCTTCGAAAAAAAATTTAAAAAAAGAGGATCTCTCCCTCTCTCTCTCTCTCTCTCTCTCTCTCTCTCTCTCTCTCTCTCTCTCTCTCTCTCTATATATATATATATATATATACTCTCTTTTTTTTTTTTTTCACAAAAGAAAGTTAAATAATTTTTAATATCAAGCAGTGAGGAGTCAAAAGGTGAACAAGTTGAAAGCAATGAGCCACCATCAACTAGTTAGAGAAAATTAGGTGAAAATCCAATTTGACAGTGTCAAAATCAAATCTAAACCCAGATAGAGAGCTTTTTTTTTTTTTTTGAAGAGTGAGAGATCATCTCTACCTTCAATGAGTTGAATTAGACAAGGGAACTTAGGGAAATTAGAAAATAGAGATAAGCATACACTCAACCGTATTTTGACTTATGTCAATTGCCCATTGAACTAAATTATTGGACAACAAAATTTTGTTCTCTCTCTTTTAATTTGTTTTTATGTACAGTTTTTCCAATGTTTGTTATGATGGAAAACACAAATCAAATAAACCAGATATATAAATAAACTAATCCACGACTCTACATTAGATTAAAGTTGTATTACACCCAGAAACATTCAACAAAAGTGGTTATGAGATAGTCTTACCTAGATGAAAGCATTTTTCAAAAGGTATTTTTCATTCGTAACTAACAGCTACATAATAAAATAAAAAAAAATTTAGTGCATACATGATAAATAAATAAAAAGGTTACTTACGAATTTTAATGCATCATAAAAAACATATTATGCAATTATTCTCCAATCCTTGTAATGCATTTAATAGGAAGATTACCCTTCAAGAAAAATAAAAATTATCATGTTACCATACATAGTTTTTTTATTTTTATTTTATAGAATACTAAGCATTTTTAACACACACACATAAAGGGAGAGAGGAGAAGGTCTTAAAGAAACTGATAGTGATGTATATCGTTACCACACATCATCCTTGTGTTGCATAATTAGGCACTCAATCTCCCTATAAATAACAATAGCTATAAGTCTGCAGGTAAAGAGATGATTAGGTTATACAATATTTATTACAACTTCAAAGGCTGGCATTGCTTAGCATAAAATATTGTTTTATTTTTTTCAAAGTAAACTTGTTTGTGTAAAGTGGAAAGAGACAAAAAATTCTTCAAAATATAGTACTCCATTATAATGATGACTTCGACCCCAAATTCACTACACTATAATAGGAACAATATCACAAATTCATATTCCTTGTATCTCTAGATAAAAGTTTTGGTTCCTACATGAATTAGAATGCTAATTAAGACATATACATCTTAACTCAATCATCTAATAATTGTAGTTCTATCTTTTTTTAATAATATATATTTTTTTAAAGTGTGAGAATTATATTTGCCAAAGACCTTGTAGCTGAATTTACACATCCTCATTTACGAAGTGCTTGGAGGTCTAGGAGGGAAAGTGTTCAAGCTGCGGGGTTAGCAGCTTGTTGTGATTATCTCTCTAAAAAAAAAAAAAAATCATTTCTTATTTGGGTACATTCAATTATATTTACCTAATCAAAATGACTTTGATATCTCACAAAAGTAATTAACCACACCACTATTATATGTTTAGGCTAAAATTTTAAGCACACTCTACGCCTCCATGATCATCTCTAGGGTTTTTTTTTTTTTTTTTCTTTTTTTGAGAACTAGTCAATGGTAGAGTAATTATTCTTACTTGAAAAATAAAAAACTACAAGAATTTAGAAACATCTGGATGAACAGACTTCATCCAAACTAATAAAGGACAAGAAAGCCTAGCTCTCCTAGCTAAGGCATAAGCAACAGAGTCACCCTACCTTCTAGGGTGAGAGAAGGAAAAGTTCACAAGTGAACTAACAATAGACTTAGTGTCTTTAACTATGTGTCCAAAGGACGAAAGGGGAGTAACGTCAGTAGAGAGAGACTTGTCAATAATCTCAAAGTCCCCTTCAAAGACCGAGTGAGTAATTCCAATTTCAAGAGCAAATTGGACCGCTCTCCCAGCCGTAAGCATTTCCACCATTACAACTGACCCAGGCAGGGCCATCTTCTCGGACAGAGCCCCCAAAACTTCACCTTCATTGTTTTGGATCACCACACCAGTACCTGCTTCATTAGTCTCCTGAAAAACTGCTCCATCGTAGTTGGTTTTAAACTCATCCTTATCTAGAGGCTTCCACTTAGAATCTGACATTAGGCTTCAAGATGGAATGACTAGTCTTCTCTTTTGGAAATTTGTCAGGAGTTGAGCTGCCAAGATCAAATTGTCTTGAAGAGGGATACCAGGCGACAACTGCAAACAAGTCCAATTTCTGCTTTCGTTGCCCAACCAGCTCAACCAAGTTTGAAAAGGAATTTAAGGCCGGGAAATCACATTTAACCCAGTTGAACAGTTTATTCCACATAAGTTGGATATCACTATAGTCCCTTAAGGATTTGAGAATTTCCAGCATATCACCTCAGTTTAAATTCTGTAGCCTAGCAATGAGAGTCAATCAATAGCTTTGTATAATCCCTGTGACAAAGAAAAGCAACTTAAATAAATTCTTTTTTTGGTAGAACAAAATGGTATATAATTAAACCATATGGTTATTACCCCAAAGTCACCAATCGTAGCCAAACAAAGAGAAGTATATAGGTTGATCATTTTAGAGTACCCTATTGTCCAATAGAATTGATAGCAGAAATAGAACCAACTAGCATCAAAAGCTTAAACAAAATGTTAATGTAAACAAAATGTTAATGACATAAAACTATCAAATTACAGCCCCTAAATTGACAATTACTACCCATTAATATAAGCACTCATAACCCCCAAAAAACCTGCACATATAAAAAACAATTCATATAACAAAAAGATTACACTAAGGTAGTAATTTTCTAACCAGACAAATTATTGCTAAATGAACTTCAATTGGTTTGGGTCATAATAGATTACACTTCAAAGAAAGCTAATGCGGGCAACAGGAAGTAGTAACATGAAAACTTGCCTTTACCTATAGGTCTATGATATATGCAAGATTACTTTTAAATATTGCTAAACCATTTGTTTTAATACATGAATAGCATCTTGGAATTCACATTTTTTAGTGGAGATGCCATCAGACAACACTTTTCCCCTATAGACATGTTTTTTTTGATAAACCCTATAGACATGTTTAATACATTGTCCTTGAGTTTCTTTTGAGTATGTTTCAAGCTGAAGTCTACACAATTGTCTATTTAACAGTTCAAATTGCCATTGATTAGTTTCATGAAATTTAAATTAACATAACTTTTTACTATCTTGGATTTTCAACATCCAAAGGTTAAATGTTTCAATTAAAACCCGAAAGTTCACCTAACTAAACATCATACATACATATCTTTCATCAATTGTTAATAGCTCTACAATTTATTTATGCATCAAAAGCAGTAACTAACTTGAAGGAAGAGAAAAAATTACATGTTAGCATAAACTATCACTTCCAACAACATCATTAATCAAAGATTAAAATGAAATTATAATTCAAAATAATTCCAGCAATTACCTATGTCCCTAATTTTAAGCTTCAATATTTTCCCACCAATTGTGAGCAGCTTAATCTTAAAATCCATAGAATGAAAGCTCATAATACAATTGCAATCCATAGAATGAAAATGGTGTTCCATAGAAAAAGAGAAATAAATGGACATGGAATCTCTTGGTACACCTAATAGTGCAGAGACTAAGGAAGCTCTTGGCCACCCCTGATAAGGTCGTGGGTTTCTCTAACCAAACTAATATTGATTATTTAACTTAAATGTTTAGATAGCACACAATGCATAATTGTGACTAATGAAGTTAAAAAATACACACACACACACACTAATACAAATACAAGAACTCCAAAAAAAGGAACTTAGCTCAGCAAAGCAAGCAAAACCTTACCAACACAGTCTACACTCGTGACAAGCAAGAATCCAATGTGATTTGTGAGTTCTATAAAGGAGATGCAAATCTATAATAGGATGAGAATAAATGGAAATCAAGACTAAATATTACATATTACATGTCTAAAAAGTTTCACAAAACACGTCATGTAATAATAACTAAAAAAAGGTCTTCCAAGTGGTATAAGCAAATGAAAGGGTGAAAATACTTTGCATAGTCACAAGATAAAGCCTAAAAACCAATGACATTTTAGTTGTAGACATGTTAGGCATGTCTCTTTTGTTTTTTTCTTCTCTACAGTGGTTCAAAATTTTAGTATTTTGCTTACCTTGACATGAATGCAGCAAATTTAGTGAAGCATATATCATGACAAATTCTAGCTCCAACACGACCAACAACTGCATTGAACACTTGCTTATCAGTACCAACTCAATTTTGAAGAAATTTCTTATCAACTAGTAAATCTAAAAGATAGATTTGTGTTAGCTTTCAAAATAATTATTTTTCAAATTTTGTTATAACACAGTCTCACAATTAGTCTCAAATAAGCCTCTGATGATGACACCTAGTCGCACCTTACAAAACCACATCCACTTTATCTAAGTAGGCAAAGAAGGAATAGAGCCAATGCTCTTAGAAGTAGGGATAGTACACATTTATGGTGCATAATTTCAATACAATCTGATCACAAGTTCACAACAAATGGTAGTAATTTAAGCTTTGAGTCTAAATCATATATAAACTACATCCGCAATGGTTGGCAACCCAAATTTTAAAAAATCTAGGACAACTCTAGAAATAAAAAACATATTGGAATTTTGTTTGTGTTTGTGTAGTAAAGGGAAAAAAAATCCATAGAGTTATAATAAGAAGAAATATTAAACTAGTATCAATTTCTGAATAAAGCAACTATGTGCTTCAAGCGCATCACTAGAAACAAAAAAATCACAATGGCATGAAATTAGGGAAATCTTACCAATTCCACTAAGGCGGTCAACAGTACAGTTCCCTCTGTCCTTCAAAGCCACCATTAGCCAAAACAGCACCTGCCATAGAAGAGTTGCAGAAAAAAAAGAAAGAAGAAAAGAAAAACCAAATAGAATTCAGATAATGAATTTGAAGTAAGAAGAAAGAAGAAAATGGTAACATCAACAAAAGAACGTACAAATTTGAAAATTGAAGAAGAATACCTTCTGTTGGAAGTCCTCAAAATTCTCTCTGTCTCTGCCCATAGAATGCAACACTCTTTCAATCCCATTTTTTTCTTAATGATATATTTAAACCACCTAATCCCAGCAATAGATGAGTAAATCTAATTAATCTACTCCCTTAGACTTCAGTACTAGACCCATTCCTATTGGTTAATAAAATCATTTGTACTCATTATAAACAATATGACTCTTTGATATTTGTAATGACTAATAAATAGTTGCAGTAAAATTAAGACATTGAATTAGACAGGTGGCACAAAATTAGGCCTCCAATTTAGAATCTAATTAGATTTTATCTAAGCTTTGGCTTTAAATATAAATAGATAAATAAATAAATATATATATATATATATATAGATTGTTTCCCAATACATACAAAACATAAACTTGAATAATACTTTCAACTTTTTAGAACATGCAACATTCAAACTAATTGATTTTGCTACTTGAGTAGAGTTATGATCAAACTTATAGTAATCCCAATTATTTCAACTGCAAATCATCTTCCTATGGCAAGCACTCCCAAATTTGCAACAAGAAGCTGCTTGAGTAGTCTTATGACGAAATTTATTATGCCGGTTTCTTTTCCTAGAAAGACATAGCATGGATCTATTAGATCCAAAATAATTGAATATCATAAATACAACAAAGCCAATATCTCAACAAACAACCATCTATTTTTTGGCCAAGAAAACTAAGATAAAGAACATGTACAAGACGTAGCACGGATCTTATGTTCTAAATATCTTTTTTTTTTATTAGGTTAAGCCCGTAAGTTACCATAATTTCTTCTCTTATCCAAAGCAATGGAATATTAAAAATCTATTAATATGATTCTAGAAGACCAAATATCTTTTTTGGATTAATCAATCGAATTGTTGTCTTGATGTTTGAATTCAAAACTTGCACTTATTTTTAGCAATTCAAAATCTAGGAGCACTTCCAAAGACGGTTTTTTGAACATAACCAAAATGAGTTACCTACCCTATTAGCAGCAGCAAAGTAACATCTTGATGACTTTGACATTAATCTGTTGTAATCGCAGCTTTGCATTCTTAGTCAAATGGATAGCCAAATAAAGATTTGAAACAATTAGTTTTTACATAATGAATGAATTTTTTAAGGAAGACAAACTATACAAACAACAAAACACCAGCAGCTAAAAGTTGCAACACCTAAATAGAGCAATTAGCAAAGTAAATAGCAACTGGAACCATACATAAAAATAATCAAACTAAAACGCCTCAAATATGGCTATGATACAAGATAGAGAAATCCAATCCCCACTCCCCCTTCTTCCAAAGAATTACAACATAAAACTATTAACCAACAAATTTTTCACTCTCTTCACAAACTCAACTTGGGCAATGTTTCTTCTGATCAAAAGCAGGATAGCCTTCTCAAACTTGACATTGCCGCTAAACACAACATATGGTTCTTTTAAAAAATTTACCCTTCAACCTATCCATACCCCACAGAACCACTTACGCAAGCTATATACCTGGGATTTTGTTAGACTAAACTTTCTCTCATAAGACTCTTTTATAAAGGATATAAAATAACAACTAATAATTCCTACTCTTGAAGGTAGCTCCCGCAGAGGCACATAACATGCCACCTTGATCATTTCAACAGACTAATTGATGATTCCTACTCTCAAAGGTAGCTCTTGCAGGAACACATAACATGTCACCTTGATCATTTTAACAGCCTATCTCAAGCGGAAAATTTATTTCACTAAGCAAATAGAGAAAGGGATGATTGAAGGAATTTATCAATAAAACAAACCATACAATCAGTAAACACCAGCAGAAGACACAAAACACGAAGCTACAACTAAACTTAAGAAGAGTCAAACTTACAAAGCAAGCATAAAACTAAATAGAAGCTGCAACTAAACTTACAAAGCATCAAAGTAAAACCCTCAATTGTGGCTATCACCAAATCAAAGGAATGGACCTCCCCACCCCCACACCCCACCCCATAAAAAAAAGAAAAAAAAAAAAAGAAGACTATTCACTAAGAAATAATTTTTCTCCCTTGACAAACTCAAATCGGGCCTTTATGCCTCATCATACTTGACATTGCCAATGAATACACAAGCATTTCTTTTAATAAAAAATAATCACCTACTACAGACCTAGCAAGTTTGCTTATAGTGCTTTTAAAAAATTTGCCTTCAACTTTTCTTATATCCACATAACTACTTTCAAAACATTTACCTTGGATTTTATTAGACATCATGACTTAACTTGCTCCCATAACCTCTTTGGAAAATGACACTCAAAGAACAAGTGATCACCACTCTCAAGACAGGTCTTGCAGAAGACACAACACGTCACCTTGATAACCCTTTTAACAGCTTGTCTCGAGTAGAAAGTCAATTTGTCAAAGCAAGGCAGCAACAAGTGAAATGCTAGGAATACTATATGAATGCTGTATTAAATTCCAGATCTTCATTTCAGTACATTTGGTCTTGATTTGTGCCCAAGCTGATATGCAAGAGAATTTCAAAGTTTAGTTAGATTGAATAAAACAGAGCAGCTTCTTCTAAATGTGATTAATCTCACCACCTCCAACTCACAACATGGTTTAAGGCATAGATCATTTTATACATTAATTACAAAGAAAAATGGGGCTGCACCTTGAAATCAAACATGGAAGAAAACTAACCTTTTGTATACCAACTATTCCTAAAAGGGAAAGGGAATGGGAAAAAAAAAAAAGACAAATAAAACCAGGAAAGTTTCCTCTACAACTGAATACAGTGAAACTATTCAGCCAAAAAAAGAATACAGTGGGATACTTTATATATACCTACACTCCACATTCATATATCAAAACTAGAAGATTGCAAATAAGAAAAGAAATCATATCAAGTCTACACCTACAAGTTAACGTACAGCTCACCCAATTTCTATATATAATCTCAAAATCATCCTAAATCTTCAATCAAATTGAATTCACATTTTTCATTTTTTAGTCAAAAGGTGACAATACTCACATTCAACACAAATGGCAAGTGTATAATTAAAAACCATCATAAATTCCACAGCTTTGAAATATTAAGAAATGTATTCACCAAAGAATCAAAAAATGGACATGAAAAACAAAAGCAAAATTTAAATATATAAGGATATGGTACCAAACCAAACAATAAAAATAAGAAAGAGAGACTGAGGCCTTACTCTCTACACAAAGGTCTTGAACTATTCAAGAACACAAAAGTTATTGATATGTTTTGAAACATCAAAGGCATCAACCTTGCATGTTACTAGGCATTTGATGCTAAGCAAAGCAGAAACTATGCACCCAAAGCAAACAAATTAGATCAATAAGATATAGGTATTATAACAACAAAAAACCAGAATGCAAGGTGGAAAGGAATCTCGGGCCTACCAATTATTTCAAAAGCGACAACACCAACTTAAGAAAAAAAATTAAACAAATCAAATACTTATTTTATAAATAATTATTATGAAGTTCAACAGCTTGATTTCCCTACAAATGAGCCTTTACATTTAGATGAAAAGAGAAGAGATTGACAAAGTCACCCCTAGATGTAACTAAAGAAGGAGACATACCTTGGCAATGAACGGAGTCCTATCTTTGGGAACCATGAAAGAAGGCTGATATTCTCCTAAATCACCATTATGTGCTATTTTCGTTGTTTGAAAAACGAAGAAGAAGAGAGTGAATAAGGATAATGAAGATGGCAAGTAGAAAGGGAAGCTTCATCTTTATCCCAATTCTGACACATGGAAGCAGTTGGAGGAGAGCTCCATTTTCTACTGGGCTTTGCCATCTGAGTTAGATTTAGAGTATGTTTCATCTTTTCTATTGGAGTCAAATTCCAGCATGTCTATAATTTCCTCCATGGTTGAAAAAATTCCAAGATTTGGAAATGAAAAAACCCACAATAGATGCATTTTACTTGGACTCCCAACCTTTTCATAAAGTCAAAGTGATCTCACAAATTACAAAACGTTACAACATGCCTTTGAAACTTTCTTCAAAAATTCTAACAAATCTACCCACAAATTGTTTTGACTTGTTACTTTCTTCCACCACTTTTGTGGCCATTATTCTTCAGCCTTTCGAGCATGATATGTTGCTCTAGTTTGACCATCCTCACAATCCACTTTGGTTTTCCAATTTTAAACACAAGATATCCCATTAATGTTCCAAATATCACTCCACATCCATAACCTATCGATACAGCTTGCCAACCAAACCCATTTTTAGGCTCTAAGTTGTCTTCTTGTTGCAAGGTCAATGGTGGTGGTTGCTTTGATTCGTGGCTGTTGCATGTTCTTGACAACGAAAATCCACATAATCCAGAGTTTTTAGTGTATGAATTATTGTCAAATGTATTGAATTGCCTCCCTAAAGGTATGTGACCTACAAGTTGGTTATGTGATAGCTTTAAAACTTCAAGCAATGAAAGATCTGCCAATTGCTTGGGAATCTCCCCATTGAGCTTGTTGAAAGAGAGGTCAAGATTAACCAAATTTCCAAATAATGATGGAATATGACCTGTAAGGTTATTGTGAGAAAAGTTGAGCCCCTTGAGTGATTTAAGCCTTCCAATTATATGTGGCATCTCCCCTATGAATCTATTGTTTGAAAAATCAATGGTTGTGAAGACAGTTTGGATTTTCACCAACTCAATATACAACCCTTTCATCATCACATTCAAAGAATCATGATAATAATCATTTCCCATATATTTCAACGCAATTTCTTACTTAGGGTTTGTATGTGTTTAATTGTTGAATGTGAATTTGCAGTGCCAATGACATATGTAAGGAATCGAAGAGGCAGACTGTCAATGCTGATGATGTTCTCACTGCTCTTCAAGAAATCGAGTTTTCCCACTTTCTCGGTCCTCTTAAAGCCTCACTTCATGGTCAGCTTTCAAAATCTCTATCACCCATCTCCATTTTTATACCACTTACTTTCATTCATTCACATAAGATGAATTTAGAAACCTATATATGACCATTATTCAAATGTATGTAGTTTTGGGGAAAATGGCTATTCTAAGGTATATTTCTTTGTTGAGGACAAACAGAAAGTTATTACAATGCCTAATGATGACCGACTAAGTTGGGGGCAGTGGGGGTTTCGAAGATTGATAAAAAAGAAAGACATTTTAGAAAGTGAATTCTCTATGCTACCTTACTCTAGTCTTTAGAGACAAAGAGAAAAAGGGGAATTCTTATAGGCGAAGAAGGGTTCTTGTCCAACTCAAAGGGTCTTTTTTTTTTTGAATTTCGTTTGAAGAATAGAAGTAGAATGTTGGGACATGAGAATTTTTTCGCTTAGCTGTTCGTCGACTATACTTCTCTTGTGTTGGTTTTCTCCCCTCATCTCTTCTTATGTTTACCTTTTGAGACGACAATTTTTTAAACAGATGACTCCCTTAAACTAAGTGGAGGATAGATAGAAGGAATAGTTTAAATGTTATGCATAACTAAATATGATTCAGTTATTAGAAAAGACACTGAATGGCCTGGATGGGATTGAGAAGTGCATTGTTGTTAACATTCTATATTTCTAGGAGGTCCTACTTTTGTTCAAATTCTAAAATTAATCACACTGTCAGAAAATATGTAGTGCTTTACATTAAAATAAACCTTGTTCATATCAGTTCAACACAATCATATAACCTTGGAAGATGATCACAAAACATGATAGGAACCAACTTCAATGGGGAGTAATGTGTTTGGCATTGTGATTGAACCATTATAAATTAAGTGAAGTTTCTCTCCTTCAAAGATAATATGAAATCTTTCAAGAATATGGATCTTTTCCCAATAAGTCTCTCTCCTATCAAGAAGGTTTGCAATGTGAAGACACTTAAAGAGCTTTTGTTATCTGCTTAGGTTGATATCAGATTGAATTTTATTATGGTTTGTCTTGCTTCTATTGTGGGCTAGATGCATTTTTTCCCCATCTATGAGGGATATGGTCAATACTAAATGCAAAGCCACTTTTGAGTTTAGTCAGTTTGGAGAAAATGCATGTGATACTTACTCATAAGAAGGCAACTCCTGTAACAATAGATATGGGTAGTCTAAACTTTACCTATGTGTTTTTCTAATATCAAAAAGGCTCTTTACAAAGTAACTTCAGAGATTTGAATGGAGTTGATAGCTCAATATGAAAATTGCTGCCTACTGTCCGGTATGGATACAAAGCTCATTTATATCTTCTCAATGGTTAATGGGAGATTGAACTAGGTATGGATGGACATCCTGCTTTGAGACCAAGGTTGACTAGTATCCCTTTCAAGTGTTGTCTAATTAGCATCTGGTTAAGCATTACAATAAGAATATTGTTGTCTAACTTGAAGTAAAATGGTTTCTTTTCCTGATTATAGAGAGGAATTATATTTAGAGTCCCTATTATATTTGTCTGCACTTTGCTGTATCGTAGTAGAGTACAGCTTGAGGAAGGTTCTAAAGCATTACAATAATAATTTTATAGTCTAACTTGAAGTAAAATGGTTTCTTTTCCTGATTATAGAGGAGAATTATTTTTAGATTCCCTAGTATATTTGTCTGCACTTTGCTGTATCATAGTAGAGCACAGCTTGAGGAAGTAGATAGATTGAGCTGTGGAGGTATCTTTGAGGTAAGTTCAGTTTGCTTCCAATTAATTGTGTGCCCAAAATTTCTTTGTAAATATACCAGGAGTTGCAAGTCTAAGGTAGAGACTTATTTATTATCCCCTTTGTTCACTGGCTCAATATCATCTTGGTTTCTGCTTGATTGTCATGTGGAATGGATCATGCTGTAGGATTTTTTTGTGTTTAGATAGGTTTTACTGTTTTAGTCACAACTTATGTGAATATCTTTTACTTTTAGTTAATAAAGACTTATTGGGGGCGTAAATTGAAAGGATTTAAAATATCATAGTTTTAATTTTTTTTTTTTAAATTTAATGTAGAATTTAATTTGAAATCACCCCAAACTATAGAGAAATTATGTAATTTATCCAAGTCTTGGTGCAAAGAGAGTGTAATCTTTCGCTGCAGAGAGGAAATAACCAATTGGCATCTTGGTGCAATGACGACTTCTAGGACCAAACTTTTATTATTTAGTATTTAATGTTTATATCTCTAATCTGTTTGTATAGCAAGCTTAATCGTCTGGTTGCTTCAAAACTATTGGCAATATATCTGTTGACAAAAAGCTGCAACCTAAGTAAGGCATTGATGATCGTTCTAATCTATAGAATGATTGGAAAATCACAGATATCCCCCCCCAAAAAAATTGCTTTAGAGGTTGAAATTTTTCATTCTAGTTAATCAGTGGTAGCTGGATATATTAGGGAGGCTTCACGATGTGGCCAACATTTATCATTCTTCTCGGTTCCCTTGCAGAGTTTAGGCAGAAAAACGCAGGAAAGAAGGCTGGAGCGGCAAAGGAAAAAGAAGAGAAAAAGAAAAGGAAATTGGAAGACCTATCACATGATAGTGGAGGTGATGAAAGGGTAGAAAACGAAGACAACCAGGATGGCACTGGTCATGCCTGAGCGAAAACATTGATTTTTCTTGTTACTAGTTGATTTGTCAGAGGCAAAGATAAATTGTACTTTTATCTTTTTAGTTAATACTTACTAGTTGTAGTAGGAAGACTGTATTGAACCATTTCTCTCTTTCTTTCTTTTAGCTGAATTGTATTGAACTATTTCATTTAGCTTCGTTAATATCTTAAAGTGCTATCATGTTAGACTTCAAGTGGACATATCCTCCTTTCAAAAAATAATGGACATATCAAAGTACAGCTTTTGAACGTGAATTTTTCTACCCTTGTATTCTCTTCTTTCAAATGATAATTCTATGGTGGCTCTATGCCTTTTTAGAGGTATGAAATCCCGTTGATCCTCCTTCAAAGATTATGTAATGCTTTTCAATTAACAATACTATACAGGAGATATATTAGTCCCCCAGCCATTATTGGGATGAGCCCTATGTTTGAGTTTTTTCTATTCTCGTGTAAGAGGTAAAGTTCAAATTCTGTAGTCTATCCCCAGGAACAGGTAAAAGTTCAAATTCTCCATCAAGTATCTCTTACCAATTGTTTCGATCTTTAATAGGAATTCTGGGACTTGGAAATTGCAACAATAATTAAACTTGGATTATAAGTCAGAGCTAAAGGGGTCCAAGATGCAACAATAAGAAATTCTCCCTATCAGGTCTTCCATTTTAAATTAGGGAAAAGGCATAAGAGCTCTAAGGAAATATATGAGGTCTGTACGTCAAAGCCCTCGCTAAGAAAAGAACTGCATCAATGGATGCTGTCAAGAATGCTGCATCACAAGCTGCTGTAGTCCTGTTCTAAGAAATGGACCGTTAGCAGAATCATGCTAGAAGCTCCTGGCTGGGGAATTTGAGGATTGCCTTGATAAGCAAACAAAAATACTAAAATTGAAAAGTTAACGAGACATGTCCAAGCTCCCATGGACCCATTGTATTATCCATACTTTACATTGTATTGTTGTTAGGGTTTAACTTGTGTCCAGTAAATTGGAGCATTAAATAGGAAACAAATGATGCCTATCCAAAAATGGTCACATGTCAATATCATTTCCTGTCCATTGCTCTACTGTACTGGACAGAAGCTTTGCCCTTGATATGCTGTTCTTCTGTAGTTGGACTGTAAACAAGGTTAATATGTCTATAATTTACCCTTCACATGCCCTAAGCCAAACTGATATTGGCAAACTACATATGCTAATAAAATGGGCATTGGTATGCGCTATCCTTATGGAGGAAGACAGAATCCAAGATATATATATATATATATATAAAAACGCAAAACAAAAGAAAATACGTATGCTAACAAAATACACAAAACAAAAGATAGGGAAAAAAAAAGTATAACAGATTATAATAAGCAGAAAGGACTGAGGGCTTATAAATCAAAATTAAAACAGAATAAAACAGCTTAACAAAACTAACAAATGTCAAAAGTAATAATCACTGAAAAAGTACAATAATACCAGTACACGCTTCAATGAAGAAGATGACACTATTAAATTCAGATCTTGAATGATCTTAAGGTTTGACATTAATGCCCACTTTCTGATGTATAATTTTTATTTTTTAGCAGTTAACCTGCAACTAATACGGGCAATACCTGCGCCCATGACCACCATCATTACTGTGCCTTCCCCTACTCGAACTGCCACTACTCTTGCTGCCACTGCCACCACCACCACCAACACCCCCACCCCCACCCCTGCCACCTCCTCTTGGATGTGGTGGTGGAGTATGCCACAATCATATAACCTTGGAAGATGATCACAAAACATTGTAGGATCCAACTTCATTGGAGAGTAATGTGTTCAGCATTGTGATTAAACCATTATAAATTAAGTGAAGTTTCTCTCCTTCAAAGATAATATGAAATCTTTCAAGAATATGGATCTTTTCCCAATAAGTCTCTCTCCTATCAAGAAGGTTTGCAATGTGAAGACAACCAAAGAGCTTTTGTTATCTGCTCAGGCTGATATCTGGTTGAATTTTATTATGGTTTGTCTTGCTTCTATTTTCAGCTAGATGCATTTTTTCCCCATCTATGAGGGATATGGTCAATACTAAGTGCATAGTCACTTCTGATCCTAGGGGAAAGTATACCAAGAAAATGCTTTACAAAAATCACTTTTAATCTACAAGCTCTTGCGGCTTGCCCACCTCAAAAGAATTGGTTGGAAACAATCAAATAAATCAAGATCACAAAAATGATTAGCATCACATCAAGTTAATTATAAGGTACAAGAAAAGGAATGACCGTAGACATGACTGTGTCATAAGAAAGCATTGCTGAACCGGTATACTGCCTATCCTTCTCTTTAAATTTGTCCGTCAAACTCTGAAATCACAGTGACATAATGCATTAGACTGATATACATGAAATCTCACCAAACAAGGCTGCTAGTTTTCTATTTCCGATTATATTTGTCCAATATATTTAATTTGACAGGGAGATTAAGTATAACAAGAGGAAGTGAAGGGATAAACAAAAAAAAAAAAAAAAAAAGTTTAGACTTCCAAAGGAATTTGCAGTCTCACCTTCACAATCATCCCACATCTGCATGTCCAGAAAAACATATCATTAGAAATATAACCACATAGCAATCTCAACAACAAAAAATAAAAATGATGATGAATGTGATACAGTATCTTAGTTATAGGAGACTTACTCAACAAAACTGTCAAAATTAAGTTCCACCCTCCTGCCACTTCCATCATCATACTCGGAAACCATTAGTTGGAGAATAGAAGCTGGGATTGCATAGCCAATACCATAGAGAGCATCTCTCAGCTCAAATAAGTCAATTTTACCACTCCTATCTTTATCATATCTCTGAAAAATGGCCTGCAAGTGCAAGTCCAATAGTTCAATTTGACATGCATCAAGTAACGTCATTAGAAAAAACTAAAGAGGAATAAGTAATTGATTGCACAAAACGTTCTTTACATGATCAGCATTACAGTGCTTGTCAAAATGAGTGCATCTCTGACCATGTTGTAAGAGCAGAGACATTAACGTGGGTGAAAATGAAGATGAAATCATGTACATTACATAGCAAGGAAATTTCAATAACATACATAGCTTAAATTTTAAGTTGTATATAGAATCTATTGCCTTAGTGCGATAGCAAGTGCCTTTCACAAAAAAAATGACAGGGCTTGGGTTCGAGTTTAGTAATCAACCTCTTCTAACAAAATTAGGGAAAAGGCTGCCTAACATGATCTTTTCTAGACCTTGCAAAAATAGGAACTTTGTGTGCTAGGTACGACCTATTTATACAGAATCTATTGACTTGTTCTAGTAATTTGTAAATCATTGTAGTATTGCATTAAATGAGCTAAATGGGGAATCTAGCCAACTGTTGTCACCATATATCCCATTAATGCCAAGGAAAATTGATTCGTTCGCTTCACTACCTAAATATTTTAGATTGTCATAAAGAACTAAGGAAAAAGAGAGGTAAAGGCTAGAATTAAGTGTTTTCATTATTTAACCAACTATTTTCATGAACCAAAAAGGAATTTGTAGGTTTCTAATACAAAGACCGTAACTGATTTCTTCCAAAGTTGTTACGTAAAATGAAAGAAATGGGATAAGATTACTCGCTATTGACCAAGACAAGTCCATAGTGCAGCAAACTCTTTCGGCCCTGTAACAGCAAATTTATGTACCTAAATCAGTAACTGCAACAAGACCAAAATATATCTTGCTAAATGCTTTTGCTTATTTGTTAAAAGTTAGTTAAAGTATAATTATATTTACACTCCATTTGTTTCAATGTTAACATTTTTCTGAAAAATAATTCATTTTTAAAAAATTATTTTCTAGAAAATTATATCAATTTTCTATGTTTGGTAATGACCATAAAAGTAATTTGAAAAAAAATCTTTTAGTTTTCTTTATTTAGTTTGTCATAAGATGGAGTTGTTTTCTGAAAAATTTAAGTGAAAAACAATTTCTAAAAAATAATGCATACTTTTAATAGAAATTTTTACAGACCATAGATAGTTTTCTTTACCTATTTTCTTTGATACTACCAAATATGATAAAACATAAAAAAAATAAAAACCTATCTTCACATCAAATTTTTTTCATCAAAATAAACAGAGCTTTAATAAATAATTTTGAAAAAAAGAAATGTACATAATCAAATAAGCCGTAAAGCCAAAAGAAAAACCAGTCAGATAAAAACTGGTCAAAGAAAATAGTGTGGAAAGCTAAATTTGATAAAGTAAAGTCAGAATCTAATTTGAAACTATAGTACTTTACCCATTGTTGTATATTTGAATCACACAAACTCGTTTGAAAATCAACTAACACCCACATAATTCATAATTGTAAACAGGTAAAATAAACGTGCTCGATTAATTATGTTCAAACAAACACGTTTGGCAGCTGAGAAAATTAAAACCCAGAAAAAGAAAAGAAAAAGAATTGAAGATGTTCTTGATTTCAAAGAAAATGAAGATATGAATTGCATTAATTCAAACTCCAACCCCATATTTATCTTTCAATCAAATCCAAGCAAAAGAAAGAGAAACTGACCAATTGTTAGAGAAGCATTGGGATTCTTGAAGAGAAAGATGAGCAGCCGAATGGTCCTAAGAGAAAACCTGTGGTAGGTAGAAGAAAGAGCTTGCTGCAACTCATTCTCATCAATAAAACCACTCCTATCCCTATCCACCATCTGAAAGCTCCTTATCACATCTGGGTGTGTCCCAGCTGGAAATTCTGATGATGATGATGATGATGGGGGGTACTGTTGCCCATATGAGCCATAAGCAGAATTGGAGGAAGAAGTAGTAGTTCCATGAGGATAGGATTGGGAGTGGTGGGCATCGTAATTTGGAGCAGCTGCTGCTGCAGAAGTATATTGTGATTGTTCTCCAGGAAAGGATGGTGCAGAAGGAGCGTAAGACTGAGAATTGTTGTTGTTGTGTCTGTTTGAGTACGCCATTGATATGAGAAATTAAGTATATACGTAAGAATGAAAAATTTGTTGCAGAAAAAGGATAAATATAACGGTGAAATGTAGGTCAGAAAGTTATATAATATAGTGATGAAAATTGATAGATACAGATGGTAATCGTTTGAAGTTGGGGCGGCGATATCTAAAAAACAATATAGAATTCAAGATTTTGGTTTCTGAGAAGTTTGGCCTTTGTGAAAAGAATGATTATATTTAATGAGTGTGTTCATATCTTGTGGTTTCCTTTGACTTTTTGTATTAGTTGTCGTAGTTGTGTTCAAGGCCGACAATGCTAACACCGCAATAAGGGTCTGTTTAGATACCGCTTATTATTGAAAATTAAAAATATTGTAGTAAAATAATTTTTAAATATGTAAATAGTATTATGGGATCCAATTTTAAAGAAAAATTTGTTGAAATTTGCACTTGCAGATTTTGCGAACAGTGCACGAGATCCGCACAAAAAACACAACCACCAGCACAAACGCAAACGCGTTGCTATCTAAAGTAACACTAAATGACATTACTTTTGTCACAATTTTCTACATGACGAGTTGTGAGTTTTGGAGTCATCGACCCACACAGCCCAATTACCCTTTCTTATCTAATCAAGATTTGTCATACGTGAGCGAGTTGGGCTAATCTCGACTTGTCGCGTGGACGAGCTAAGAAAGTTGTGGCAAAAATTGTAAGTTGTTGCGGCACTAACATTTTATGAAGAAGGCAGAAGGCAAAAGAGTGGAAGTCGTGATTTATGGCACCGCTTCAGCGTGTTGATTCGAGATTTCTCTCACATGGCTGCGGCTTGGCATACAGTGTTCAGACATATATGCATATTTTTTTGGGGGTAAATGCAGTGTTTTATTTACAAAACAAAATGACCACGTCTTGTTGTTGTTGCATAGTGCACACAAATTTTTCAATTTATAGTTTTTTTATTTTTGTAATTTGATAGTAAAATAGTAATGTCTAAAGAAATTACATTTAAATTACAAATTTTAAATTCTTGATCTCTTTTTTTTTTCATAATCAATATTATGAAACTGTACGCACCCAGGATATGGCCAGCGGGCTGGACTAATGTTGGGCTTACAATCTATTTATATTATGGGTTTGAAGTTCTCCTACTATGGGTAGTTCAAAGTCCTGAAACTGTTTGTGCACTCTATCACTCTTTTCTTTCTTTTCTTTGTCTTTTCTCCCAATCTTCCAACCCCCCTTCTTTCTGTTGTTCTCATATTTATAGCTTCTCCATAATGGGGTGGTCATCATCACATTGTGGTAAGTGCGGTGAGAGGTCCAATGTGATCAAAGGTAAGTGGGTGGTTTGGTGATGGTGGCCTTGGAACTTGGTTCCTCCCTGAACGAACGACACAGTGGCTTAGATCCTCAGGGAATCGCCGAGCAAGTGAAACCCATAGCCTCCGCTCATTCCAAATTTCATAATGCACGGGTCAAATGCTCGGCATGACCCTCATTGGGATACCTGGACTAACGTTGCGTACGATCACGGGCCGGACCCTTCAGACTATTTGGGCCAGGGCCCAAATGTTGTTCCCAGACACTAGGGCCCAAACAAGCAGGCCTGGGAGTTGGGTGCCGTACAATAGCCCCCCCTTGATTCATGTCCGACGCTCAGCGTGAATCAAGGAACTTCTCGAGGTTGTAGACCGCGGATGCTCGGGGATTTGACGCCTGGGATCTCTCAGAGCGTCATTAATTCTGTTGCCTAAAAAGGTGTGTCAACACTGGTTGTCTGGATAAACCGTCATTATTACCTGACGCTTCGTAAACCGAGGCGGCGCAGGCTTTAGGAGGCACGGGAATCGGAACGGTTGCTAATTAATCCTCACAACAGCTAATTAATTGCTGCATTCTTCCCAGCGATAGCCTATATAAGGTTTGTTCTGCACCATTTTGTTACTTTTTGCTCTCGTTTTCCTGTGATTCCTTCTCTGCCGAGCATTCTTCCGCGCATTCATATTCCAGACCAGAATCTTCCTTCACCTTTAGAGCCCAAGTAAGTTCTTCACACCCCCCCCCCTTTTTTCCTTCAAATTTTCATTCGTTATCCTCCTAGAGTTTTTAGGATGGGGTACTCGTATCTCCTAGACACTGAGGCGGCCCTGGCCACTTTCAGGCAGGCCTTTGATATTCCTGTGGATGTCGAGATAGCCTATTGCCATGAGAGCGAAATGGCTCTTCACAGAGGGGGAAACACTGTCTTCTTCCCCTTAATGGCCATTTTAGAGGGTGGGGTGAGGTTTCCCATTGACCCTCTTTTAGTCAACACACTTAGGTACTACGGGCTATGCCCCGACCAGCTTCCTCCCAACTTTTATCGGGTAGTGAGTTGTGTGAGGTGTTTGAACCAACTTTTTTATTTGCAGTTAGACCACCATGATATAAATCACATGTATAGTTTATGTGGGGTAAAGAAAACCAACTATTATCTAAGAGTAAGGGACATGAGGGTACGGCTAATCTCCTACCTACCTGACTCGAACAGAAATTCTGCGGGGGAATTTGTCAGGGTGCGCGGCAACTGGTTTGCCGGCGGCTTCCCTTGCCCCCTCACCAGGCGTGAAGTTGGTTCGTTCCGCACATTTGACTTGTTTTCATTATGCTTTCGCTATGCTGTCCGTACAATTGTTTCTGTTTGTGAAACCCTCTTATTGATTCTAACACTTATTCGTGTTGACATGCGCAGACGGTAGAGTATTCGTCCCGGACCTCAAGGTTATGCACGTGCGCGATTTAAACTTCGTGCTAAGGTCCGAGATTTTTGTGCACACTGACGGGCAACTCCGAGCGTCCCATTTGATCCTCGGAGTACACCCAATGTATTCCACCTGGCAAGCCTTCGGCCAGGCTTTATTGGTAGATAGCCCCCTCTTGCCCTACATCGACGTTCGGCATCCGAGTTTTCTTCCTGCAAAATTTTCGATGGGAGAAGCCCGCGAACTCGGCCCGCGTTACATCTGCTCTGACGAGCGCCAACCGTTACGTGACGAGTCTGCCGAGCGTGTGTCCCAGGCACGCCGAGAACGTGCACACGAGCAGATCGAACAAGAGGCTCCCGCTCAACCAGAAGATCAGATTGATCAAGGGGCTCCTCAACAAGACGCTGAAGAAGTAGTTGCAGAGCCTGAGCAAGTTCAAGTTGGGGAGATGGTGACTCGAAGGACAATGACCATCAACCGGTTCATCCCCGGGGCCGGGCAGGCAACAGAGCAGCAACAGCCCCAAGGGAGCGGACGAACCCCTTCCTCCGCCGGTAGCACGGCAAAGAAAAAGGCAGAAAACAACCAAGCAGACCATAATCATTCCACCCGCGGCGCCAGCGAAGACTCCTCCCCGGCCATCCAGTGGCATAGTGATCCGAGAGCCCGCGACCCAGACGGGGGCGAATGTAGCATCCTCTTCCCGTGCTGCGCCCGCCTAGCAGCCCTCGTTCATGCTGGACGGCAAACTTCTTCCTTCGGACGCCAGCGTTCACGTTTGGGCGAGGGGGGCAGGCGGTCACGTCGCTCAGTCTTTGGCGCGTGGCTTGCTACTTCCGAAGGATGTGCGGGCTTTCGAGGAGGGCACGAACGAGTCCATGGCGCGGAGACTGCAGTGGCATACTATTGCGGTCAGTGAATTCAATCTGCGCTTCGTTTTTCTCTTCCTTACATTTTTTTTTTTTTTTAATTGGGATTGGGCTTCCCGTTCACGTTTCATTACAGGCCGTGCAATTGGCGTGTATTTTGGACAGACGCGTCAGCGATCTCGCCGAGGATGCCGGCCGAGAAAGGGCTCTGAAGGATGTGGCCGATGCCAATGCTAAGGAGAAGGCCATAGCTGCTGCGACGGCGGAGAAGAAGGCGACAGCTGCTGAAAAAGCGAAGGCGGAAGCCGAGAATAAATATGTGGAGCTGCAGACGAGCATGGGGGACATCGAGCTGAGGCTAGCGGAAGCCGAGAGCCTAGGGACTATTCGGGAGAAGGAACTGGCTGAAGTCTGAGCATCCCTTGAGGCGAGTGAGAGCAAATGGTATAATGAAGGTTTCGTCGATGCTGAAAACTCGGCGGAACCGGTCATAAGGGCAGCTCAGAAGCTCGGCTTCTAGGAGGGCTGGATGGCTGCCTTACAGGCCATGGGAGTTCCCGAGGACTCCCCCTTGAGGAATGTTGCGCAAATCCCGTTTCCAGTTTCTACCCCAACAAAAGAAGCTACCCTAGGACCCCTTGACGAGGAGGAGACGACCAGTCTGAGGGAACTGGTGGAGCAGATTGACGCTCACGCGGAACTGGAAGAAACCGAGGTGGCCAGCCAACTTCGTACTAGTGATCAGCTCGTCCAGGACTCCGTGCAGACTGAAGCCTCCATGCAACCTGCTGATTCTTCCGCCTGAGCAACAAAAAGTATATGTTTCCTTTGTTAATATATCAGCTACTTTAGTATTTATTATTATTGTTATTTGAATGGTTTGCCTATGTCACCGGGTTGTGGTGACTGAACAATGTTTCACTTTATTTTATTTTACTTGTTATTATTTTCTTGAAGTTGTGAATTGGCATAGCGCTTTACGGACGGGGAATTTTTGCTTTTGTACAACGCCTGCCGTGCGGCTAAAGTGCATTGGTCGGTTGAATTTCGATTTGGGTTTCTTCCCTGGGTAGTTTTAGGATTTCCATTTGCATGGAGTCAACAAGCCTTTGTCCTTTAGGAAAAATTTTGAGGTTTCCCCCTGATAAGCAATATAAATCAAACCCGGCAACGGGCCCGTCTTTAGATAGATTTTAAGGCTTCGCCCTGCTCGGTAATAACGTACTAACCTGGCGGCAAGCTTCTGCCCTTAGAAAGAATCTAAGGTTTTCACCTGCTCGGTAGTAATGTATTAACCTGGCAGCAGGCTTCTGTCCTTAGAAGGAATCTGAGGTTTTCACCTGCTCGGTAGTAATGTATTAACCCGGCAGCAGGCTTCTGTCCTTAGAAGGAATCTAAGGTTTTCACCTGCTCGGTAAAATTGTTTCGGTCGACAAGGATAATTCTAGTTTGAAAATTCGGTCATTGCTATGCATATATATATGTATTATCATTTGCATCATCCGAATAAGTACAACAGTTCGCATTGCTTTAAAGCCTAGAAAACGGCCAGTTAGTAGTAAAACTTCTTCAAGTTGTTGGCATTCCATGGTCGGGGCAGCGGCCTCTCGTCCAGTTCTTCCAAGTAATAGGCCCCCGAGCCAGCGATAACTGTAACTCTGTACGGTCCTTCCCAGGTCTGTGCTAACTTCCCGGAATTTGTATCTCGCATGCTTCCCACTGCCTTTCTTAATACCAAATCCCCGGCACTAAATTCTCTCGCTCTTACGCCGCAATTATACCTTCGGGCAAGCTTTTGCTGATATTCGGCAAGCCGTATAGCTGAAGCTTCACGATATTCTTCTAACTTGTCCAAATGCTCGATCAGTAGGTCTTCGTTCACATAAGGATTGAACCCGAGCACTCGTCCGCTGCACAGACTTATCTCAGTTGGTATTACTGCTTTGGCCCCGTAAGTGAGGGAAAATGGTGTTTCCCCTGTTGATCTTCTGGGCGTCGTTCGGTAAGCCCACAGAACGCTCGGCAGCTCCTCGGCCCAATTCCCCTTCGCTCCTTCCAATCTTTTCTTCAGACCATTAACGATTACCTTATTCACCGCTTCGGCCTGGCCATTGCTTTGAGGGTACGCAGGGGTGGAATACCGATTCCTGATGCCGAGGTCTCTGCAGAAGTCATGGAAAACCCTGCTGCAAAACTGTAGACCATTATCAGAGATGAGCGTGTTTGGTACACCGAATCTTGTAATTATATTCTTCCACACAAATTTCTTTACGTCCACGTCTCGGATATTAGCCGATGCCTCAGCTTCCGCCCATTTGGTGAAATAGTCCACGGCTACCATGACAAATCGCCGATTTCCGGTTGCTCGGGGGAAAGGCCTGAGTATGTCTAACCCCCACTGTGCGAACGGCCATGGGCTACTGACCGGGTTGAGGTAGCTAGCTGGTTGGTGAATCAGAGGCGCGTGCTTCTGACATCGCTCGCATTTACGGGCGTACTCGGCGGCGTCCCTCTGCATCTTGGGCCACCAAAACCCCTGAGTCATTGCCCGGTGTGCCAAAGATCTCCCGCCAACGTGGCTGCCGCACACCCCATCGTGAAGCTCGGCTAACAGTTCTTCTACCTTTGCCGGGTGTAGGCATAAAAGATACGACCCACCATATGATCTTCTGTACAGCTTTTTCTCTGGCGACAGCCAATATCTCGAGGCTATTCTACGAATCTTAGCCGCCTCTTTTTCATCGGGCGGGAGTTTATCCTCGGCTAGATATTCCACGATAGGGTCCATCCAACTACGCCCGAGCATCGTAACCGATGTAACTACAGTCCCCGAGCTGCATAAGTTTTTGTTGGCCGAGATGCTTGGTTCTGGAACCAGTTCCACTCTTACCAGCCGAGGTATACCTTCCGTCATGGACGAGGCTAGGGTGGCGAGGGAATCGGCGTGCTTATTCTGGGTCCGAGCCACTTGTATCAACTTTACGGTGCCAATCTCTGACATAGCCTGCTTTCCCCGTTCCAAATATGCCTTCATACGGGGATCTCGTGCCTCGAACTTGCCTTGGACCTGATTAACTACCAGCCATGAGTCTGAGTACATTTCTACATTCCGGGCACTAACTGCCGAGGCTACCCTCAGTCCGGCTAATAAGGCCTCATATTCGGCTTCATTGTTTGAGGCCTTAAATCCGAGTCTAAATGAATGCTCCAATTTTATTCCCTCGGGGCTGACCATGACCACACCTACGCCTGACCCCGAGGAGTTGGAAGCGCCGTCCACATATACCCTCCACGGACGACAATTCAGCTGACAGATCATTTCTTGCGGGGCTCGGGGTGAGAACTCAGCAACAAAGTCCGCCAGGACTTGGCCCTTGATCGCCTTCCTCGGCCTGTACCGTATATCGAAAGCCCCCAACCGGGTTCCCCACTTAGCTATTCGTCCCGTGAAGTCGGATCTTTTCAGCAATGACTGTAGTGGGTACTGTGTTAGCACATATATGGTATGTGCTTGGAAATACTGGGGCAATTTCCTTGTAGCATGCACAAGTGACAATACCAATTTCTCCAAGGGTAAGTATCTAGTCTCCGGTTCTGCTAAAGTTTTGCTGACGTAATACACAGGCCTTTGTGTACCCCTGTCGGTTAGCAACACGGCACTCACTGCATGTTCGGAAACCGAGAGGTACATATAAAGCTCTTCCCCGGGTTCTGGTGCCGCCAATCCCGGTGCCTGCGATAAATACTCTTTCAGTCCCTGGAAAGCTTCCTCGCACTCGCTAGTCCATTGGAACCCTTTCCACTTCTTTAAAAGCTGGTAGAATGGCCGGCACCTATCCGAGAACTTGGAGATGAAACGATTGAGGGCGGCCAGCATTCCTGTCAGGACTTGCACCTCTTTTGGATTGCTTGGAGATTTGAGCCGTTTCACAGCCTCTATCTGGTCCGGGTTAACCTCAATTCCTCGGCAGGAGATCAGATACCCCAGAAACTTCCCCGCTCCCACACCAAAAGCACATTTCTCTGCGTTCAAGCGTAACTTATACTGCCGCAGCCGCTCAAATACTTCCCCGAGGTCCTTAACATGTTGCAATTTCTCCTTGCTCTTAACCACCATGTCATCGATATAGACCTCAACCGTTCGGCCAATCTTGTCTTGGAACATTCTTATCATCATCCGTTGGTATGTTGCTCTAGCGTTCTTCAGCCCAAATGGCATCACGGTGTAGTGGTAATTGGCGTCGGGAGCTATAAATGCTGTCTTCTCTTGATCCTCGGCGGACAAGGCTATCTGGTGGTACCCTTGAAAGGCGTCCAGGAAGCTCATCCTCGGGTGCCCACAAGTGGCATCTACTAGTTGATCGATCTTCGACATGGGGAACGAGTCTTTAGGACATGCCCGGTTCAAATCCGTGAAATCCACACATACTCTCCACTTGCCGTTCTTCTTTTTTACCACCACCGTATTCGCTAGCCATTCCGGAAAGAAGATCTCTTTCACCGCCCCTGCCTCCTTAAGCCTCTGGACTTCTACTTCCACGGCTTCTGCATGCTCCTTAGCAATCCTTCTCGGTCTTTGTTTCTTGGGAGTGATCGACGGATCTACGTTAAGTTTGTGGGTGGTAAACTCGGGGTCAACCCCGGGCACGTCATATGGACTCCAAGCAAAAACGTCCACGTTCTGAATCAGACATAACAGTACTTCCACCCTCTCTTTGAGTGACATACTAGCCCCTATTTGAAAACGTTTATCGTCATCCGGCAAGATCTTCACTGTTACAAGTTCCTTGGCCCCCTCAGCCTCCGCTTCCTCTCGGGGCTTCTGTAATTGCTATGACAGAGGTTCCTCGGCGGCCTCCTCATGTTCGGCACGCCGGGCTTGAAGATCCGTTGCCGCGATAAGGCATTGCCTTGTCGTCCTCTGGCATCCCCGAACCACGGCGACGCCCTGCTCCGTGTGGAACTTGATCTTTATGTGCAAAGTGGAGGGGACGGCCCCCACGGCGTGAATCCATGGCCTTCCCAGTATCGCCGTGTACGGGGAGAAGGAATTAACTACTATAAACGATACTGGGACCTCTTTACCTTCCATACACACAGGTAGGGATATCTGTCCTTTGGGGACCACAATTCTTCCATCAAACGATACAAGCGGCGTAGTGTACTCTGTTAGATCCTGGTTTTTTAATCCGAGCCCCTTAAACAAGTCTGGATACATTACGTCGGCCCCGCTACCTTGGTCTATCATAATTCGTTTAACCAGAAAACCGCCTATCCGCGCCGTGACCACCAGTGCATCGTCATGTGGTTGTACTGTCCCCTCTAAGTCTCACTCGTCAAAGGCAAGCACTTCCCGGACATGCTTGGCCTTCTTCCTCGGGGGCTTTGTCTCTGGTTGACTCGTTATTGGCACCATGGTCAACACCCCCGTTTTTGTCACCAAGGGCCCCCGCGTAGGGACAAGGATCATCTCAATCACTCCAATTGGTGGCGGAAGGGGGTTCCCCCTCTGTTGAGCGGTCGCGTTGGTTCCCCGGTCGTCATTGTCGACCACAAACTCCTTCAGGTGCCCTGCCCTTGCTAACTGCGCCAGATGTTCTTTTAACACCCGGCACTGTTCAATTATGTGGCCCTTGTCTTTGTGATAGGTGCAGTACAGATTCTGGTTTCTCCGAGCGGGATCACCCCCCATCTTGTTCGGCCATCTGAAGTGGGGCTCATTCTTGATTCGCTCCAGAATTCGGTGTACTGGCTCTTTAAATGTCAAACTAACTTCCCCAGTCTGCCAAAACGGCTCATGAATCTTCAAATCCTTCCGAGATCTCGGTTGGAATCCCCCCTGCCGAGAACGGTTCACCGCCGGGGCCTTTCCTTTGCTCTGTAACCGATCATCTTCCAGGCGCTTATACTCCTCAATGCGTCTCATGAGCTGTCTCATGTCCTCGGAAGGTTTCTTCGTCAGTGACTCACGCAGCTCGGAGTCCTCGGGGAGCCCCATTCTGAAGGTGCTTGTCGCAATTTTCTCATTTCCCCCACCTATTTCATTATAAAGTTCCCAGTACCGGCTGGCATAACTACGGAGGGTTTCCCCCACTTTCATTTTCATAGATAGTAAGGCGTCCACGGGTTGTGGTACTCGGCTGCATGTCACGAACCGTACACCAAATTCTTGGATTAGCTCGGCGAAACTATGAATGGAACCCTTCCGCAATCCGTTGAACCACCGAAGAGCAGTCGGCCCCAGGCTGGAGGGGAACACCCTGCACATGAGCGCGTCGTTGTGTGAATGAAGGGACATCATGTGGATGTAATGACTGACGTGTTCTACCGGATCCGATCTTCCATCGTAGGTATTAAACGGCAGGCGGGTGAACCTGCTCGGCATTACTGCTCTTTCGATGTTATCCGAGAACGGTGACCGTGCTGCCCTTCGCAATACGCGGCTCATCGCATCCATTGCAGCATTGTAAGGTTTTTGCCTGTCAGGCGAATCAGACCCTCAGTCCGCGTATCCCCATGACCGCGAACGATCTCTTCGATGGTATGCTTCCCGCGAATGTGAATGGTCTCGGTTATCATAGTGCTCCTAAGAATGGGAACGCCCCCTGCACTGGCGGAGCCCGGGTTGGTTGGACCCTGTATCGTGGCGATCTTCCCCCAGATCTGCCCTCCTATTTCGGCGCCTAACCTCTGCCTCTTACTCCAATTCCCTCACTTGCCTGCGTAACCGCTCCAATTCCTCGTCTCGGCCGTTATGCCGTCTCCGTCCTGATTCGCTTGATACTTGTTGCTGTATCTGGTACGACCCCTCCCCGAGGCCTGATCTCTCTTCCCGCTCATCGTTCCTATCTTCATGCCTCTTCTGCCTCCTCTCTCTCCAGGATGACCCCCGAGATTGCCCTGCCGAGCGACTTTCGGCTTCACTCTCCTGACTCCTCCTCGACATTACGCAGCACGTGAGTCCCAGTTGAACTACAGTTATGCAGGGAATTCCCACAGACGGCGCCAATTGTACGCACCCAGGATATGGCCAGCTGGCTGGACTAATGTTGGGCTTACAATCTATTTATATTATGGGTTTGAAGTTCTCCTACTATGGGTAGTTCAAAGTCCTGAAACTGTTTGTGCACTCTATCACTCTTTTCTTTCTTTTCTCTGTCTTTTCTCCCAATCTTCCAACCCCCCTTCTTTCTGTTGTTCTCATATTTATAGCTTCTCCATAATGGGGTGGTCATCATCACATTGTGGTAAGTGCGGTGAGAGGTCTAATGTGATCAAAGGTAAGTGGGTGGTTTGGTGATGGTGGCCTTGGAACTTGGTTCCTCCCTGAACGAACGACACAGTGGCTTAGATCCTCGGGGAATCGCCGAGCAAGTGAAACCCATAGCCTTCGCTCATTCCAAATTTCATAATGCACGGGACAAATGCTCGGCATGACCCTCATTGGGATACCTGGACTAACGTTGCATACGATCACGGGCCGGACCCTTCAGACTATTTGGGCCAGGGCCCAAATGTTGTTCCCAGACACTGGGGCCCAAACAAGCAGGCCTGGGAGTTTGGTGCCGTACAGAAACTATTATTAAAAAAAAAATCAGTATGTGTCATTTAAATTTCAAAGTCTTTAAAAAAATTTCATTTAAGCTTTATAAGTTAGTTTCATTTCAACCTCAAATTTTGAAATAAATTTCATTTAAACCAATTAGTGGTGTGATATTTAATGGTGTTAACATGGAAACAAAAATGTGATAATAGATTTAAATGAAACATCTTTAGAAACTTTAAAATTTAAATGAAACATATTAAAAATTCTAAAGTTTAAAAAGTAACTTATCCTTAAAAAAAAATATATGGAGGATTGTCTTGAAATGCCATTTATTTAGTTTTGTTTTGAAAAAAAAAAAAAACAATGGCAATATAAATCTTTTAAAACAACATATAGCTTTGCAAGAAAATTTAAATAAGACACGCATACATAATGCATCTATTGACTTGTTTTAGAGGAATAATTATTGGTCAAAGAATCACATATAAACATTGGATGGTTACCACAAGGATGGTAACCATTGTTTTATATATCATTAAAGTAATGCATTACATTAGCAGGATGGGGAAGCCTCTTGTTGTCTCCATGTCATATCCCATTAATTTATAAAGGAATTTGAATTGCATCACTATCTATGTCTTAAAAAAGAAATGTGGTTATCAATTAGCTCAATTGATAAAATTTCTTATCATCAAATAAAATATTTAAGATTCAATCCTAGCCTATACAAAAAACCAATTGATGTCTTGGTTTAATAACAAAGAGTAATCACCAAAAGTGGAAGCCATAGATTGAAACTATATTTGAAAAAAAAAATTAAAAAGAGGATTTGTCTCTATATATATACTCTCTCTTTTTTCTTTCTTATTTTCACAAAAGAAAGTTAAATAATTTTTTAATATCAAGCAGTAATCATTCAAAAGGTGAACAAGTTGAAAGCAATGAGCCACCGTCAACTAGTTAAAGAAAATTAGGTGAAAAGCCAATTTGACTGTGTCAAAATCAAATCTAAACCCAAATAGAGAGCTTTTTTTTTTTTTTTTTAAGAGTGAGAGATCATCTCTACCTTCAATGAGTTGAACTAGACAAGGGAACTTAGGGAAATTAGAAAATAGAGATAAGCATACACTCAACCGTATTTTGATTTATGTCAATTGCCCATTGAACTAAATTATTGGACAACAAAATTTTATTCTCTCTCTCTTTTAATTTGTTTTTTATGTACAATTTTTCCAATGTTTGTTATGATGGAAAACACAAATCAAATAAACCAGTTATACAAATAAACTAATCCACGACTCTACAATAGAATCCAGTAGTATATGACCCGTGCTTACACACAGAAACATTTAACAAAAGTGATTACGAGGTAGTCTTACCTAGATGAAAGCATTTTTCAAAAGGTATTTTTCATTCTTAACTAACAACTACTTAATAAAAAAAAAATTAGTGCATACATGATAAATAAATAAAAAAGTTACTTACGAATTTTAATGCATCATAAAAAATATATTATGCAATTATTCTCCGATCCTTGTAATGCATTTAATAGGAAGATTACCCTCCAAGAAAAATAAAAATTATTATGTTACCAGACATAATTTTTTTATTTTTTTTATTTTAGAATACTAAACATTTTTAACACACACATATAAGGGGAGAGAGGAGAAGGTCTTAAAAACACTGACAGTGATGTATATCGTTATAATTCATAATCCTTGTGTTGCATAATTAGGCACTCAATCTCCTTATAAATAACAATAGCTATAAGTGTAACACCCCATAATTTTGATACTAATTTAATTCTTATGTATAAATTAAAAAGGAGGCCCACAATTAAATTAATTTAATTGATTTGGGCCTAAGATATTTAAATAAGATAATTATTGTGATATTAGATGCCCAAGTGAGATGACATAGGTAAATATATGGGCCTAGATAAGCTTAAAAAAAAAAAAGAAAAAAAAAAAAAAAGAAAAGGAAACCCTAGCCTTTTATTTGAGTTATACGTGTGTGTATATATATATATATATATAAATAGGAGATCTCCCCTCTTTTAGTGGCACCAAGAAATCTTCTTGTTTTTAGTCTTCTTTGCGGTTATGTGTGGGAGAATCAGGTCAGCCCTCCTCATTACTTGGGTTCTTTTATTTAGGGGAAATTACAGTTAACTCACCTGTGGTGTGGTTTGGCCTGTTTTCACTTTGCCTATCTGTGGTTTAAAACTTAACACTTCAGACATTAGAAAAACACATTTTTAATACAAATCACAACATAACACGGATCAAAACACGAACCCTTTGAAATCTTTCCTCACGAGCCCTAGAATCACGAAAATCCTTCTCCAAAATAAGAAGAAGGTTGGGTCAAGGCTAATTTCATCTAAAAGAACAAAGCTTGAAGAGATACCTCCAGAAGAAACTACTGAGCTTGAGCCATTCTCAGCTGCAAGATGTCGGATCTTTAAAAGATTGAACAATAACAAGAAGGTAGCTTACATGAAAGATTTAGATCTTCATGTACGTTATAATTGTCTGAGTAGTTGGTTCTAATTTTCCCCCTATATATAAATGTTTCAGATTTAATAAATTTTGCATTATATGATAATAGCGTTAATGTCACTATTTTTCTCACTTTTTTTCTTTTTAATGATTGCTAGAGAACAGAAGATGAAGCCGTTTCCCACAGAGTGATGGGGCACTATCATCATCCTATAGAAGCAATACAAAGCTTGAACACCCATAGAGTAATTTTCTTTTCCTTTCTGGATTAGATGTGACTTTTTATACTTCTGTTCCTTGTGATATGGGATTCAATAAAATAATCAAGAGGTGACATTAGGTTTTTTTTTTTTTTTTTTTTTTTTTTTTTTTTTTTTTTATAATAAATTTAGCAGTTTGTAGAGGAGTCGAAAACATTTTCTTCTTTCAGGGAACGACTTTACCACTTACAAGAAAATTTTCAACCTTTCTGTTCAGTAGTAATCTTCAAAGGGTTCGTGGTTTTGATTCATGTTATGTTGTGATTTGTATTAAAAATGTGTTTTTCTAACGTCTAAGGGTTAGGTGGGTAACGGAGAGTAAATGGATTGAAGCTTAGGTGGGCAAAGTGTTAAGTTTTAAACCACAGGTAGGCAAAGTGAAAACGAGCCAAACCACAGGTGGGTTTACTATAATTTTCCCTTTTATTTATGTGATACCTGGCAAGTGTCTGTATAGCTTAAGGGCTATTGATATCTCACACACCTAGGATAGAGAATGTTTATGTATACTAGTCTTTGTGTCGCATAGATCACAGGTGGGTAGGCGTGGACTTAGGAAATCAATTTTGTCACCATGCTAATGAGAAAAAGCTGCTTATGGTTTACTATATTATTGCACCATCTATCTAAGTTCACAATCTGTTATTCATGCGCCTGCCAATATTCAAAAACTTGTCTAGCTTTATCATTAAGTCTAGCAGCAACAAGGGAATAAAGGGCTAGCTATGGGATTGATAAATTAAGATATAATATTAGCTTCAACTATATATTAGATTGATCAGATATCTATCATTCAGCTATATTGGAGTTTCATGAATATCTATGATTAAATTAATCGGAAAAATCTGATTATGCAGCAATATTTGTAAGCCTAAAAATCTGACAAAGCTGAAGTGTATTGCAAAGAATCTAAACACCTCCGTAGGCTTTAATATTGATATATTAAACTATTTAAGTGTGAAAACAGATTTTTAAGTGGAAAATTTGTGTATTGATGGACCTATGTTTGGTGCTGCTAGGTTCTAATTCTACTAATTTATTGTGACTCAAGGGTGGTTGATTTCATTTTTTTTGCAACTAAGAGGTAAGTGGTATTTACTAATTTTAGGGGTTTTCCCAAAACAGATTTGATTATCAAACTATCCTTATATCAAAAAAATATGTTGATATTCTATAAATATATTGATATCCTATAAATATTTGATGTGTACATTATATGGAAACGTTGACTATTTGTTATATGAAAAACTTGTGGGACAACCTAAACTTATTTGAATTTGTATGGGTGGAGAAATCTTTGTATTTTGAGTATTATGACTGGAATATTTGTTGTGAGCATCTTGAATTTGTTTTGAATCCTATGGCAAGTCGTGATTAAAAACTTAGTGTTGTATTTAGTCCTTAGCAAGGGACGATCATACTGTAGCTAATCCTTAACAAGGGACAGTCCTAGAAAAAGGGGCAGTGCACATTTGATAGCTCCTTAGCAAGAGAGTATACCATTAAGGATCCGAAAAGGAAGCCTCTTAGTAAGGGAGTGCACCTTTAGGTTCCAAGGAGCCATTCTTAAGAAAATAGATGAAAAGGAGGTTCCAGTTCTAAAAGGGGACAGCACAACTCTGTCAACAGAGCATAAACGTTGACCACGAGAAAAGTCTAGGAAATTTTTTCTATAATGGTATTGGTACATTATGATGGCTCACAATATAATGATATTTTTATATGAAATATTTGATGTTAAAATACAGATAATTTTGCAACTTATAACTTTGTTGTATGGAATATTTATTTAAAAAGGTTTGTTCCCACACCCCAATATTAGTGAATTCTACTTATTGAGTTATCTCACCCCTCTCCCCCTTTTATTCCCCCTTACAGATACATTAGAGGGATCATTGGAATAGAAATTCTTGGAGGACAACAATTACAAATTATATTGTGAAACAGAGGATTTTATTATTATTTTTATGGTATTGAATATTGTACTGGAGAATTATTTTGAGGATATTTTATCTTTGGTGAAATTAGAGATCTGACAATTGTGATGAGATTTTAGGTTGTTGGTTACATTTATTTAATATTTTTATGGATTATTTAGATTAAATAAACATTTATTATTTATAATTTTGGAGCGTTACAATAAGTCTGCAGGTAAAGAGATGATTAGGTTACACAATATTTATTACAACTTCAAAGGCTAGCATTGCTTAGCATAAAATATTGTTTTATTTTTTTCAAAGTAAACTTGTTTGTGTAAAGTGGAAAGAGACAAAAAATTCTTCAAGATGTAGTACTCCATTATAATGATGACTTCGACCCCAAATTCACTACACTATAATAGGAATAATATCACAAATTCATATTCCTTGTATCTCTAGATAAAAGTTTTGGTTCCTACATGAATTAGAAAGCTAATTAAGACATATACATCTTAACTCAATCATCTAATAATTGTAGTTCTATCTTGTTTTAATAATTTTTTTTTTTTTTAAAGTGTGAGAATTATATTTCTAACTAAATACATTTCTTATTTGGGTGCATTCAATAATATTTACCTAATCAAAAGGACTTTGATATCCCACAAAAGTAATTAACCACACCACTATTATATGTTTAGGCTAAAAATTTAAGCACGCTCTACGACTCCATGATCATCTCTAGGGTTTTTTTTTTTTTTTTTTTTGAGAACCAGTCAATTGCAGACTATTTATTATTACTTGAAAAAAAAAAACTACAAGAATTTAGAAACATCTGGAGGAACAGACTCCATCCAAACTAACAAAGGACAAGAAAACCTAGCTCTCCTAGCTAAGGCATGAGCAACAAAGTTACCTTGCCTTCTAGTGTGAGAGAAGGAAAAGTTCACTAGTGAACTAGCAATAGACTTAGAGTCTTTGACTATGTGTCCAAAGGACGAAAGGGGAGTAACGTCAGTATAGAGAGCTTTGTCAATAATCTCAGAGTCCCCTTCAAAGACTGAGTTAGTAATTCCAATTTCAAGAGCAAAGTGGATCACTCTCCTAGCTGCAAGCATTTCCACCATTACAACTGACCCAAGCATGGCTATCTTCTCAGACAGAGCCCCCAGAACTTCACCTTCATTGTTTTGGATCACCACACCAATACCTGCTTCATTAGTCTCCTGAAAAACTGCTCCATCGTAGTTGGTTTTAAACTCATCCTTATCTGGAGGCTTCCACTTAGAATCTGACATCAGGCTTCAAGATGGAATGACTAGTCTTCTTTTTTGGAAATCTATCAGGGGTTGAGCTGCCAAGATCAAAGTGTCTTGAAGAGGGATAATTGATTCATTTGCTCTCAATTTATTTCTTCGCTGCCAAACATACCAGGCTACTACTACAAACAGGTCCAATTTTTGTTTTCATTGCCCAACTAGCTCAACCAAGTCTGAAAAGGAATTTAAGGCCGGGAAATCACATCTAACCCAGCTGAACAGTTTATTCCACATAGGTTAGATATCACTACAGTCCCATAAAGATTTGAGAATTTCCAGTATATCACCCTCAGTTTAAATTCTGTAGCCTAGCAATGAGAGTCAGTCACTAGCTTTGTATAATCCCTGTGACAAAGAAAGGCAACTTAAATAAATTCTTTTTTTAGTAAAACAAAATGGTATATAATTAAACCATATGGTTGTTACCCCAAAGTCACCAATCGTAGCCAAACAAAGAGAAGTAAATAGGTTGATAATTTTAGAGTACTCTATTTTCCAATAGAATTGATAGTAGAAATATAACCAACTATCATCAAAAGCTAAAACAAAATGTTAATGACATAAAACTATCAAATTACAGCCCTTAAATTGACAACTACTACCCATTAATATAAGCACTCATAACCCACCCAGACCCCAAAAAAACCTGCAAATATAAAAAACAATTCATATAACAAAAAGATTACACTAAGGTAATAATTTTCTAACCAGACAAAATTATTGCTAAATGAACTTCAATTGGTTTGGGTCATAATAGATTACACTTCAAGGAAAGCTAATGTGGGCAAGAGGCAATAGTAACATGAAAACTTGCCTTTACCTATAGGTCTATGATATATGCAAGATTACTTTTTAATTAAAACTTCATTCATATGTGGACTCTCTAGTCTGTGTTATGGAACTCTTTGTTATGCAAATACAATGTCAACCATTTGTTTTAATATGTGAATTAAGTCTTGGAATTCACAGTTTTTAATGGAGATGCAACCAGACAGCACTTTTCCCCTACATATATGTTTAATACATTGTCCTTGAGTTTCTTTTGAGTATGTTTCAAGCCGAAGTCGACACAGTTGTCTATTTAATAGTTCAAATTGCCATTGATCAATTTCACAAAATTTAAATTAACATAACTTTTTACCTTCTTGATTTTTCAACATCCAAAGGTTAAATGTTTCAATTAAAACCCGAAAGTTCACCTAACTAAACATCATATATACATATCTTTCATCAATTGTTAATAGCTCTACAATTTATTTATGCATCAAAAGCAGTGACTAACTTGAAGGAAGAGAAAAAATTACATGTTACCATAAACTATCACTTCCAAAAGCATCACTAATCAAAGACTAAAATGAAACTATAATTCAAAATAATTCCAATAGTTACCTATGTCCCTAATTGTAAGCTTCAATCTTTTCCCACCAATTGTGAGCAGCTTAGTCTTAAAATCCATACCTGGAAATGGTTAAAACAATAATGAAAGCTCATAATACAATTGCAATCCACATAATGAAAATGGTGTTCCCTAGAAAAAGAGAAATAAATGGTCATGAAAGCTCTTGGTGCACCTAATAGTACAGAGACTAAGGAAGCTCTTGGCCACCCCTAATAAGGTCTTGGGTTTCTCAAACCAAACTAATATTAATTATTTAACTCAAATGTTCAGATAGCACACAATGCATAATTGTGACTAATAAAGTTAAAAAATATACATACATACATACATATATATATATATATACACACACACACTAATACAAATACATGAACTCCAAAAAAACAAACTTAGCTTAGCAAACCAAGCAAAACCTTACCAACATAGTCTACACTCGTGATAAGCAAGAATCCAATGTGATTGTGAGTCCTATAGAGGGGATCCAAATCTATAATAGGATGAGAATAAATAAAAATCAAGACTAAATATTGCATATCACATGCCTAAAAAAAGTTTCACAAAACACGTCATGTAATAATAACTTAAAAAAGGTCTTCCAAGTGGTATAAGCAAATGAAAGGGTAAAAATACTTAGTTTAGTCACAAGATAAAGCCTAAAAACCAATGACATTTTAATAGAAGACATGTTAGACATGTCTCTTTTGTTTTTTTATCTCTACAACAATTCAAAATTTTAGTATTTTGCTGACCTTGACATAAATGCAGCAAGTTTAGTGAAGCATTTATCATGACAAATTCTAGCTCCAACACGACCAACAACTGCATTGAACACTTGCTTATCAGTGCCAACTAAATTTTGAAGAAATTTCTCATCAACTAGTAAATTTCAAAGATAGATTTGTGTTAGCTTTCAAAATAATTATTTTTCAAATTTTGTTATACCACAGTCTCAAAATTAGTCTCAAATAAGCCTCAGATGATGACATCTAGTTGCACCTTACAAAAGCACATCCACTTTATCTAAGTAAGCACAAAAGGAGCAGAGCCAATGCTCTTAGAAGTAGGGATAATACACATTTATGGTGCATAATTTCAAAACAATCTGATCACAAGTTCACAACAAATGGGAGTGATTTAAGGTTTGAGTCTACATCATATATACCTATGTCTGCAATGGTCGGCAACCCAAATTTAAAAAAATCTGGGAAAACTCCAGAAATAAAAAAACATATTGGAATTTTGTTTGTGTTTGTGTAGTAAAGGGAAAAAAATCCATAGAGTATACTAAGAAGAAATATTAAACTAGTATCAATTTTTGAATAAAGCAACTCTGTGCTTCAAGCGCATCACTAGAAACAAAAAAAAATCACAATGGCATGAAATTAGGGAATCTTACCGATATAATTCCACTAAGGCAGTTGACAGTACACTTCCCTCTGTTCTTCTAAGCCACACTAGCCAGAACAGCACCTGCCATGGAAGAGTTGCAGAAAAAAAAAAAAAAAAAAAAAAAAGAGAAATCAAATAGAATTCAGATAATGAATTTGAAATAAGAAGAAAGAAGAAAATGATAACATCAACAAAAGAACACACAAATTTGAAATTAGAAGAAGAAGACCTTTTGCTGGAAGTCCTCGAAATTCTGTGTGTGTGGACTCTCACTGTCACTGCCCATAGAACACAACACTCTCAATCCCATTTTTTTCTTAATGATATATTTATACCACCTAATCCCAGCAATAGATGAGTAAATCTAATTGATATACTCCCTTAGTCTTCAGTACTAGACTCATTCCTATTGGTTAATAAAATCATTTGTACTCATTCTAAACAATATGACTCTTTGATATTTGTAATGACTAATAAATAGTTGCAGTAAAATTAAGAAATTGAATTAGACAGGTGTTGCAAAATTAGGCCTCCAATTTAGAATCTAATTGGATTTTATCTAAGCTTTGGCTTTATATATATATATATAGATAGATAGATAGATAGATTGTTTCCCAATACATACAAAACATAAACTTGAATAACACTTTCAACATTTTAGAACATGCAACATTCAAATTAATTGATTTTGCTACTTGAGTAGACTTATGATCAAACTTATAGTAATCCCAATTATTTCAACTGCAAATCCTCTTCCTTTGGCAAGCACTCCCAAATTTGCAGCAACAAACTGCTTGAGTAGTCTTATAACGAAACTTATTATGCCCGTTCCTTTTCCTAGTAAGACATAGCATGGATCTATTAGATCCAAAATCATTGAATATCATAAATACAACAAAACCAATATCTCAACAAACAGCTATCTATTTTTTGGCTAAGAAAACTAACGTAAAGAACATGTACAAGATGTAGCACAGATCTTATGTTCTAAATATCTTTTTTTTTTCAATAGGTTAAGCCCGTAAGTTACTATAATTTCTTCTCTTATCCAAATCAATGGAATATTAAAAATCTATTAATATGATTCTAGAAGACCAAATATCTTTTTAGGATTAATCAATCGAATTGTTGTCTTGATGTTTGAATTCAAAACTTGCACTTATTTTTAGCAATTCAAAATCTAGGAGCACTTCCAAAGATGGTTTTCTGAACATAACCAAAATGAGTTACCATTAAATCCATTCCTAGAGCCTCTTTCTTAAATGTTTCAAGGATTACATAAAGCCACAATTACATCTCTTAAATTCATACCATTAAATCCATCCTCAAAAACTTCATTCAACAAAAAGAAGAGAAAGAAGAAGACGACAACTTTTTGAAGCTTTCGTTTGACACCAATGTCAAGCATTGACAATGGCATTGATGTTCCAATGGGGGGGGGGGGGGGGGGGTGAGGTTGGGGGTGGAGGCAGGGGGGCTTTTAAAATCTTCCCCCCTTTTTCTTATTATATAAATAATTTTACTAATGTCACCCCCCCCCTAACACACACACATCCCCAAAAAAAAAAAAATTCTGGCTCAGTTTTGGTTACTTTAACTGAAATAGTTGGTCCTCAAGTGTGGACAGGAAGCTATAAATTTTCTATAAACAAAGTAAAAAATTTACAAGGCCTATGAAGCAGCAGAAGAATCAACATTTTTAGGGTCAGCCCAGCTCACAGTTGGGGCATTATCACCTAGCTTAAATTTTGGATTCATCACCTTCTGCCTTGAATACTTGGCACATGCATGGTTATGGTAGTCAACAAAAACAAAGCCCTGATTATTGCTTGGATTCTTTGCATCCTGTGACCAAGAGTTTAATAAATTGAGTACAAGACCCTTGTAACTAGCACAAAAGAACTAAACCACTGGCTGTGGTAAAACGTAAATTTTTTGAAGGCACTGGGAATTCTGAAAATAAACAAAAAAGAAATAAACGATCTCAACTATTAATGATAACTACCCTAAAGACGTATAACTAGTTCACACTGACCTTAACAAGTTCCACAGCAGTATAACTCCAGGCCCAACCTCTAGGACAACCTTCCTTAGATCCTGCTTGCCCCAGCTTCTAGGAACACATTACCAATGAACAAACAGGCTTTGCTTGAGATGTTGAACATTTTATTTTTTTACCCAGGAGAGAGAGTTTACACAAAAGCATTCAACAATTGCAACATTCATAAATAACAGCAAACGGCCACAATAATAATAATAGAGACCTTAAAAAAGCTCTAAGGAATACTCATATTAATCTTTTAGCTAACAATAATAATTTTACATCAAATTCAATATTCAACTTGCCATTAAGTCCCCAGCCTATGCGGGGAAAAAGGCAATAATAAATGATGCGCAAAAGATTATGTTACCTTGAATTCAGTATTATTCAGCTCATCAATGGCTTTAGAAGTTAATTCTGCACTTCTAAAGGTCACAAATGCAAAGCCCTTTTTCTCACCAGAATCTTCGCCTTTCATAATCCGAACCTGTTGGCACAGACAAAAGTGGCATTGGTATAAATTTTCACAAAAGCCACTTAGAAGATTGATATAAATTTTCACAAAAGCCACTTAGAAGATTGCATTATATAGAAATGGAGCTAACCTCTGTAACCTCCCCTATAGGTCCACAAAAAAGCTCCAAATCCTTCTCTGAAGCATGGAAGAAAACTAACCTTTTGCATACAAACTATTGCTAAAATGGACAAGAAAAAAATATTAATAAATAAAACCAGGAGAGTTTCCTTTATACTGAATACAGTGAAACTAATCAGCCAAAAAAATAATACAGCGAGATGCTTTATGTAAAGTTGTGATTTACAACTGTGTTTTTGTTGGCTTTTATTCCGTGCCAAATTTGATTGTAATTATTTTCAATCGTTTATACCCTGTATTTATTGTGGGATTTATTGTAAGGGTTGTGTGTGAGAGAGAGTGTGTGTGAAGACTCAAGAAATTGAAGACTGAAGAGTTTTCGCGGGTATCTCGCTACTAAGCATCCCGCGAAATGGTGCATGTGCCCTGCACGTGCTGGAAGCTGAAGAGTCATGCCAGGCTGTCATTTTCGCGATTGTCTCGCTGGTAAGGCCTTCCCGCGAGACAGTCGCGAAACTTTCTGCCTGGAGGATTTTTATGAGTGACCTTCTTACCCTTCACCCACTCTATATATATACCCTCATTACCCACATATGTTGGTGTGGCTATTCAGAGAGAAAAACTCTAGATAGGTTTTCTACAACTCACCCACCCATCTTTTGAGAGAGAGCTACTCCTCCTTAGGGAGAAATCATTATAGCCTCTTCTCCATCCCTCTCCTACTATCATACCTTGAGAGGAGATTTATACCCAAACACAACCCACACACATTCAGAGTGTAGAGAGTGTTTTGGAGCTATTGGGAAGCATTGGAAGAAGCCAAAGATGGCAAATGCAACATGGAGCTTGTTGCGGGATCCGGAGAGCTAGACAAGACACGGTTCCGATAAGCCTTGTTGGAGTAGGAGCTTGGAGGGCTTAGGTACATCGGGTAGACTAGGCTTGGAGGGTCTCTTGCTAACCCATGTATCCCAACTGATTGTCTAGTGGATCGATTTCCGCTTGGAGGGCGGCGGAGAGGTTTTTCGCCGAGTTCTTCGGTTTCCTCTTCGAGAACACGTCTTGGTGTTTTCTGTGTTTGCATCCTTCTTCCCTACTCTTGTTTAATTCCATTATACTGCTGTGTTGCTTAGTTTATGGATTAGAGTAGCTTACTTGTTCATCCGCTCGCTTTTACACTATTCCGCACTTTGTATTAAAGTTGTGTAAAATCTATCGAGCCGTAATTTTTATTTGGGGGTCTAAACAGCTCTTGTGTTTTTCAACACATTTTCGAGCTTTCACTTTATATATACCTTCACTCCACATTCATATATCAAAACTTGAAGATTACAAATAAGTGAAGAAATAATATCAAGTCTACACCTACAAGTTGACTTACAGCTCACCCAATTTCTATATATAATCTCAAAATCATCCTGAACCTTCAATCAAATTAAATTCACATTTTCAGTTTTTTAGTCAAGAAGTGACAATACTCACATTCAACATGGATAGCAAGTGTATAATTAAAAACCATCATAAATTCCACAACATTGAAATATTAAGAAATGCACTCACCAAAGAATCAAAAAATGGACATGAAAAAAAAAAGCAAATTTTAAATATATAAGGATATGGTACCAAACCCAACAATATAAATAAGCAAGAGAGACTGAGGCCTTACTGTCTACACAGACGCCTTGAACTATTCAAGAGCACAAAGGTTATTGATATGTTCCCAAACATCAGAGGTATCAACCTTGCACATTACTGGGCATTTTATGCTAAGCAAAGCAGAAACTGTGCACCCAAAGCAAAAAAAATCAGATAGTTAAAATACAAGCATTATAACAACTAAAAACAAGAATGCAAGGCAGAAAGGAATCTTGGGCCTACCAATTATTTCAACAGCAACAACACCAACCAGCTGCATTAAAATAAAATTAAAAAATTAAAAAAAAAATCAAATACTTATTTTATAATTAATAATGACAAAGTTCAGCAGTTTGATTTCCCTATGAAAGAGCATTTACATTTAGAGAAAAAGAGAGAAAAAAGTGACAGAGAGAAGATGTAACTAAAGAAGGAGGCATACCTTGGCAATGAATGGTGTCCTGTGTCTTTGGGTACCATGAAAGATGAAGAAGGTGAGAGTGAATAAGGATGATGAAGATGGCTAGTAGAAAGGGAAGCTTTATCTTTATCCCAATTCTGATGCATGGAAGGAATTGGGGGAGAGCTCCATTTTCTACTGGGTTTTGCCGTCTAAGTCAGATTCAGAGTATGTTTCTTCTTTTCGATTGGAGTCAAATTCCAGCACGTCCGTAATTTCTTCCATAGTGGAAAAAAATTCCATTATCTAGAAAAGAAAAAACACACGAGATGCTTTCTACTTGGACTCCCAACCTTTTCATGAAATCAAAGTGATTTCCACGAATTACAAAAAGTTACAACATGCCTTTGACACTTTCTTCAAAAACTCTAACAAATCTACCCACAAATTGTTTTGACTTGTTATTTTCTTCCACCACTTCTGTGGGCATTATTCTTCAACCTTCTGAGCAAGATATGTTGCTCTAGTTTGACCATCCTCACAATCCACTTTGGTTTTCCAATTTTAAACATAACATATCCCATTAATGTTCCAAATATCACTCCACATCCATAACCTATCGATACAGCTTGCCAACCAAACCCATTTTTAGACTCTAAGTTGTCTTCTTGTTGCAAGGTCGATGGTGGTGGTTGCTTTGTCTCGTGGTTGTTGCATGTTCTTGTCAATGGAAATCCACATAATCCCAAGTTATCGATGTATGAATCATTGTTGAATGTATTGAATTGCTTCCCTGAAGGTATTTGTCCTATAAGTTGATTATGTGATAGCTTTAAAACTTCAAGCCATGGAAGATCTGCCAATTGCTTGGGAATCTCCCCTCTGAGCTTGTTGAAAGAGAGGTCTAACCATTCAAGATTAGTTAAATTTCCAAAAGATGATGGAATATAACCTGTAAGATTATTGTGAGAAAAGTTGAGCCCCTTAAGTGAATAAAGGCTCCCAATTATTAGCGGAATCTCCCCTATGAAACTATTGTTTGAAAAATCAATGGTTGTGAAGGTAGTTTGGATTCTTTCCATCTCAATATACGACCCTTTTATCATCACATTCAAAGAATCAGGTAAATACTCATCTCCCATAAATGCCAACCCATCTTCTCCCATATATTTCAACCCAACTTCTCCTTTATCCACATTCATCATGGCTTTCAAATATTTGAAAATTTTTCTTGGCAAAGGACCATTAAAATCATTGTTAGAGATGTCTAGGATTCGCAAATTTAAGAAAGGAAATTGGGTCTTAGGATTGTCTATACGACCCTGAAATTTATTTGATCTAATGACTAGAACCCGCAGTTTTAGAATACTTCCCAACCAATAGGGGAATGTGCCATTTATCTTATTGTTTCCAAGATCTAGACTTTCTAAGTTTGTACAATTTTTCAAAGATCGTGGCAATGGCCCTTCCAATTAATTGCCATTAAGGTTAACATTCCTCAAATTGCTTCCCTTTGAAAATGTTGCAGGTATGGTACCATTAAGGCTATTCATTCGCAAATCCAACACTGAGAGTACATTAGAGAGTACCAAACACTTTGGAATTGTGCCACTAAAGTTGTTATGAGACAAATCTAGAACTTTAAGGGATGCATTGCAAATTAAAGAAGGAATTTCCCCAGTTAAATTGTTATTGGAGGCAAAGAGATAATGAAGGTTAAGAGAATTTAACATGGGGAACAGACTTTGAAGCAAGTTGTTACGAAGATCAACATAATATAGGTTCTTCCAAGGAATCTTATCTATACTTGTCAAAAAGTTGTGAGAAAGATCCAGAAAATATAATGAATTCCTCCCCACAGCTCCCAACCATTTTGGAGTTTGACCATGAATTCTGTTATTGGAAAGGTCTAAGAATCTTAAAGTTGTTGCTGTTCTTAGGAAAATTGGGAATTCACTAATGTTGCAAGAAGACAAGCACAAACTGTCTAGATTGGGCAAGGTAAATGTTAGATTGTTGTTGATACTGACTAATAAATTGTTATGTGAAAAATTGACAGATTTGAGATTGTTAAGGTTTGAGAACATTTCTAAGTCCAACATAATACTCAAGTTATTTGATGAAAGAGATAGTTCATTAAGGTTCACAAGTCTAGAAATTGAGCTAGGAATAGAGCCCTGTAGGTTATTTGATGAGAGAAATAAATAAGTAAGGTTCACAAGTCTAGATATTGAGCTAGGAATAGAGCCCTGTAGCATATTATAGCTCAAATCAAGGTAATCCAAAGAATTATTACACTTGAATTCCCCAATCTCACCAACGAATTGATTATGATCAAGAGTTAACTCCTCCAAAGAGGTCAAATTGAATAACCAAGATGGGAGTGTCCCATTTAGGGAATTTGAACTTAAATGGAGATAAATTAGGATATTCAAACCACTTACGTGATTAGGAAGGGGACCAACAAGTTGATTGTTGTCAAGGTATAAACTGGAGAGATTCGGCAAGTCAAATATTGACAACGGTAGCAAACCTGTTGAATCCACAATAATTAAAAATTGTCAGTTTGATGTGTCAACCAAAAACACCTAAAATTTAAAAGTGGCAATTCTTGAATCTCACCGCTGAAAGTATTATTTGACAGATCCAACAAAATAATTTGAGTGAGGTTTCCAAGTGATGTTGGAATTGCCCCGGTAAAATTGCAACTACCGAGAATCAAAAGCTCCAAGAACTTTAGACTACCGATAGAATCAGGTAATTCTCCTGAAAAGCTTGTCGCAGAGAGAGATAAGACCTCGAGGGAACTACTGCTCCAATTAGACTTTGGAAGAGAACCTTCAAGATTTGGATTATCACTAAGATCAAGGGTTTGTATACATGGAAGGCGGAAGATGTTTATTTTGAGTGTTCCCTGCAAGCTACAACCACTAAGACTAAGAGTTGTCAAAGAGGAGGATAGATTCAACATCAAAGAATTAGGTGTAATTGAGGACATATCTGTGGCATCCAGAACAAGTTCCCTTAACTGGGTAAGGTTACCAATGACTCTTTTCCAAACTGGTGTTTTGATTGATAGATGATTGGAAGAAAGATGAAGTGAAACAAGCGAAGACAACTGGGAGATATCATATGGGATTTCACCAGTAAAACCGGAATTAGATAAGCTAAGAGTTGTCAAAGAGGAGGATAGGTTCATCAAAGAATTAGGTGTAATTGAGGACATATTTGTGGTATCCAGAACAAGTTCCCTTAACTGGGTAAGGTTACCAATGACTCTTTTCCAAACTGGTGTTTTGATTGACAGATAATTATAAGAAAGATCAAGTGAAACAAGCAAAGACAACTGGGAGATTTCATATGGGATTTCACCAGTAAAACCGGAATTAGATAAGCTAAGATGGGTCAAACTCTGAAACTTGCCAAACTCAGGTGAAATTAGGGAGTGAGAGAAGTAATTCCCAGATAGATTCAAGGACCTGAGATGGCGAAGAAGGAAGAGGGTACTGTTGGAATGAATGGAGCCAAAAAGCGAACTGCAAGTAAGGTCAAGGGCAATGACATGGCGAGTGGAATTGTCACAGACGACACCATCCCAAGTGCAGCAGTCCTTATCCTCCTTCCAAGACCCTGTCTTTGGATAAGAATTTCTACACATTATAAGTCGATGTGCATAATAAGAAAGAGAACCATATTCAGTGATAGAAAGAGAACCATATTCAGTGATAGAAAGAGAATGATTAAAATGGAGTAGAGCAGAGCATTGGGAGTTTGAAGACAAGGAAGAAGAAAAGGGGAATTGAGAATGGAAGAAGAGCAAGGAAAGTAGTAGACTGAAATACTTCCAACTTAAACACTTGCCCATTTTGATTTGATAATTGACAATTGATACCCTTAAAACAAAGCAAAAGACGCCAATATTTGGTGATGTTAACAGCAAGGCATGGGATGGGATGAATATATTAGATTCACGTTTATATAGGCTGCCAGGTCTATCAAAGTCTTCCATCTTTGTTACCAAAATTCTTTTTTTATTTTTTTCAATTTATTATTACTATTTAAAGTCAATTAAAGTCTTCTATCTTCCTTTCACATTTTTTTTTTTAAGTCAATCAAAATCCTTGAAATTACGAAATTACATTGATGTTGAAGCTTTATTATTATTCAAACGTGAGTGGTACGTCATCTGGACCAAATATTCTAACCCATTAAAAATGCAAATGACAAAAATATTAATAGCATTTTGCCAATTTATATATCTATATCTATATATCTATATATATAATAATAATATGTAAAATTGAGAGAAAATCTAATTAGATTTTAAATTGGAATTCAATTAGAGTCTAATTTTGCGTAACGTGTCCCATTTAATTTAAGTTTTTAAATTTTTGTACCAAGTAAATTAATTCAATGTAAAAACTGGATTTCAATTAGAGCTTAATTTTGTGACATGTGTCCCATCTAATCTAAGTTTTTTAATTTTTGTACCAAATGAGTTAATTTTGTGTAAAAAACGAGGAATCTAATATAAGTAAACCATATAAAACATAATTTTTGAATGATTTTATATTTATGAGTTTTATATTTATTTATTTATATATAGAACTAAAAATAATTCAAGTTTATAAGTCATATATATATATATATGAGTAAAGCTGAAAGAAAATCCAATAAGATTTTAAATTAGAATTCAATTAGAGTCTAATTTTGCGCCACGTGTCCTATCTAATCAAAAATTTTAAAATTTTGAACCAAGTTAGTTAGATTGGTGTAAAAATTAGATTTTAATTCGAATTTAATTTTACGGCATGTGTTCCATCTAATCGAAAATTTTAAATTTTTGTGCCAAATGAGTTAATTTAGAGTAGAAAACTACGAGTCCAATATAAATAAATCATAAAAAACATAATCATATATCTAACACTATATATAAAATTAGAGGAAGAAAGAATTTGAATAATTTTATATTTATAAGCCTTTTTTTATAACTAAAAAAAAAAAATCATTTGGCACAAAAATTATATATATATATATATATATTAATAAGTAAAACTTAGAGAAAATCCAATTAGATTCTATGATTGAAGTCCAATTTTGCGCCATGTGTCCTAAATTATTCATTTTCAGAGAGAGTTTTATTTTTTAATTTTGGAATCAAATGTGGGACCATATCATAAATATCCATTCAAGTTAGTTACTGAGTACAAAAACCAAAGAGTCTAAAATTAATAAACATAAAAATATTTTAAAAAATTGAAAATTTACATTTTCTACCTAACAACATTCTTACAAAACTTTTTAAAGAGTTAAAATATATATATATATATATATATGAATGATTATCAATAATATTTAAATTAGAAAAAATCCAATTAGATTCTACAATTGAAATCCAATTTTGCGCCATATGTCCTAAATTATTTATTTTTAGAGAGAGTTTTATTTCTTAATTTTAAAATCAAATATGGGACCATATCATTAATATCCATTCAAGTGAGTTATTGTGTACAAAAACTAAAGAGTCTAGAATTAATGAACGTAAAATATATATATATATATATATATATAAAATGGACAGTTTACATTTTCTACCTAATAACATTCTTACAAGACTTTTTAAAGAGTTAAAAAAATAAAAATAACTGTCAATAATATTTAAATTATATACGTAAGAATTATATTATGTATTTTAATGTATATCTTTTAAGTATATCCATGCATATGCATGAGGTTATAAGTTAGTATATAATAATATGTGAATTTGAGAAAAACTCAAATTAGAATTCTAGATTAGAGTTCCAATTTTATACCATGTGTCCTAAATTATTTATTATTAAAGAGTTTTTTATTTCTTAATTTTAGAATCAAATGTGGGACCACATCATAAATATTTATCCAAGTGAGTTACTAAGTACAAAAACCAATGAGTCTAGAATGAATGAATTGTAAAAAAAAAAAAAAAGTGTTTCACAATAATTAAAAAAAAAAAAAAAAAACTTGGACAATTTACATTTTATATCTAATAATATCCTTGATTTTTTTTTAAAGAGTTAACAAAATATAAAAATGATTATCAATAGTATTTAAATCTTATATATAGGAATTATATTATGTATCTTATTATATATCTTTAAGTGTATCAATGCCTATGCATGTGGTTAAAAACTAGTCTATATATATATATATATATAATAATAGGTAAAACTAAGAAAAAATCCAATTAGATTTCAAATTAGAATTTAATTAGAGTCCAATTTTGCGCCACGTGTTCCATCTAATCTAAGTTTTTAAATTTTTGTGCCAAGTGAGTTAATTCGATATAAAAATTGGATTTTCAATTAGAGTTTAATTTTGCAACATGTGTCCCATATAATCTAAATTTTTTAATTTTTATATCAAATGAGTTAATATAATGTATCAATGCATATGCATGGGGTTACAAGCTAGTCTCTCTCTCTCTCTCTCTCTCTCTCTCTCTCTCTCTCTCTCTCTCTCTCTCTCTCTCTCTCTCTCTCTCTCTCTCTCTCTATATATATATATATATATATATATAATAGGTAAAACTAAGAAAAAATCCAATTAGATTTCAAATTAGAATTTAATTAGAGTCCAATTTTGCGCCACGTGTCCCTTCTAATCTAAGTTTTTAAATTTTTGTGCTAAGTGAGTTAATTCGATGTAAAAATTAGATTTCAATTAGAATTTAACTTTGCAACATGTGTCCCATATAATCTAAGTTTTTTAATTTTTATATCAAATGAGTTAATATAGTGTAAAGAACAAGGAGTCCAATATAAGTAAACCATAAAAAACATAATTTTTGAATAGTTTTATATTTATGAGCCTTTGTTTTTTTGTAGAACTAAAAACAATTCAAGTTTATAAGTCATTTATATATATATATATATATATATTTTAATAAGTAAAACTGAGAGAAAATCCAATTAGATTTTAAATTGGAATTCAATTAGAGTTTTGCGCCATGTATCCCATCTAATAAAAAATTTTAAATTTTTGAACAAAATTAGTTAGTTCAGTTTAAAAATTGGATTTCAATTAGAGTTTAATTTTACGGCATGTGTTCTATCTAATCGAATTTTTTTAATTTTTGTACCCAATGAGTTAATTTATAGTAGAAAACGAGGAGTTCAATATAAATAAATAATAAAAAACATAATCATATATCTAATACTATATATAAAATTAGAGGAAGAGAGAGTTTGAATGATTTTATATTTATGAGCCTTTTTTTTAATAACTAAAAACAATTCATTTGGCAGAAAAATTATTTATATATATATATATATATAAATAAGTAAAACTTAGAGAAAATCCAATTAGATTCTACAATTGAAGTCCAATTTTGTGCTATGTGTCCTAAATTATTTATTTTTAAAGAAAGTTTTATCTCTTAATTTTGGAATTAAATGTGAGACCATATCATAAATATCTATTCAATTCAACTAATTCAAGTGAGTTATTGTGTAAAAAAAAACTAAAAAGTCTAGAATTAATGAACATAAAAATATTTAAAAAATGGACAATTTACATTTTCTACCTAATAACATTCTTATAAGACTTTTTAAAGAGTTAAAAAAAAAAAAAAAAAAAAAAAAAAAAAAGACTATCAATAATATTTAAATTATATATGTAAGATTATTATACTATGCATTTTAATGTGTATCTTTTAAGTTTATCCATACATATGTATGGAGTTATAAGCTAGTTTTATATAAAGAATCAAATATCAAGGTTCAAATATAAATTTTAATAAAAAGAGGTGAAAGTTGAAATCTAAACTCCAATTTTTTATTTTGGTTTTGAGAGAGAGAGAGAGAGAGAGAGAGAGAGAGAGAGAGAGAGTTTGGTAGGGTTTTTTTTTATTTGATTTTATTAAAGTAGAAGTCACATGGAAAATTATGTGGCTAATATTGACAATTGACAATTTTCTGCTTAGAAATTTAAGTTATAAAAATTGAAACGTCAAGACCTTATCGAAATTGATCATTAATCATAATTCGACACACTTGGAGACAATTCATTTTTCATTTATAAAGTGGTTGATTTTAATCAACTGTAAAAATTCTTTTTTCTTTTTTCTTTTTTTCAGTTGACTTGAAATCAGATTTCATTTTACCTTGGTTGAGTTTGTTCGCAGTGTTGTCATTTTTTATCTTAAGATTTGAATAAATAAATTACATTTGAATTATATCATGCCATTTTGCAACAAGGTAATTAATATTGTAAAATTGAGATTGTTGTTGTCAATGGTGTTTGGGTATGGCCAAGCAACTATAGAAGGTAAAAAACCCATCAGATTTCTTAATTTTCAGTCAAAAAGTTTCTGGCATGTATTGTGGAAAGAGCGGTAAAGTTTCTGGCATGTATTGTGGAAAATTCATAAAAGTTTATGATCCATTGCGCGTTGTCAGAAAATTAGAGGAAAGTCAGGAGACAACTGACACACATGGGACGGTATCATGGTAGTGCTCACACGGACAACCCAATACTCTTCTTTTTCAACGCGTTCAGACTCTCTTCTTAATCTTAAAATCTAATCCTCAGTCAACAAGAGAAGAAGGCATGTATTGTGGAAACAGTGGTGAAGTCTCTGACGTACGTTTGAATGACATATGGGTAATTGATAATGATAAAAATCCATTGCGTTGTCAGAAAATTATTAGAGACTACTGTATAGTGTAGTACCTTGGTGGAAAACACGTGTTACAGTGATAAGGCTGGAGGGTAGAGAAGTGAGAGAATAAAAAATTATGAAAGAATGAAAAAGTTAGAGGATAGAAAAAATTTTAATTTCTCTCATTTTTGTTTAGTTGAGAGTTGATAAATAGAGGAATGAAAAAAGTGAATTTGTATAAATTTACTTATATACCCTTATTAAAAAATGATGCCCAATTAAAACCAAAAAATAACAAACAAAAAAAAAAAAAAAAAGCAATCACCTACATTTATTAAAAAAAAAAATCACATTTAAACAAAAAAAAAAAAACACAAAAGAAAGCAAAAGGAAAAAAAAAAAATATATATATATATATATATATGTATGAGCAATGGACACTAGTAAGGGTGTCCACAGGTCGGTCCAGGTTGAGTTTGTGCCCAACCCGGAACCAACCCGATGACATCGGGTTTCCGGCAAGTAAACCCGCCGCCGACCGAAAAAACCAATGGGTCAAGTCGGATCAAAGTTGTTTGATCGGCGGTCAGATCGGTTGAAGCCGACAATGATGCTGCTGGAGATTACATTTGACGGCGATCTGTATTTTTCACTAGATCTTCACCGAATTTGTGCATAAATCACTAGATCTAAGCAAAAAAAAATCAAATCGTCACCTGATTTTTGCAAAACTCACGAGATTTGAGCAAAAATACACCAAACCGTCGCCAGATCTGAGCAAAAATACACCAAATCGTCGCCGGATTTGAGTAAAAACCATCGAAGTTTCGCCGAATTTAAAGAAAACCCATCATATTTTCAATGGATCTGAGCCTTATTTGAGCAAAACCCATTAGATTGTAGCTGGATCTGAGCGTAAACGACAAGATCTCGCCAAATCCGGTGGAGATTCATGGATCTAGCTGAAATCTCGTTGGATCTAAAAATTCTCGCTGGAAAATGCTATATAGCTCGGTCGGTTCGGGTTTCTTCGGGTTTTAGGGAGAAGATCTGAGACCGAAATGCCCAGATCGGATTCTGGAGAAGAGCACCCATCGCCGACCGCCGGAGTAGTCGGGTCGGTCAGCGGTCGGCCCGGGTCCGGTCAGATTTACCGGGTGGGTCGGGCCACTGGTTGAGTTGGACACCCCTAGACACTAGACGAAGCCTGCCTAGTAAATCAAAAGAAAAAATAAAAAATAAAAAATAAAAAAAAATAATAAAGAAGAAGAAGAAAAAAAAAAGAGGAGGTAACGTCCAGAAGGAAGGGAAAAAAAAAGTAAAAAAAGTGAAGAAGAGCAACTTACGGTTGAAGCTCATGTGCAAGTGTATATAGGCATTTTTATCCATTAAGCAGCTTCATTTTCTTCCTTCAGTTTTTTCCTCATTTTGGGGAGAAAATTTTTTGGTGAGCCTGGGGAAAAAATACTTAAACCCCACCATTTATTTTCTTTCCCTTCCACCCAACCAAATGCACTCCAAAAAAGTTTTCTTTCCCATTTTCTCTCTAAAACTTTCCATCCACCATATTTTATCTCCAAACAAACACACCCTTAATGTCCTTATAAGCGTGTTTACAGTGCTATTTTGTCTCTTCGGTACAGTATAGTGTTTTACTCTATTGCTATTTTTCTTATTACAAATTTCTTTACTCTCATACTTTCTTCTCTTCAGGTCCATTTAGTTGGGAAGAAGAAAAGTGAGATTATAGAAAATGAAGAAAAGATGGAAAAGTAAGAGGATAGAAAAGATTTTAGTTTCCCTCATTTGTGTTTAGTTAAGAGGGTGAAAAAGTGGAGGGAATAAAAACTTTGTTTGGTTGAAAATAAAGTTTGTATAAATTAACCATAATGTCCCTATTAAATAAAACAAGAGGTAACATATTACACTTTTAAAACAATTGTGTATAAATGGACACTTCATTAAAATAAAAATAAAAAAATAAAAAAGTGTAAAAAATTAACCCAAAACTGTTTTCTAAAAAAAAAAACAAAAACAAAAACCAACCAAAATTAATGAGAAAATAAACATATGAGCACCAAAAAAAAAAAAAAAGAAAAAAAAAAAAAGAAAGCCAACACGTTGGAGGTGAAGTTCAATGTGAGGGGTATTTTTGGAAGGGCATCCCCCTCCAAGTTTTCTCCCTATTTTAGGGAGAAAATTTTTTCTTAGGCCCGAAGAGAAAACACCTGAACCCTACTATTTATTTTCCTTTCTCTCCACTCAACCAAGTACACTCCAAAAAAGTTTTTTTCCCGTTTTCTCTCCAAAATTTTCTATTCACCATATTTTACCTCCAAATAAACACACCCTTCAATTGCAAACACATTTCTTGTTGCACAGATTTGCTTCATATTTCTTTCTTTGATTCAATTCACTCTTTTCTTATGGTACATTTGGTAGACAGTAATAGATACTGTAATGTAATAATTATTACTATAGTTCAACTATTTAGTTGTTTGGTTATGTTTTTATTATAAGGAATGGTTATTCCTTATGAATAATTATTTTTTAAAATGAGGAATAACTATTCATCTCTAAAATGATTGTAATAGATATTCTCTAGTATGTGCATTAATTTCTAAAATTAATATATTTCCAAATAAACAAACTTTTCATATGTACATAACAATTATGAAAATAAAAAATCAGAAAAAAAATAACTAATCTCTCTTTCAAATTTAAAAAATTTTATTTTTTAGGAAATATAATTATATAAATAAAATATTTTCTAAAATATATCTTAAGTTTGATTTAAAATTCTTTCATTCCATTGTTTTTAGGGTTCTATTATTGTGTTGTTATCAAACAAATGAATAGTAATAAGTATTACATTATAGCATCTTGTATTACTTGTAATACTTATTCCTATTCCTATGTAATTACTGCTACAATCTATCAAACATGCCCTTAATCTTCCGTTTATAGATTCCATCGATGGATTTCCTGAATAATATAGGAGCCACATCTTCTTCTTCCACTCGCCAATGGAAGTATGATGTCTTCTTCAGCTTTAGAGGTGAAGATACCCACAAAGGTTTTACCAGACATTCATATAAGACTTTGGATGACAAAGGCATTGACACCTTCATCGGTGATAAACTTCCGAGGGGAGAAGAAATTTCGGAAGAACTTATCCAAGCCATGAAAAATTCATCAATTTTCGTTATTGCCTTCTCTGAAAACTACGAAGAGTCCATATGGTGTTTGGATGAACTTGCTGAGATTATTCAGTGTACAGAAAAGGACAAGGAGGTGAAAATTCTTCCAGTTTCTTACAATGTTGATCCTTCAGAAATACGAAATCAAAAGGGAAACTTTGGAATAGCACTAGCTAATCATGAAAAGAAGTTCAAGAATAACAAGGACAAGGTGTAGAGGTGGAGAGTTGCCCTAAGAAAAGTAGCTAATTCATCTGGATGGCATTACAAGAAAGGGTATGTATCTAATTGTTGATATCATGATTCAAGCTTTTACTAATTTTATACTACTAATCTGGTTTGTCAAAACAACTGCATGCAAAATTATGGAAGTATTCTATTTTGATCATATCATCTAGTACGAAGTTAGTTAGTCTCCAAAGGTCCAATTACGAGTTTCTCTTATGTATTTTTATACTTCAAATATGATGTTAATATCAATAACAGTTATCAAATATACGAATTACATTCCATTTAATTATTTAAAAAGAATGAGTCAGTTGTGTTTTATAACTCACAACTAGATATCTTGAATTCATAGTTCATTTGCTAATCTAACTAATTATATGTTTTCTTATGCTATGTGATTATCAGCGGCGCTACTTATACATATGAATCTCACTTCATCCAAAAAATTGTTAATGAGATATCAAATGCTAAATTAAATCAGACACTATTACATGTTGCTAAATACCCAATTGAAAAAAATTCTTGTGTATAGGCCATAAAGTCACTTTTAGATATTGGCATAGATAAAGTTTGCATGGTAGGGATTCATGGCCATCTCGGAGTAGGAAAGACTACAATCGCAAAAACTGTTTATAATAAAATTGCTAAACATTTTTATGGAAGCAGCTTTTTAGAGAATGTTAGAGAAAAATTGGGGACAAATGCTGACATAATCACACTACAAGAGCAACTTCTTAATAACATCTTAGGGGATGGTAGTTGGAAAGTGGACAACAAATCTATTGGAATTAGTTTGATAGAGGTAGTGTCAAGACTGCTATCAAGGAGGTAGTAGGTTTCAAGCTTCTATCGATAGGTACGAGATTGCTATCGAGGTACATGCTGAATATGTACTAAAAATGCACTTTTCTTGAGTTTTTCTTAAACAAACTTTGTGTCTTCAACTTAATCTTCAGTTACAATTTTAAGACACATCAAAATTTAATAAAAAACTCATTATCTTGCATGGTTTGACAATACCAAAACATAGAACCCTAACAAAAATTTATATTTTAGCTTTCAAATTTTGGTATTTTATGGATGTTGTGAAAGTGTTATCTTATGATTCTTATAAGCTCTATTATGTAATACCTATTAAAACTTTTATTTTCAACTCGTAAAAGCAAGGTACTTTCTTTTCAATTTGGTATCTTGTGGATGTAGAAGTGTTCTCAACATATGATGACTTATAAGCACTGTATTAGACTCTTGGGAAATTTCATGACAATTGACTTGAAGATTCTTGGACTTTCTTTTCAATTTGTGGACAAACTTCTTCATCAATTTTTTGTGTTTTGTTTTGTTTTATTTGTTTATAGTTAGATAGCTCCAACAAATAGGGGCTTGCTTGGTACATATATTTAAACACATGTTTTCAGTTTTTAAATAACATTACACATATTTTTTACGCACTTTTTCACCCACACGTATTTTTTAAAAAATTAAAAATTATTGTTTAAACACAAACGAGCGCTAAAAATCTAATACCAAAATATTTACTTGACTTGACTTACTCTTTCTTTCTTTCTTTCTTTCTTTTTCTTTTTGTTTTTATTATTTTTTTTTTAATGGCATGCAATTGATTGCAATATATTTTTTTTCAATGCGTTCACTCCCTGTGTTCATAATTTTCAGTCAAAAAGATAAGGCATGTATGGTGGAAAGAGTGGTAAAGTTTCTATCTAAAGAACAGGTATGGCAATATTAATATAAATTGGCATACAATGTTCTATCTAAATACCATAGAAGGGAATCACGTGAGGATCAAAACTCACCTTGCTAGGTTGTTGTGGAGGGAAAAGTGTATATGTTTTCTTCTCTTTAGTCCTAACCTTCTTTTGTTTGGCATTTTTCCTGAGTAAAATTTATTAGAGAAATTTAAAACAGAGGAAATAATAAGGACAGAAGAAACTGGAAGAAATTGATTATATATATAACATATACAACAAAAAATGTAGTAGATGAAGTACTTCTTGAATTTTGGAAGAAACCTATTCCAGTTTTCTTGTGCAAGTGTTGGATCCATTTCAAGTTTCTTCTTCATCATTAGAACCTAATCAGGAAAGAGAAAATAAGAAAGAGAGAGAGAGGTGGGAGGGGAAGGCGATAAACAGAGATTGAGAATGACAACAGATCCTCAGGTGTAAATAACTGTCAACAGGTCTTCAAGGGAAAACACCAATTACAGTAGAAACATTGAGCCAGTCTGTTCACCTTGATATGGTATACAGGATGCATTTTATTTAGTATGCAGTCTTCCACAATCCTTCTTATTTGCTTTAAACCTTTAAATGAGCCCATAGCAGATACTGTATTGCCCTCTAAATTTACAATAAAAAAGAGGAAGCATTCATTTCATGATTCTGCACTCTGAAGTTCGCACAAAGGGGTGGGGAAACAAAGAATGGTATTGGTTGCAACTGCATAACAAAGAACAGTAACAAAAGTAACAATTACCTGAACGAGAATATAGCTGAACACTGTTTTTCCATTCTATTGCTCTCTCTCTCTGTCTCCTTTTCTTTTTTTTTTTTCTTTTTTTTTTTCTTTTTTTTTTTATATGTGTTGGGGGGTGGGGGGATAATAATCAACTGTACTCACCGTACACGCCTTTAAAGTGGAAGAATTGGGACCCACAAGATATTGTCTTCACTTAACAAATCGCTCCTGCACACTTCTTCAAAAATTAGACCAAGACCCAAGAATTGATTTAAATTTTCCGATACTTCTAGCAATTCAGGTTATTTGTGAATGTTCAGCATTATAGAGACAGCTTTCACAAAGAAGAGCAAACTCTACATGAAAAGCTTATTTTGTGAAAAAAACAGGTTTAAGGATGAAAAACTACCGGCTAGTAACCACCAAAATTTATTATTTTTCAGAGCTTCAAAATGTACCTCCCCAGGGATATCATCCCCAATCTGATATAACGATATTTTTAATTTTTGTATCCAGAAAAGCTTGAATATCAATAGGTAAGTCTTAATGTGGTACAGAAACAACAAATTGAAGGATTCTAAGTTGCTTAATAGAGATTGAGAATGACAACAGATCCTCAGGTGTAAGTAACTGTCAACAGGTCTTCAAGGGAAAACACCAACTACAGTAGAAACATTGAGCCAGTCTATTCACCTTCATATGGTATTGTCTTCAATTAACAAACCGCTCCTGCAAACTACTTCAAAAATTAGACCAACGCCCAAGAATTGATTTAAATTTTACGATACTTTTAGCATTTCGGGTTATTTGTGAATGTTCAGCATTACAGAGACAGCTTTCACAAAGAAGGGCAAATTCTACAAGACAAGCTTATTTTGTGAAAACCAGGTTTAAGGTTGAAAAACTACCTGCTAGTAACCACCAAAATTGATTATTTTTCAGAGCTTAAAAATGTACCTCCCCAGGGATGTCATCCCCAATTTGATAAATTGATATTTTTAATTTTTGTATCCAAAAAATCTTAAATATCAATAGGTAAGTCTAAAAGTGGTACAGATAAAACAAATTAGACGATTCTAAGGTGGTTATTAGATAGTATTGATGCATGTGTTTTAGGAGCTGAAGTTGCACTATGAGGCTACACACAGGAATGCTCAAAACTATATTTGCGGAGGTTTCAAACAATGTTTTAAACGTTCTCCCATATTTTAAGATGATTTTATGAACTAAAAAAAAAAATCAATTGTTACAATAAGTGGGGGAGGGAGAATTTGAATCCTAGTTCTCCTTATTAAGGAGACCAAGCAATGCTACTAAGTTACAAGGCTCTTGGCAAAATGATGTTTTGAACTAAACCATCTTTAGTGAACAAACGAGCTTTTAACTAAGTTTTCTATAAAATTTTGCTATTGTTCAAAATTGTTTTAAGCTTAGGTGATTTTAAATTCTTATTGCATGTTCTAAAACAGTACTTAAAGGGGTCAAGCATCAAATATTTATGCTTAATTTATATCGAATTGTGTTCTTTTTAATATACGAACATGTTTCAGATAAATTCTTTAGATATAGAAAATTATTTATATCTCATGCAAAGATTGTTTGATTAATGAAATATGATGTATAAGACTACATAATGTGCTACATCTCTTGCCCCTTTCAGACTCAAGTCTCCCTAAATTGGCTAAATGATCCACAATCATGCCCTGGGATCACAGGGAGGAATGTGCCTGGTTTGGCACCAAAGAGTGCTTTATAGCAGACTTGCAAGAATCTTGCGTGAAATGGCTGAATCTTGTGGGTTTGGAGGTGAAGAAAGAAAGTAATCCAAACCCATTTTGGTGCTATAAATTTACCAAATATGGATCAATTTGCCATGGCCAATGAGCTCTAGTTCAATTGGAATCTCTTCTCCCTCTAAGTTTATGGAGGGTGAGGTAATGGGCTCAAGACCCATTGTGTGTGTGTAACTTAACACTTCAAAAAAAAAAAATATAGCTTCTCTATCACATGGAATATTTGGCTAATGGATTTAAGATAACAAATCTGGCTTTACATGGAAATCTTGCCAGGCTCAAAAATGCCTTCATCCAAGTCATAGCAAGTTCCGTAAAACAAATAAATATTTAGCTTCTTTTCTAATACTCTAATAACTAAGAGATTGCATTCGGAAGATATCCAAAGCATATAGGCAAAATGAAAATGGACAATGGACACCAAAATAACATGCATAGCAATGGCTCCATCCTCCCAAATATACTAATAACTCTAAAAAAAAAAAAAACATTCAAGAAGGATTTGTTATGCACATTCTTTATTAATAATTTCTAACATAGTCAGCATGTAGCACAAAACACATAAGCTTCAGGTTATATATAATATACCTTCTTGTCAATGTTGCACCTCTAAATTACTTCTCATCAAAACTGTCCACATAATAAATATGTAAACATTAAAGATAGAAGTGTTCCAAATTTATTGTCAATCAGTGGAGCCCCCCCTTTTTTTTGTGAATTTGGATGCTGGATTGCAGTGCATTTATTGGCAGAAACAGAACATCTATAATTAATAGGAAAAATTGTTTGATTAATACATTTTACTTTGTTATCTGTAGTCTAAGAATCCTTAACCTATTGATAACATAATTTCACAAACACTGGAAAAACAGGTGAGTCCTCGTTAAGATTGACAGGGCACAAATCATAGATTATCCTGTGTGTGTGTGTGTATGGTCTGTAAGATATTACACATAACTTGCAATTGGTCTGGTTTCTACATGTTGGCTAATATATGTAGTGTGTTGTTTACACTATACCAAAGGTATATTTGATATCACTCTCAAGAAATTTTGGTTTCACAAAATATGAGAACGCTATATTCTTAGGAATCTGACAGGAATGTTACATGGAAAACTAGATGCGGGAATCTCACATTACCAAGCACCTAATTCCAGGAATCTAAGTTTTCGAGAATGCTGATTTTCAAAGGAATAATAGTATCCTATGAACCCAATGACACCTAAAAATAATATTCAAACAAAAAATAAAATAAAACTAATTAAAAAAAAAACCCACAAAGTTTAAACAAAAATATAATTGAGATATTAACAAGATCTTAACATGATAGAATATGCAAGACTCTGCACCCAATACCTATTTAGTTACTAAGAAATTAGATATCTCCTTAGTTATTAAGAAATATGAGTCAACAGATAACAATAATTTGAAGCAATTTAAGAAATCATACCCTATTGTGGACCAAGTTGCCCAGTCTTGATGATGTCACATTGCATTTCATTGTCCAGTATTTTTATTCCCTACTATCAAATGTTGTATAAAAGAGCAAAAAATTACCAACAGATAAAAACTAGCCAAAATAAAATATTTGTGTCACAACTCACAATAGAGTTTCTACTAATATGGTATCAAAGGAAAGAGTCAAGCAAAATTACTTTACATATTGCACTCTCAAGACTTGCCATCAAAGAAGTAATAATAATGTAAGGGGGAGGGCTACAGAAATTTCATACAGTATAGACATGAAAACAAGAGCAAAAAAAAAGGTCAAAAGTTGTACCTGATGAACAGGAAAACTTCTTGACAAAAGCTTAATAAGATCCCTAGCCTTAATGAGAATATATGGGTCCCTGGTCTTTCTGGTTGTTGAAACTGTCATCCTGACCAACATGAATCATAAAACATATTAGAAAAACATATATACATTAGTAATGATAACAATAATTCACATTTGGCTCATATCTAGCAACTGGAAATCAAATTAATTTTCACTAAACATACAAATACATTGAAAATTTTCTTAAAAAGCAGTAATTCATTTGTCAAAAATAATTAATTAAAAAGAAGAAGAAGAAACATACAGAAACTTACCAAATTAAAAAGAGGATTACAAAGAAAAAGAAAAATAAAACAAAAATGAACCAACTGCTAATTTAGATTTGACCTCTATATTGAGGGAAGAGAGTGGAGAAAGAACTGACTTCAAGCATTTCGGTTTCATTCCAAGACAGGTCGAACTTTGGCTGCTGTGAAATGTCGCCATTGTTCTCATGCTCCATCGCCCAATTCATCTTTTCTTATCTGGACAACTATAATTTTGCATTCATAATGAAATTATATATAAAATTAACTGCAAGTTCCATCCGCTAATTCTCTTGACAAAACCAATCAAGCCACTTGAAGAAAAAAAAAATATTAGGAAGTACTATCAAGTGACCGAAAATAAATTGGTTAGGCTGGTGGAGCCAACTAGTACGAGAAGTCAAACGGTTAGTGGGTTTTGTGCATATATAAAACTTTTTTTTTTTGGTTGTATAAATGTATAAAACATTTTAGAACTTCCTAGACCCATTTTAAATACGAGTAATTTTCAATCACAATCAATTTATATACTTTTTTTCTTTTTGGTAAAGGTGATATTTTGTGATTCGCATTGGAGAGAATGATATTAGAATTAAGTCTATATAAAAGTAATGTTACTTCAATCACAATTTGCTACGTTAACAATTGTGAAAATTTTATACACATACATTATCCTTTCAATCCTTTGAGGTTCTTGATTAACATGCCCCTACTACCATGACTCTATGAGTGATTGGCATTGTGGTTTTGGACAAGGGTGCTTATCTCATCTTGGGTTTAACCGACAATTTAATATTGGATAATATTAGGGATACAAGTGTGCTGATTTTTATTTTTATTTTTTTAAAACCCAATCTAACATTCCAAGGTTTAGAAATCCCCAAACCAACCTATGACAATTTTAAAACTAACTCAACCTATCCATTAGGAAATAAGATGGGCCATTTAGCTAGGGCTACTAAACAATTTTGAGCTCTCACCCAACTATTTAAGAAAATTCAATCAATTCATTTAAAAATGGGTGAATAGATTTTTTAAAACTCTACAGTGTAGTGTATTTTTTTTTTTTTTGGGGGAAAAAAAAAACAATAAATCATGAGGAGGGAAAGCCCAGGCAATGAAGCGCTGCTCTTGTTACTGACAAGACAAAGATATTGAAGGATCGACAATTGGAGATTTCTATCTAGTTTCTTTGGCATTTTTGTAAGCAAATGTGAGTATTTTTGAAATGAAGAGACATACAGTGGTTGTTTTCATGAGAGAATGCCGTTTTATGGGGATGTCCATTCTTTGTGCAGGATCTGAGTCTACAATCATGGTTGAAAGGGACTGTGCTCCTTTTTCTTCCTTTTTTTCCTCTTTACTAAGCACAAAAACTTGTCTCTCTCCACATGGGGATTTGGTTGAAGATATAAAATGGATCACCATTGCTTTAGAGATGTTTATTTTAGCTTTGTAAATCCTTTATGTAATCATGTTGTTCATGTTCTGGAAAACGAAGCTTTAATAAAATGTAATTCTCATATAATATATATGGGTTGAAAATTGTCCTAGCTAGCTTCCATTTGCCTTGTGCACAAATGGTTATGATTTAATTTGGTATTAAAAAAGCTAATCAGAGATTCGGAAACGGTTTTGTTACCTTTCCCAAGTCCAAAACTCCCAACTGTTTTCCATGATGCATAGTGGTAAAGAGCTGTCCAGGGAACAGCTAAGTGCAACATAGATCCATTCCCTTTAAAGATTCTCATCATTATCCCTTCTAATAAGTGTAGCTTCTTTTTTTTTTTCCATAGATCTTGATAAATATGGCATCCACTCCAAGATATTGTTCGTTGTGTCATCTCTTTTTTTACAACAATAAACTTTACCAATTGAGTTAATTGAAACCCACTGTTTTAAATACATTTAAATATAACCTTTTGCCGTATATTTATTTACTTATCTATTGAAACTTGGTTAATATATAGTAATTTTATTTAGAAAATGTGAGATTTAAAAAAAAATGAAAATAAAAATAAAAATTAAAAATTAAAACTGCGCATAAGAACTTAAAGAAAAAGGCATGGTTGAGCAGGCACCTAATGAACTCAACATATTTAATGGTGCCAAAAGTCTTGTAGTTCAATTGGTTGGCATTTCTTGGTATTTTCAAAAGAGACATGTTGAATTCAAATCCCCCAGCCCTATTGTAACTACTAAATTATGTTAAAAAAAAAAAAAAAAAAAAAGGCATATTTGATGGATAGTGGGCATAGCTAATTAGATATATGTAGGAAAAGTGCAACTACAAAAGATATGAATTTTGTGTTCATAGGCATGATTTAAGGAGACTAGCATCTTCCAAGTTCCAACTAAGAAATACAAATACTCCAAAATCTCCATTGTGTTCACATGCTGCACATCTTTAAATAGATAAAATATGCATATAAAATAAATAAATTATATCTTAAGATATATATTAAGGAATTAATTAATTGTCATATCTCTACCGTATCATGTTTTAATTTCTCAAAATTATTATGTCCTGTTTGTATCAATGTTGGTGCTTTTAACCTATCAAGTCCATTCTTAAAAGATAAGAATTGACCAAGCCAAGCAAGTGTGCAATTTCGGGAGTGATTATATTATACCCTATCCATATGGCATTACATTTGAAATGCAAAGCCCTTTGTACAGCCTGAACCCCAAATTGCACAGCCTTTTGTATTTTGATTTGTATACCTCGTTATTGCTTTATAGGCTTGTAGCACAGCCTAAACCAAATTCAGCAGGTTAAATGCAAAGCTGAGGAATCTAGTAGTCTTTTCCTCAACCATCTTAGTTTTAGTACTTTTAACTTATATTTTCCCCCCATCAATCTTGAAAAGGAATGTGATGAATGAAAGAAAAGGGATAAAAAATTTTTTGAGATATGGTGCAATACGCCAATACCATTCAAGGATTGACGGGAATTTTAATTTTAAGCTGAATCCATAGATTGGAAAAGGACATGCCATAAAGTTCAGTGAGTTTATAATTTCTATCTCATTACTCTTAGCTGGTTATGAATTATGATGCTAAACGACTTATAGCCAATTTTTAGAAAGAGGAAGTTTGCCTTGAATGCTATTGCTGATTTCATATTACCATAAAGAGACCCTCATTTATTGTTTTATTTGGTATAATTACCATCTAGAGGGACTTTCTAATTTCTATAGATGAGGGTTTCTCTTTCTTCATAAAAAACAAAGAAGAAGAAGAAAAAGAAAAAAAAGACCTTCATTTATAGAATTTAGAAAGTCTCTTTGAAGATAATTTTTTGAAAAAGTAACATAAAAAAAAACTGTAATTAATGACCAACTGACAAATTTAGATACCTATGAATGTAAAGGGAATAAAGAGTGCTACTCAATATAAAACATGGATTTTGCTAATGTGTGTCCGCATTAAACATTTAAACTATTTATTTTTAGAAACATTTTCTCGAGAATTGAAAAAGTATTGATAATTTTTTCAATTCTCAAGAAAATGTTTCCAAATATAGATGGTTTAACGTGTGCCCTTAGGGCACACATTAACCAGACCCATGAAACATTTATCAGAAACTTGATGTCTGCGGGGAGCACCTTTTCAGGAGTCCTATCTGAGAAAGATATTCTAACACTCCCACAACTTTGAAGAACACTGAGCAAATAAGCTGTTAACTGCTTCGCGAGGTCAACACCATAACGACATTGGCCTATATTGGATGTGTTTGGTTTAGTTTTTTGAAACTTGGCTTTTTGAAAAGGTGAAGTTTTCAAAAAGTGCGGTATAAAATTGGGTTTTTTTTTTTTTTTTTTAAAAGCTAAGTATTTGATAAAAACTATTAAAAAAAAACTATTAAAAAGTGTTTTTTGAAAAAGCTGAGTGTTTGGCTAGAATTTATAAAAGTGGCAGTTTGAGTTGTAAATTACCAAAAAAGACAGTGTATATATAAGAGGGTTTATTTTATACTTAAATCAACTACTTAATAATACTTACTAAAAAAAAACTACTTAATAATAATAATAATAACAACAACAATAATAATTTATTGTTAACTAAAATTTGTTGTAAAAATATTGTTAACTAAAATTAGTTGTAAAAATATTTTTACAATATTTTCACAACAAATCATAAGTGGTAAGTTATTACTGATTTTAATTTGAACATACTACTTAAATTATTTTTTTCCACTAGTATTAGCTAATAACAACCCACCATTTAAGATTTATTGTGAAAATATTGTAAAAATATTATAGTAGCATTTCTTAGTTTTAATTTGTTATTCTTTATTTTATTTTTTCTTAATCTCTTTTTCTTTCATCCACACATTTATTGTTATTTTTTTCCTCTTTTTTTCTCCTCCACACTCCTATTCTTTATTTCTCCCTATCTCCACTTTTGACTTTTCTTTATACTTTTCTTCTTCACCAGAACACACCAGAAGATCAAGCTTCTAGAATTCGTCCACTCTCATTTCAGAACATACCATTTCTTTTTTCTCTTTCTCTACTTTCCTCAACACATTCAGCCACATAGCCCACACCTACGCACTTCTTCATCTTGATCTTCATAGTTAATTTCTCTTAATTTCACCAAAAATCTTCAATACCTCTCTCAGCCCACACCCACGCAAAGTGATTTTTGTGAGTCACAGTTTCCTTCTCGTAGTGAGGCTTTGCCTCATGGCTCATCAAGAATCAAGACCCACTTCGGCACCACCATTTGAGGCAGAGAGATGAGATGAAACAAATAGGCAGCAAGGGTAATTTGGCGTGAGAACTGAGGACATCTTTTGATTCATTGAAGGGTAATTTGGTAAATTCCACAGTCCAACGGATAGTTGATTCAACGCGCACGGACTTTTTCCAAAATGGACCTTAAAGCTCCTTTTATGGCTTGCGCGTTCTCTTCACAAACCCAGAACGCAACTTTTTCCAAAAAGTTGCGTTTTATACTATTCAAATGGGCTTTTTGTATTTGCTTTTTTCAAAACGGGCTTTTAAGTGATTGGGATGAATAAACGTATAAACATCATATCTCATATACTTTTTCTTTATAAGTATATCTCATATACTTCAAACATGGTGAGAAGTGACAATAATAAAAACCGAAAATAGAGAACATTATTCCAATTATCAATAGAATCAAACAGTGATCCCAAGCTCAAGAAAGACAGACTTGACACTAATATTTATTTGGCACAAATGTGCTTACAGTGACAGGTCATTAATGACAATTCTAGTCAATTTAGGTAGTGAGAAACAGATAACAGAATTGAGCGGAATAAAAAGAAGCCCCTGATGGCTAAAGAACTTTTCATTATGTTCATAATCTGTACACATTATCACACAAACTGCTCTAAGTCACACCAGCCCTAGTATTCACTATATACATTCAATTGTCTCATAAAAATCTCTAGACCCACAGAAAATAACATCCTTGATGTTGATACTCTTGAAAAGTGCATGGATGCATATAACTCGCCAACACTATCTAGTAAAAGACAATCCCATCTCAAATAAACAGACAATGTTTCTAATATTAGAAAACAAGCGGTAGAATGATTCAACAGCCATCCTAGAGGGCAATCTAAGGATTAACCGACTCTAACTAAATAAAATTACTACCAAAATAACATTATGTGAATTTTTTTATAAGTTTTGGCCTCAAGGGGAGGGGAAAGGGGATATTCAAGTTAGTGACCTTCACTTCATGAGGTGTGGCCCCTAGCCAATTACACTACCCCTTGGGGTTGAACATTATGTGCATGTTCTTATGTCATTAAAGAACTTAACAATTAAAAAGATGTCTCCATAACATGAACAATCTGATCCACTTCCTCCAAAATTCACTATTTCAGTTTTAGATGATCTTGATACTCCAGGAAAAGAACAGATATTGACAACCAATAGTGAAATTTCTATTTGAAAAGGCTAAATCCTACAGGTAAATATGTATTTCAAAGCAAAGAGTCCTATGTCAAATAGGCATGCATGATAGTGCTGATGTAGAATTGACAAAAATAAAAGTAGATGCATACATACATAAAGGAGATTAATCTCACACAAATGAAGCTGATGTTGAAATACACACGAAATTGAGCATACAACATTCAAAAGCAAATAGCCAGTCAGGTACAACAAAGTATCAAACTTTAAAGGACTGAGTATGATATGAAAATTATGTGTGGGTCCTCTGATGTTGACCACTAGAAGGGGCTTTGGAAGAGGTGCAAATTCATCATGCCATGCGCTAGCTGCACTACGAAGAGGAGCAGAATCTATTTGATGCAGAGCTCCCACAGTGACGACCTGAATCCAAAAGTTCTTAGCATAGACTAACAGTAACAACCCAGAAATAGATGAGGCTAACATTAAATCAAGACCAAAGTTTCTCAAATAAAATAAAATTTTGCACACAATGTATAGTCATGATACATACCACATGCCTGTCAGGAGGTTCACGTGGAGTTATCCAACTACGAAGAAACCGAGGAACCTGCTCCTGTGCATGAGGAGTCAAAGGATAATAATCATGATGAGGGGTAATCACCAAATCAAACCTATTCAAGTTTGACCTTGGATGTTGTATCTGCAAAACAAAGGCCAAAATCAAGAACAACATCAGAGGTCTAAATATCACATCAAAAATATTTAAGCATTCAAAAGTGAACTACATGCCCACAACAATTAGCACAGAAACACAAATATTCCATCAAACTAACAGTGAATGTTAGGCTACAGTAGAAGAAGACATTGAACATTAGGCTACTAAAGAACCTACATACGCTAACAAGTATTTTAGAACAGTATTGGTAAAAGCATGCTTAAAGCTCAAAACACAACGTGCCAAACCTTAAGTTCTTTTTGCACCTAAAGAAGAACCTTTAGAAAAGCAAGCTTTTTTGAGCTTTTTCAATAAGTGCAAAGTGCAAAAAAGTGCGTTTCTTTTTTTAAACCTATTAAATTTAATTGTTACATCTTAATGCTATTGATATGGACCTTGTATTTGCTATGTAGAGACCAGTTTTATGGTGTTACATGAAAGCCGGCCCCTCAATCCCTCATAACAAATTCTAGAAGAAGACATTCAAAATATCAATTGAGCGTGTAAGTCACTACTTACCACATTCTAGTACTTTTTGGTCTTTGACTCAACCATGTACTCCATTTTGATCAATGGCTATCAAATATCATATTTGTGTATTTTTGTAGAACATAAGAGATTTTAAGAGAAATCTATAAAGTGCAATATTTATATTTTATATAATTAAATTAATCACTTGATAGGCATATTGTCCATTAATAAATTAATAATTGGTTTTGAATTTACTATATCATTTAAAAAAAAATTATGTTCTATACTTCAATCAGGCATGAACAAATGCAAGGGGCACCCTTCCTTTTCTCTTGGGGCCAAACTAGTAAAAATTAAATAAAGCACATGCTTGCATTTTGTGCAAAGGCTCTAGGAGGCCTTGGCGTTTTAGTGCATCTCATGTTTTGACCAACGTTGGTTCAAGAAGAGTATAAAGTTATATAGTTAGCTTCCATCAACTAAACTATACTGATGGAACCTATCAAAAAGAGAAAAACTAAACTATATTGATGGCACGTAAAATGAACTTACTACTACTACCCAAAAAGCTAGAAATTATTAATAGCAATATAAAGACTCTTGAACCAAATAGGGAAATGAGAAGGAAATAATGTAGAAGAAAAAAATGAAAATTTTTCTTCAAATTTTCCTTGTAAGCTCAAAATAGGAAACAATACACTTCTCTGTGACCAAAAGGGGCCTAGGGGGCACCTTGCTGCCAACAATTACTTCAAGAGTCCAAGTCCTTCTACATCCAAGTTAGCAGGTCTAGGAACCAAAGGAAACAAACATTCAATTTTCCAACTAAAGTTAACTTTTTCTCTTAATGGTGTTCAAATGCCTCTAGCACTTAATAAAATGAAAAATAAGCCGTCAAAAAATAAAATAAAATTCATTAAATCATCTACGTATTCAACCGCACAAGTTCAAGGAAGCGGCTTCTTTGCTTAAGCACAATCTAATACAAAAAAATTAGGTTCCATTCACAAACCTGAACAACAAAAACATTCTGCGATGCTAAACGTTTGATGGAACTTGCAATAGATATGGTATCTCTGCCAGAAGCAACCACCAACAAAGGCCATCCCTGAAAAAAGATATAATTATGAAATCAATCTCATATTCAGCATAGAGCTACAAAAACTTAACCAATTTCCTACGTCGCTACATTCAGAATCTTAAAACGAAAGGATATGAATTTCGTTTACTAAAAATTCAATTTCAGTGTTAACAACATACTTTCCAAGAATATTGCCATAAATATTTACACTCACACACATTGAGGAATACAATGTGAACTTTGAACATGGTTTTCTTAAAAATACGCAATAATTCAATGTAACAGTGCAAGACATTTCATTTCAGCCCAGCTATATAAATTCAAACTGCAACAAAGTTGATTCATTTTCTGTTTTTCGTTTCTCCAATGAACAACAACAACAACAACTAACTAGGCAAGTTAAATAAACAGTAACAGAAAAATAAAAAAGAAAGTACTTGTCATAGGACTGGCGAGCAATGGTGACAATCTGGTGCACATCGGCTTCTAAAACAGACGCCAAGCCTACAGCCCCATTTTCCAAAGGCAAAGGGGCGAGTTTGTTGGACCGGGACAGGGAAGCCGTCAACAAAATTATCTGCCTCATCAAATAAACTAACTTCTTGTGAAGCGAAACCGGCAGCCAGTGCAGCCACTCATTTACTCCCCCTCTAGGCCTAGTAACACGCTGCACATTCATATCAATATATATTCAAAGATTTGAAATTTATAGCGACTTTTTTTGACAAGACGAGATACTTTTATCAGTTGAACTGTTTATAGCAAAATTATACAGTTATACAATTTAAGAGAGAGAGAGAGAGAGAGAGAGGGAGTTACGTAGAAGAGGTGGTTATCGGCGAGGCCTAAGGCACAAACCAAGCCCAAGCACTGATTCTCAGTGGCGGGGAAGCCGTTACCGATAACAACGGCTTCCCCGCCGCCGAGAATTACAAATAGAATACCTAGTTTTTATACCATGTTTCTATGTGAGGAATACAATGTGAACTTTGAACATGGTTTTCTTTAAAATACGCAATAATTCAATGTAACAGTGCAAGACATTTCATTTCAGCCCAGCTATATAAATTCAAACTGCAACAAAGTTGATTCATTTTCTGTTTTTCGTTTCTCCAATGAACAACAACAACATCAACAACTAACTAGGCAAGTTAAATAAACAGTAATAACAGAAAAATAAAAAAGAAAGTACTTGTCATAGGACTGGCGAGCAATGGTGACAATCTGGTGCACATCGGCTTCTAAAACAGACGCCAAGCCTACAGCCCCATTTTCCAAAGGCAAAGGGGCGAGTTTGTTGGACCGGGACAGGGAAGCCGTCAACAAAATTATCTGCCTTATCAAATAAACTAACTTCTTGTGAAGCGAAACCGGCAGCCAGTGCAGCCACTCATTTACTCCCCCTCTAGGCCTAGTAACACGCTGCACATTCATATCAATACATATATAAAGATTCGAAATTTATAGCCTCTTTTTTGACGAGACTAGATACTTTATCAGTTGAACTGTTTATAGCAAAATTATACAGTTATACAATTTAAGAGAGAGAGAGAGAGAGAGAGAGGGAGTTACGTAGAAGAGGTGGTTATCGGCGAGGCCTAAGGCACGAACCAAGCCCAAGCACTGATTCTCAGTGGCGGGGAAGCCGTTACCGATGACAACAGCTTCCCCACCGCCGAGAATTACAAATAGAATACCTAGTTTTTATACCATGTTTCTATGTGAGTTGCAAGCTTTTAGTTGTATCAATTGAGTTTGCAAACTTACAAACTTATGAAACTGATTCAATTTAAAGCTTCCATTTATCTCTATTATACTTAAAAAAAAAAAATTATTGATAAAATAGGATATGTTTGGTAATTGTTTTTTCCTCTTATTTTCTGTTTTCAAAAACAATTTAATGAGTTAGCATTAAGTGTTTCATGCAAGTAACCCAACTTTGATTTTCGGAATAGAAGATTTCTTTTGCACTTGCTCATGCTAAGCAAATTTTTATCTCTCTTAATGGAACTTTCTTTCTTTACATTTTTTGTTCAATAGTTATCAAATTGATTTATAAACAATCCCTAAGTGAAATGTAGAGTTTAATCAATGATTTTCTATTTTTTTATGCTAAAATACTATGATGCATGAACACTGATACAAATACAATACAACAATATGAGCAATTTTTGAAAAATCATAACATAATACGACAGCTAAGACACTATTATAACATATATATGACATTGGTATGGCACCCCAAATGAAATGCCCATGTATCATAGCTACTTTACTATCCAAAATAACAAAGATAGGAAAAAGTTTCAAATTGAAATAAACAAACATAAACAAGCTCTTTCCCAAGCAAAACTCAAGCTGTTCATAAACAATTTAATTTATTTAACCCTAGATTGTTGCATCTCTCTATTCCCATAACTTTTTAGATTCCCCACACCCGACCCTTGACTCTGATGATTGTTGCCTCAGAAATTAAAAATGTAGGTTTGTTATTGAAAAGTTCAAAGAAATGGGTCCTGATGCTTCCCCATAAATGTTAGGGCTTGAAGGGGACTTTCTTCTTCAATAAATGGGTTCTCATACATAGAAAAATTTAAAGCCTGATTCATTGTTCTTGACATCTAAGAAACATGGGTACAAGCTTGGCTGCAGTATAAGACTGTCAGGCTGCAATATAAGCTTCTACATTAATACGCATCATACTCTAGATTCTGCACCGTTGGATTTCTTTTTTGAAGGTTCCCCTGCTGCAGCAATATAGGCTTCAGTTTCAATATTCTCAGCCGATTTTTACGTCCCAAACTCCCCTGCCTTTTTCTGTAGAATAACCAATATAAGCAATTACATTAAAATAGAAAAGTCCTAGAAAGTAAGATAAGCCAAGTCTCAAGGTATCATGATCCTATATACCTTCAGAGACATGGCCATGGCTGCCATATCTTTATTATCATCCTCAAATTTTGTATCTTGCTTTCTTGGTTCCTGAGATTTGTCAAACCAAAATTGGTAAAAAGTCATTGGGATAGAAAATTAAGTAAAGAGTAAGTCTCAAAATGTCAATAAAATGGTGACAATTTTTTAATACATTTAAAGTGGTGGAGAAGGGATTCGAACCCTCGATTTCTTTGTTGGAAACACTAGAAGGAGCCATTTGACCTGAAGTTCATTGGCAATAAAATGAAGGCCATTGAGTATAAGTGCTTTAGAATACAACCTCTGGGGGAATAAATGCAGCTTCTCTTTTTCTTTTGTTTTCTGCAGTTTTCACTGTCTGCTTCTCCAGTTTCTCTGGCCACTTGTTTGATGATTTCTTTTTTAGAGACATGACGAATTCTCCACTTGCCAATTGTTCATCAATCTAAAAATACCATAGATCATTATTTTATTTTATTTTTGATAAGTAATGGTGAAAAATATTAATATAAATTGGCATACAATGTTCTATCTAAATACCATAAAAGGAAATCACATGAGGATCAAAACTCTTCTAGCTAGGTTGGCGTGGAGGAGGGAAAGGTGTATATGTTTTCTTCTCTTTAGTCTTAACCTTCTTTTGTTTGACATTTTTCCTGAGTAAAAGTTATTAGGGAAATTTAAAATAGATGAAATATTAAGGACAAAAGAAACTGCAAGAAATTGATTATATATATAATATATACAACAAAAAATGTAGTAGATGAAGTACTTCTTGAATTCCGGAAGAAACCTATCCCAGTTTTTGCGTGCAAGTGCAGGATCCTTTTCAAGTTCCTTCTTCATCATAAGAACCTAATCAGGAAGGGAGATGTGGGGGGGGGGGGGGGGGGGGGGGGGGGGGGGTGGGATATAAACAGAGATTGAGAATGACAACAGATCCTCAGGTGTAAATAACTGTCAACAGGTTTTCAAGGGAAAACACCAAATACAGTCGAAACATTGAGCCAGTCTATTCACCTTGATATGGTATTGTCTTCGCTTAACAAATCGCTCCTGCAAACCACTTCAAAAATTAGACCAAGGCCCAAGAATTGATTTAACTTTTACGATACTTTTAGCATTTTTGGTTATTTGTGAATGTTCAGCATTACAGAGACAGCTTTCACAAAGAAGAGCAAATTCTACATGAAAAGCTTCTTTTGTGAAAACCAGGTTTAAGGTCGAAAAACTACCTGCTAGTAACCACCAAAATTGATTATTTTTCAGAGCTTAATATGTACCTCCCCAGGGATGTCATCCCCAATCCGACAAATTCATATTTTTAATTTTTGTACCCAGAAAAGCTTAAATATCAACAGGTAAGTCTAAAAGTGGTAGAGATAAAACAAATTAGAGGAATCTAAGGTGGTTATTAGATAGTTTTGATGCATGTGTTTTAGGAGTTGAAGTTGGACAATTAAAAGTTCTATAAGGGAAGTAATTAGCTTCCACTATGAGACTACATACAAGAATGCTCAATACTATATTTGGGGAGGTTTTGACTTATCAAACATACACACACACACACACACACACACATACTTGTGGAGTTTTTGTGAGCCGTTGTGACTATGCATGATATGCACATGTATGCTTATTAGGTTCTTAGAAGTCGATGCCTTAAACTCTATGAATTTTATATTATTTCAAAATAATTTTTTTAGTCTTGAATATGAAAATTTGAAATTCAAACGATGTTTTAACCGCTCTCCCATATTTTAAGATGATTTTATGAACTTTAGAAATAAAATAAAAAATTCAATTGTTACAATTAGTGGGGGAGGGAGGATTTGAACCCTGGTTCTCCTCATGAAGAAGACCAAGCAATGCCACTAAGCTACAAGATGATGTTTTGAACTAAACCATCTTTAGTGAACAAACGAGTTTTTAACTAAGATTTCTATAAAGTTTGCACTATTTAAAATTGTTTAAGCTTAGGTGATTTTAAATTCTTATTGCATGTTCTAAAACAGTACTTGAAATGGTTAAAGAATGTTTTTTTCGTACTTGATTTACAAAGTATAAACTATTTCATAAACTCTTTAGTCTTTATGTGTTCCATAAAGGGGTCAAGCATCAAATGTTTATGCTTAATTCATATCAAATTGTGTTCTTTTTAATATATAATTCTTCAATGAAGGATTGAAGAATTATTCTTGTTAATTATATAAATAATTTTACTAATGTCCCACCCCCCCACACCTCCCAAAAAAAAAATTTCTGGCTCAGTTCCGGTTACTTTAACTAAAATAGTTGGTCCTCAAATGTGGACAGGAAGCTATAAATTTTCTATAAACAAAGTAAAAAATTTACAAGGCCCATGAAGCAGCAGAAGAATCAGCATTTTTAGGGTCAGCCCAGCTCACAGTTGGGGCATTATCACCTGGCTTAAATTTTGGATTCATCACCTTCTGCCTTGAATACTCGGCACATGCATGGTTATGGTAGTGAACAGAAGCAAAGCCCCAATTATTGATTGGATTCTTTGCATCCTGTGACCAAGAGTTTAATAAATTGAGTACAAGACACTTGTAACTGGCACAAAAGAACTAAACCACTGGCACAAAAGAACTAAACCACTGGCTGTGGTAAAACATAAATTTTTTAAAGGCACTGGGAGTTCTGAAAATAAACAAAAAAGAAATAAACAATCTCAACTATTAATGATAACTACCCTAAAGACGTATAACTAGTTCACACTGACCTTAACAAGTTCCACAGCAGTATAACTCCAGGCCCAACCTCCAGGACAACCTTCCTTAGATCCTACTCTCGCCAGCTTCTAGGAACATTACCAATGAACAAACGGGGCTTTGCTTGAGATGTCGAACATTTTATTTTTTTTACCCAGGAGAGAGAGTTTACACAAAAGCATTCAACAATTGCAGCATTCATAAATAACAGCAAACGGCCACAATAATAATAATAGAAACCTTAAAAAAGCTCTGAGGAATACTCATATTAATCTTTTAGCTAACAATAATAATTTTACATCACATTCAATATTCAACTTGCTGTTAAGTCCTTAGCCCATGCGGGGAAAAAGGCAATAATAAATGATGCACAAAAGATTATGTTACCTTGAATTCAGTATTATTCAGCTCATCAATGGCTTTAGAAGCTAATTCTGCACTTCTAGAGGTCACAAATGCAAAGCCCTTGTTCTCACCAGAATCTTTGCCTTTCATAATCTGAACTTGTTGGCACAGACCAAAGTGGCATTGATATAAATCTTCACAAAAGCCACTTAGAAGATTGCATTATATAGAAATGGAGCTAACCTCTGTAACCTCCCCTATAGATCCACAAAAAAGCTCCAAATCCTCCTCTGAAGCATGGAAGAAAATTAACCTTTTGCATACCAACTATTGCTAAAATGGAAAAGAAAAAAAGAAAAAAAATAAATAAATAAAACCAGGAGAGTTTCCTTTATGAATACAGTGAAACTATTCAGCCAAAAAATTAATACAGTGAGATACTTTATATATACCTTCACTCCACATTCATATATCAAAACTTGAAGATTACAAAAAAGAGAAGAAATGATATCAAGTGTACACCTACAAGTTGACTTACAGCTCACCCAATTTCTATATATAACTCAAAATCATCCTGAATCTTCAATCAAATTAAATTCACATTTTCAGTTTTTTAGTCAAGAAGTGACAATACTCACATTCAACATGGATAGCAAGTGTATAATTAAAAACCATCATAAATCACACAACTTTGAAATATTAAGAAATGCATTCACCAAAGAATCCAAAAATGGACATGAAAAACAAAAGCAAATTTTAAATATATAAGGATTTGGTACCAAACCCAAGTTGGTACCATATCCTTATTTATGTTGTTGTTACCCAACAATATAAATAAGCAAGAGAGACTGAGGCCTTACTGTCTACACAGAGGCCTTGAACTATTCAAGAGCACAAAGGTTATTGATATGTTCCAAAACATCAAAGGTATCAACCTTGCACATTACTGGGCATTTTATGCTAAGCAAAGCAGAAACTATGCACCTAAAGCAAAAAAAAATCAGATAGTTAAAATACAAGTATTATAACAACTAAAAACCACAATGCAAGGCAGAAAGGAATATTGGGCCTACCAATTATTTCAACCAGCTACATTAAGAAAATTTAAAAAAAAAATCAAATACTTATTTTACAATTAATAATGACAAAGTTCAGCAGCTTGATTTCCTTATGAATGAGCATTTACATTTAGAGAAAAAAGTGATAAAGAGAGAAGATGTAACTAAAAAAGGAGACATACCTTGGCAATGAATAGTGTCCTGTGTCTTTGGGAACCAAGAAAGATGAAGAAGATGAAAGTGAATAAGGATAATGAAGATGGCAAGTAGAAAGGGAAGCTTCATCTTTATCCCAATTCTAACACATAGAAGGAATTGGGGGAGAGCTCCATTTTCTGCTGGGTTTTGCCGTCTGAGTCAGATTTAGAGTACGTTTCTTCTTTTCCATTGGAGTCAGATTCCAACGTGTCCGTAATTTCCTCCATGGTTGAAAAAAATTCCATTATCTAGAAATGAAATAACACACGAGATGCATTCTACTTGGACTCCCAACCTTTTCATGAAATTGAAGTGATTTCCACGAATTACAAAAAGTTACAACATGCCTTTGACACTTTCTTCAAAAACTCTAACAAATTTACCCACAAATTGTTTTGACTTGTTAATTTCTTCCACCACTTCTGCGGGCATTATTCTTCAGCCTTCTGAGCAAGATATGTTGCTCTAGTTTGACCATTCTCACAATCCACTTTGGTTTTCCAATTTTAAACATAACATATCCCATTAATGTTCCAAATATCACTCCACATCCATAACCTATCGATACCGCTTGCCAACCAAACCCATTTTTAGGCTCTAAGTTGTCTTCTTGTTGCAAGGTCGATGGTGGTGGTTGCTTTGACTCGTGGCATGTTCTTGTTAACGGAAATCCACATAATCCCAAGTTATTGGTGTATGATTTATTTTCGAATGTATTGAACTGCTTCCCTAACGGTATGGGTCCTGTAAGTTGGTTATATGATAGCTCTAAAACTGCAAGTTGGTTAAGATCTTCCAATTGCTTAGGAATCTTCCCGTCAAGCTTGTTGAAAGAGAGGTCTAACCATTCAAGATTAGTTAAATGTCCAAAAGATGATGGAATATAACCTGTAAGGTTATTGTGAGAAAAGTTGAGCCCCTTGAGTGAATTAAGGCTTCCAATTATCTGCGGAATCTCCCCTATGAAACTATTGTTTGAAAAATCAATGGTTGTGAAGACAGTTAGGATTCTGACCAACTCAATATTCGACCCTTTCATCGTCACATTCAAAGAATCATGATAATAATCATCTCCCATATATTTCAACCCAACTTCTCCTTCAGTCACATTCATCATGGCTTTCAAATATTTGAAATATTTTCTTGGCAAAGGACCATTAAACTCATTGTTAGAGATGTCTAGGATTCGCAAATTTGGGAAAGGAAATTTGGCCTTAGGATTGCCTATATGACCTTGAAATTTGTTTGATCTTATGACTAGAACCTGTAGTTTTTGAATACTTCCCAACCAATAGGGGAAGGTGCCATTTATCTTATTGTTTCCAAGATCTAGAACTTCTAAGTTTGTACAATTTTCCAAAGATCGTGGCAATGGCCCTTCCAATTGATTGCCATTAAGGTTAATACTCCTCAAATGGTTTCCCTTTGAAAATGTTGCAGGTATGGTACCGTTAAGGCTATTCATTCGCAAATCCAACACTGAGAGTGCATTAGAGAGTACCAAACACTTTGGAATTGTGCCACTAAAGTTGTTATGAGACAAATCTAGAACTTCAAGAGAACTTGCATTGCAAATTAAATAAGGAATTTCGCTAGTTAAATTGTTATTGGAGGCAAAGAGATATTGAATGTTAAGAGCATTTAACGTGGGGAATGGTCCTTGAAGCAAGTTGTTACGAAGATCAACAAAAATAAGGTTGACAAGTCTAGATATTGACCTAGGAATGGAGCCCTGTAGGTTATTTGATGAGAGAGATAGATAAGTAAGGTTCACAAGTCTAGATATTGAGCTAGGAATAGAGCCCTGTAGCATATTATAGCTTAAATCAAGGTAGTCCAAGGAATTATTATACTTGAATTCCCCAATCTCACCAATGAATCGATTATGATCAAGAGCTAACCTCACCAAAGAGGTCAAATTGAATAACCAAGATGGGAGTGTCCCATTTAGGAAATTTGAATTTAAAGAGAGATCAGTTAGGAGATTCAAACCACTTACGTGATTAGGAAGGGGACCAACAAGTTGATTGTCATCAAGGTGTAAATCGGAGAGATTCGGCAAGTTAAATATTGACAACGGCAGCAAACCTGTTGAATCCACAATAATTAAAAATTGTCAGTCTGATGTTTCAGTCAAAAACACCTAAAATTTAAAAATGACAATTTTTGAATCTCACCTCTGAAATTATTATTTGACAAATCCAAATAAATAATTTGAGTGAGGTTTCCAAGTGACGTTGGAATTGCCCTTGTAAAATTGCAACCATAGAGATTCAAATACTCCAAGGACTTTAGACTGCCGATAGAATCAGGTAATTCTCCTGAAAAGCTTGTCGAATCGAGAGATAAGAACTTGAGGGAACTACTGCTCCAATTAGAATTTGGAAGAGAACCTTCAAGATTTGGATTATACCCAAGATCAAGGGTTTGTATACATGGAAGGCGGAAGACGTTTATTTCAAATGTTCCTTGCAAGTTACACACACCGAGACTAAGAGTTTTCAAAGAGGAGGATAGATTCATCATCGAAGAATTAGGTGTAATTGAGGACATATCTGTGGAATCCAGAACAAGTTCCCTTAACTGGGTAAGGTTACCAACGACTCTTTTCCAAACTGCTGTTTCGATAGATAGATAATTGGAAGAAAGATCAAGGGAAACAAGCGAAGACAACTGGGAGATTTCATATGGGATTTTATAAGAAAAACGGGAATTAGATAAGTTAAGATAAGTCAAACTCTGAAACTTGCCAAACTCAGGTGAAATTAGGGAGAAATCGAAGTGATTCCCAGCAAGATTCAAGGTCCTGAGATGGCGAAGAAGGAAGAGGGTACTGCTGGAATCAATTGAGCCATGAAGACAACTGAAACTAAGGTCAAGGGCAATGACATGGTGAGTGGAATTGTCACAGACGACACCATCCCAAGTGCAGCAGTCCTTATCCTCCTTCCAAGACCCAGTCTTTGGATTAGAATTTTCACACATCTGACCTCGTGCAAGATAAGGATTAGAACCGAGAATAGAGAAAGACTGATTAAAATGGAGCAGAGCAGAGCATTGTGAGTTTGAAGACAAGGAAGAAGAAAAGGGGAATTGAGAATGGAAGAAGAGCAAGGAAAGTAGTAGACTGAAATACTTCCAACTTAAACACTTGCCCATTTTGATTTGATAATTGACAATTGATACCCTTAAAACAAAGCAAAAGACGCCAATATTTGGTGATGTTAACAGTAAGGCATGGGATGGGATGAATATATTAGATTCACGTTTATATAGGCTGCCAGGTCTATCAAAGTCTTCCATCTTTGTTACCAAAATTCTTTTTTTATTTTTTTCAATTTATTATTACTATTTAAAGTCAATTAAAGTCTTCTATCTTCCTTTCACATTTTTTTTTTTTTAAGTCAATCAAAATCCTTGAAATTACGAAATTACATTGATGTTGAAGCTTTATTATTATTCAAACGTGAGTGGTACGTCATCTGGACCAAATATTCTAACCCATTAAAAACGCAAATGACAAAAATATTAATAGCATTTTGCCAATTTATATATCTATATCTATATATCTATATATATAATAATAATATGTAAAAATTGAGAGAAAATCTAATTAGATTTTAAATTGGAATTTAATTAAAGTCTAATTTTGCGTTACGTATCCCATTTAATTTAAGTTTTTAAATTTTTGTACCAAGTGAATTAATTAAATGTAAAAATTGGATTTCAATTAGAGCTTAATTTTTTGACATGTGTCCTATCTAATCTAAGTTTTTTAATTTTTGTACCAAATGAGTTAATTTTGTGTAAAAAACGAGGAGTCCAATATAAGTAAACCATATAAAACATAATTTTTGAATGATTTTATATTCATGAGTTTTATATTTATTTATTTATATATAGAACGAAAAATAATTCAAGTTTATAAGTCATATATATATATATGAGTAAAGCTGAAAGAAAATCCAATAAGATTTTAAATTAGAATTCAATTAGAGTCTAATTTTGCGCCACGTGTCCTATCTAATCAAAAATTTTAAATTTTTTAACCAAGTTAGTTAGATTGGTGTAAAAATTAGATTTTAATTCGAATTTAATTTTACGGCATGTGTTCCATCTAATCGAAAATTTTAAATTTTTGTGCCAAATGAGTTAATTTAGAGTAGAAAACTACGAGTCCAATATAAATAAATCATAAAAAACATAATCATATATCTAACACTATATATAAAACTAGTATGTAACCCGTGCTACCGCACGGAAATGGATATATTATTAATCATGAGTTTATTCATGTTTAAAAGACTCAGTTAAGTTTAAATTCATATTATTAACCAGAAAATTTCATTAATAAAACTTAGCAGTATATATATATATATATACACATTATTTGTTCCATTTTTGTGGTTTGAAAATGATATTTATGTGCAGATGGAAGTTGTTGATGGGAATGAGTGGTGGGGTAAGATAGAGCAAATGAAAGGAGGAGGGGAAGAGGAGATGATAATTAAGTACAATTTCAGTCGACCAGGCCAGCGAACCTTATATGATATGGCTTGTACCTTAATTCAGTTTTCACATCACGTATGTACTTCCATTCTCCAATAGACCATTTGGAGGAACATATGAAATGAGCAACCACCACTTTTATTACTTCCATTGCGTTCAAATGAGTTTGAATGAAGGGAATTCTCTAGAATGCTTCTCTATTTTGCAAACAAAAATGCAATATCTTCAAAGCAATTAAAACTTGACTTACTTTGACATCATAACTTACTTAGAAATAAGGGGAAACAAATAATAACAATTTATTACAATGGAAATCATTTAGAAAATAGTGCAAATATATCCAAATGAGTTGGTATAACATCATTTTTTAATTTAAACATTTGGGACTAATCTTCAAAGTCGAGTCAGTACATTGAGGAGGATATTCATCAAGGGTTTGTTGTAAATAATATTATGATGAGACATATGTTCTTAATCTTTGAGGGCCTATTTCTAATAAGCCACCTGAAAATTAAGCGAATCCAAAATATCACTGCAAAAAATAGTTATAGCACCGAATTTGTTAGGAGTTTGATGAAACCTAACACAAAAAATGAACACAATGATTACATAATGGCAAGATAATAGGTCTGTAATTTAGATAATATATAAACCATCAAGAAAATATATTAAAAGCCAACCTTTATAAAGAATAGTCCCTTTTGACTCATCTCTATTCAGTATTAATAGTATTATTACAAACTCATACAATGTGTCCTCTCCTATAATTCCAATTCACATGAAAATTGCTCTAGGTATTATAAGTTCTATTGCAATTTTGTTACAAACCGATTTGGAAGCTGAATTATGATGCCATGCATAACTGGTCGGCAAGTCCACATCAATTCACAACAGAAATGTACTTAATGTCTAGTAGTATAGATCGTTGTGAATTAAGTTCAATGCATAATTAACCATTATTCCTCACTAAAACAACCACAATAAACAGGACCCAAAAAGATCTAACCTTGGCAATTGAATCCAATACAATTGACACAAAAAAGTGTAGATAACATTAGACATCCATGCCCATCATTGTAAATTCAGTTCAATATATAATTAATCAAACACCCATTAACCATTATTCCTCACATAAACAAACCCAATAAATTAACAAAAAAAAAAAAAAAAAACCACATTTATAAAATTTATACTTGGACTATGGCTTGCATTGTACACTTTGTAGTGGAGTGCTCTACGGTTTTGGCTTTCAGTAGTCTACCCTTTACTAATCTCACTCACAATCTGCAAAGGTCATTTTATTTTTAAAGCATTTACTAATTTGTTCCAAGCAAGAACCTAAAAAAAATGATACACAGAAACAAACCTAAGTAAAAAAATTTACAAACCACATAAAAGCTTAAAACACACAAATCTAAAACTTACATGACAATTTCAAACACCATATCTGCTATTCCAAGGAACCACAATGAATCACACCAAACTAAAACTTATATGACAATATTAGTTAGAGCCTTTGAGGTATGTATCATAATTTGTGTGAGGGTATGAAGAAGTATATAAAAAGTTAAAATAAAAGAAATATCTCTTATTGTTTCTGTAGATTAAACCCAATTTATTACCACTTTTAACCCCATTCCTCCCCTTTTCTCTTTTGGGTATTACAAAAAGTATTGGAAAATTTTAGCCCACAACATTTTCATAAACTAAACATAATTTCACCAATGACGATTTAAAAAATGAAATATTATACAGGAACTCCTTATATTGCCTAATTGTGCTAAGTGCTAACATATCCTGGATTGTACGATAGCTTAAAACAATATATTAAAGCAATCAAAATATAATGCACACACAATGAACATGATAAATCAACTCTAACATTTGTGAAATCACCCAACAGGAAAATCTCACAGATTTGTGTAAAATCAAGTCTTGATAGTCACAAATTTACAATCAATATTGTGGTATCCAAAACCATTGTCACTGTCCCATATGCTAACACATACAAAACAGTAAGAGCTTCTGTGTCCACATGTCTTTTCTGCATTAAGTAACATGGTCTTTCATTTTTCATCCTCTCATAACTAACACAATTTAAAATAATGAAAATCTTCTTCAATTTTCATCCAATTATGAATGCTAAGCCTTAATAAATGATTTTGTACATTATTCAAAGGATTAATTAACATGCAAATATTTTCTACATTAGATACCATATCCATATGCTTAACTTAAATTTAGAAATACCCTTTCCCTGAATAGATCTTATTTATACAATTAAAGTATAATTACTTCAAATTTGTTAGACTACAAAGTACAAAGAGGCCAAACACAAATAAGGATTTCCTAAACTCTACACCACAAAACACAATACCACTTCCAAAATGACAATAAAATGTGACATGCAGGTTAGGAATTAAAAAAAAAAAAAAAAAAAAAAAAAAAAAAAAAAAAAAAACTTACTTTTCTTAGTTTTCTCTTTTAATATGTACATGTGTCAGAATTTTAAGCATGATTTTCTCCTAACTTGGCAGTACCTCCTCCTATTACCTGTGCTATGCATGGGGTACGTACCCTTCTATTCAAAGAAACCATCTCTACATAGATGCTAAGATTTGAAAATATTTGACCCAATACACTAACATATTCCATAAAGTTTCAATTCCTATAAAAATCAAATGCCTTTATCTAAAATCTGAAATTCCCAAGAAGAGAGAGAGAGGATAGATACAGCCAGTTTACGGTATATTAATAAATGTCCAATTCCATGCAAACCAAGAAAAGAAGACAAACTGGACTTCGACCAAAAGGTTCTCTCCATTACACTAAGCAAGAAAAGAAATGATAAAAAACAACTATTCACATGTATTTAATCATGACATATTTAGTAATCATGTGTTTTGTGTAGATGATTTAATGAATAGTACGATTTAATAGATGTAGGTGGTCATCTAAATCGCTATGTAATGTAATTGATTGGTAGAGATTCCTTCAAACAAATTTAGCAGAAAAGTTGTCCAAGAAATAACGCAGCATATTGTAGCAAATATAATTGCAAAAAGAGCACCAGAACATATGAAAAGCTTTGCAGTTCTCCACTGTTGAGAAACTAAAGCACCACTTCAAAAACCAACAAAAGCTTTTTAATTTCTCAAAGTTTTTCTAATCAATCTAATGAATCACAAAGTCAAGCAAAAAACAAAAGTTAGCATCTTGTTGTATTTTAATAATTTTCCTCACACTTTTAATTGCAATTGAGAGACTACAAATGCCTACTTTTGGATCAGCATAGCAACAATGTAAGAAAAGGGAAAATGGAAAGTTTGAAGGGAGGATTTTCAGGCTTGCCATGATGCTTCTCATAGCAGTTAGTTTTTAAAGGATCAAATGTGTTAGTCCAACTTAAAGACAGCATAACTTCAAGTTCAATAATATGATGGTCATTTTATTACCAATAAAAACTGCCTTAAACATTAAGAACTTCCAAACAAACTCAATGGTATTGGACATCCTTCGAAATGACCACATCCTTCAAATGACCCATATTTATTATTTAAGAAAACTTGCTAATAAAGTTATTATGATTTATGAAACCACTTGCAATTATGATAGCATCACACAATAAATTTTAAAATTTCAATCATAATTGATAGAAAATATCACAACAAAAAAAAAAAAAAAAAAAAAAAAAGCCTACTCAGACAAATTCCAGCAAGGGAATTCCACAATTAGTTGGAGTTTCGATCGTCCATCTAAAACACACATGGGAAGAAAAATACAATTTTTCTCCCATTTCCATTGAAAAATCAACACATTAAAACTGAAAAAAGAGGGTTAAAAAATTGAATGAATCTTACCTAGATTCTTCAGTTGGGATATGATTACAATATCTTCAATCACCTATCCCGGTGATTGCTAACCCTTTTGAAGCAATGGATAAACAAACACCACCCGTTCTTTTATGCAGCCAAACTTTTGCATAAAGCCAATTTTTTAACAAATCCATCAGAAACAGATCCATATCAAGAAAATCATATAATATGAATAATCCAAACAAGAAATAAGCCAGAGAACCATATCAGGGAGGGACCAAAACTTTATCACAACAAAACCAAATAATTTTATTCCCCTCTCAATTAATTAAAATAAAGTCTAAGATTCCTAAATTAAAATTTATTTTCTACCCCTCATTTTCTCAAAACCAAATAATTCAAAACCCCATCACAGGGCTGTATTTATTTCCTAATAAATGAAAACCCCATCACAACCAATCAAAAACCATATCTAAAAACTCGAAACTTTTAATTTTCACACACTTTCTCAGCACCCAAACAGAAGACAAACACACACACAGAGATAGAGAGAGCAATACCTTAGTACAATCATCAAATACTTTCCGAAGAAGAACTTCATAATTTGAGGGCAACTTCAATTCCCAGAATCAGAGACCCCAAAAGGGGGGGAAAAAAAAAAAAACTATGAATACAGATATTAGAAAACAGGGAAAGGCTTAGTGATTTTTGTAATCCAAAATAGGTAAAAAAAAATAACGAAAAATTGAGAAACCAAACATTTTCATGGAGAACCCAAAAACCCAGAACAAAAAGGAATCAAAACCAAGATGAAAAGCCAAAACTAAAATCATTTTTTTTTTTTGTAATTTATGTAAGTTATAAAAAAGAAAAAAAAAACCTATCCTATCAAAGAATTTAAAAAAAAAAAATCAAATTTCATACCTAAATGTTATTAAAAGAAAAATCATACCTAAATCTAAAAAGGGGGAAAGAATGTATCGGCGCCAGTTCTGATAATTTGATGGTGGCGGCGACATTCACAAACACTATCTCTGTATCCCTCTCAAATCTCAATCGTTCTGTGTTTTAAAAACCTGAAACAAAAACAAATCAAATTTAAAACTATCCAACAGGAAAACTCAAATAAAAGTAACCATTGATATTGAGAGATTCTTTTGAAATTCCATAGCATTCATTGAAGAAGAGGGGAGTTGTATATTGAAGGAGATGAAGGATTTTAGGTTTTGATTATTGTAGAAGGGGAGGTGAACCTGAAAATACGCGGGTGTGATTATTGTGGAAGAGTAGAATGTTTTATTCAACCAAAAAAGAAAAAGAAAAAAAGGAGCACAGCGTTTTTTTAAATGAAAGTGAGTGTAATTACAACTGATCCCACTCAAATTTAGACAGATGGAGGAAAATTAGCCTCTAATTTCATATTGAAATTGGTGTTGTCCTTGTTTCTCAAAAAAAAAAAAAGAAAAAAAAAAAAAAAAAAAAAAGAAGAAATTAGTGTTGTCAATACCCTGTTATAACTTCAACCAAATTTCCAAGGGCTACTACTGCAGCAAGGGCATATTGAATAATTAATTTGAAAATAGAAATATCGATACCAACTTGCATGTTGAAACATGTTATTGTCATTTTGATTTGGTTAAACACGTGTTAAAAAAGAGGAGCCACCACTATGAGATTCATTCCATGTGTGCATGTAGGTGGCTTCTCACACAAAAACTACGTTTTAGTGATAAATTGAAGAACCACATTATTTAACTACTCAGATTTATCATAGCATGAGGAGTAAAAGATAAAGTTAAATGAAAATATTACATATCAAGTCTAAATGCATCACCAACTTGGGAGAGTAGCAGATGGTGGGAGTATATATATCTAGAGAACACATCCACGTCTTTACTGTACATGTTACTAACCTTGAAAGACCAACAGTTCTGAAATGCGGCATGTATGAGGAAGATTAATAATAAACATTTGACAGATGTGTACTCATAGACATATTTTTGTAAAAAGTCCTACATCTAGATGCAAATTGATATCCTACCCCTTGTTAGGTTCCATGTATGCGGACTGTGGACACAAGTTTAAACCGAATGTAGCAATTGTGGAGCAAAAATATTAAAATCCCCAAAACTAACAAAACAGAAAAATCAATGTAAAATATAATTAAGAAAAAAGCATGAAATTGAAATAGATTTTACCTGAAGAAACTTGATAATCGCATTGGATATGGAAATAGGTGTGGCTTCCGTTGTTGTTTGGTGCTCCTCGTTGAAGTATTCACACCATTACCCTCACATCTCCTCCAAAACTAAATGCATGCCACAATTGTGCAAACGATCAAAATCTCCCCAAAAAAAAAAAAAACTTATTACAGTGAATATTTTCATAATCAATGAGGCTTCTTGTTTTATTCCAGATGACAGTGATAGAGAGAAATGGTGTGGCTATAAAATAATCCCACTAATCAACAGACGACCTCTAAGACATAAGATGTTCATCAAACAAACAAACTCAGAAAAATTTAATGTTCATGACTTTGATTGCGTGGCTGTTGAATGCAATAAAAATACTCTAAAATAAAATATCTTGATTGAAGAACAACTAACTGCAATGAAAAGAAATTGGCCTTGGCAAATTTGGATGGCTAGTTGATCCCCAAAGTACATTCATCTAGAGACCTTTGAGTTTTCCTTCCATAGTGGAGTAAATTTGGGATGAATCTACCACTGCCCCTGCTTTGCTTGTTTATAAAAAGTGAAACCAATAATCAATGGGGGCTTTAGAAGGAGTTGAGCAGACAACCAAGTGCGGAGAAGTAGAAGCCTAAACGTCAAGGTTAACAAACTGATGAAAATTGTATTGAGATTCAAAATATTGTATTGAGATTGAGAGAGACGAATAAATGTTACCATTCACTATCCTTATCTACTCTTCCAAGATAAATCCAGAAATGATTCATTCATATTGGACAAAAAAAGAAAAGAAAAAGAAATTGGTGGTCCCCACATGGCACAAAATTAGAGTTCTAATTTAGAATTTGGAATTTAGAGTTCTAAACACATGGCACAAAATTAGAGTTTTAATTTGGAATTGCAATTTGAGTTTCTCTCTGCTTCACCTATTATTATATATATAGATTAGAGGAAGAAAGAATTTGAATAATTTTATATTTATAAGCCTTTTTTTATAACTAAAAAAAAAATTCATTTGGCACAAAAATTATATATATATTAATAGGTAAAACTTAGAGAAAATCCAATTAGATTCTATGATTGAAATCCAATTTTGCGCCATGTGTCCTAAATTATTCATTTTTAGAGAGAGTTTTATTTTTTAATTTTGGAATCAAATGTAGGACCATATCATAAATATCCATTCAAGTTAGTTACTGAGTACAAAAACCAAAGAGTCTAAAATTAATAAACATAAAAATATTTTAAAAAATTGACAATTTACATTTTCTACCTAACAACATTCTTACAAAACTTTTTAAAGAGTTAAAAAAATATATATATATGAATGACTATCAATATTTTAAATTAGACAAAAACCAAAGAGTCTAAAATTAATAAACATAAAAATATTTTAAAAAATTGACAATTTACATTTTCTACCTAACAACATTCTTACAAAACTTTTTAAAGAGTTAAAAAAATATATATATATGAATGACTATCAATATTTTAAATTAGAAAAAATCCAATTAGATTCTACAATTGAAATCCAATTTTGCGCCATGTGTCCTAAATTATTTATTTTTAGAGAGAGTTTTATTTCTTAATTTTGAAATCAAATGTGGGACCATATCATTAATATCCATTCAAGTGAGTTATTGTGTACAAAAACTAAAGAGTCTAGAATTAATGAACATAAAAATATATATAAAAAAAATGGACAGTTTACATTTTCTACCTAATAACATTCTTACAAGACTTTTTAAAGAGTTAAAAAAAAAAAATAACTATCAATAATATTTAAATTATATACGTAAGAATTATATTATGTATTTTAATGTATATCTTTTAAGTATATCCATTCATATGCATGGGGTTATAAGTTAGTATATAATAATATGTGAATTTGAGAAAAACTCAAATTAGAATTCTAGATTAGAGTTCCAATTTTATACCATGTGTCCTAAATTATTTATTATTAAAGAGTTTTTTATTTCTTAATTTTAGAATCAAATGTGGGACCACATCATAAATATTTATCCAAGTGAGTTATTAAGTACAAAAACCAATGAGTCTAGAATGAATGAATTGTAAAAATAAAAAAAAATAAAAAAAAAAAGTGTTTCACAATAATTAAAAAAAAAAAAAAAAAACTTGGACAATTTACATTTTATATCTAATAATATCCTTAATTTTTTTTAAAGAGTTAACAAAATATAAAAATGATTATCAATAGTATTTAAATCTTATATATAGGAATTATATTATGTATCTTATTGTATATCTTTAAATGTATCAATGCCTATGCATGTGGTTACAAGCTAGTCTATATATATATATATATATAATAATAGGTAAAACTAAGAAAAAATCTAATTAGATTTCAAATTAGAATTTAATTAGAGTCCAATTTTGAGCCACGTGTCCCATCTAATCTAAGTTTTTAAATTTTTGTGCCAAGTGAGTTAATTCGATGTAAAAATTGGATTTCAATTAGAGTTTAATTTTGCAACATGTGTCCCATATAATCTAAATTTTTTAATTTTTATATCAAATGAGTTAATATAGTGTATCAATGCATATGCATGGGGTTACAAGCTAGTCTCTCTCTCTCTCTATATATATATATATATAATAATAATAGGTAAAACTAAGAAAAAATCCAATTAGATTTCAAATTAGAATTTAATTAGAGTCCAATTTTGCGTCACGTGTCCCATCTAATCTAAGTTTTTTAAATTTTTGTGCTAAGTGAGTTAATTTGATGTAAAAATTAGATTTCAATTAGAATTTAACTTTGCAACATGTGTCCCATATAATCTAAGTTTTTTAATTTTTATATCAAATGAGTTAATATAGTGTAAAGAACAAGGAGTCCAATATAAGTAAACCATAAAAAAACATAATTTTTGAATAGTTTTATATTTATGAGCCTTTGTTTTTTTGTAGAACTAAAAACAATTCAAGTTTATAAGTCATTTATATATATATATATATATATTTTTAATAAGTAAAATTGAGAGAAAATCCAATTAGATTTTAAATTGGAATTCAATTAGAGTTTTGCACCATGTATCCCATCTAATAAAAAATTTTAAATTTTTGAACAAAATTAGTTAGTTCAGTTTAAAAATTGGATTTCAATTAGAGTTTAATTTTACGGCATGTGTTCTATCTAATCGAATTTTTTTAATTTTTGTACCAAATGAGTTAATTTATAGTAGAAAACGAGGAGTTCAATATAAATAAATCATAAAAAACATAATCATATATCTAATACTATATATAAAATTAGAGAAAGAGAGAGTTTGAATGATTTTATATTTATGAGCCTTTTTTTTTAATAACTAAAAACAATTCATTTGGCAGAAAAATTATTTATATATATATATATATAAGTAAAACTTAGAGAAAATCCAATTAGATTCTACAATTGAAGTCCAATTTTGTGCTATGTGTCCTAAATTATTTATTTTTAAAGAAAGTTTTATTTCTTAATTTTGGAATTAAATGTGAGACCATATCATAAATATCTATTCAATTCAACTAATTCAAGTGAGTTATTGTGTAAAAAAAACTAAAGAGTCTAGAATTAATGAACATAAAAATATTTAAAAAATGGACAATTTACATTTTCTATCTAATAACATTCTTACAAGACTTTTTAAAGAGTTAAAAAAAAAAAAAAAAAAAAAAGACTATCAATAATATTTAAATTATATATGTAAGATTATTATACTATGCATTTTAATGTGTATCTTTTAAGTATATCCATGCATATGTATGGAGTTATAAGCTTGTTTTATATAAAGAATCAAATATCAAGGTTCAAATATAAATTTTAATAAAAAGAGGTGAAAGTTGAAATCTAAACTCCAATTTTTTATTTTGGTTTTGAGAGAGAGAGAGAGAGAGAGAGAGAGTTTGGTAGGGTTTTTTTTTTGTTGTTTGATTTTATTAAAGTAGAAGTCACATGGAAAATTATGTGGCTAATATTGACAATTGACAATTTTCTGCTTAGAAATTTAAGTTATAAAAATTGAAACGTCAAGACCTTATCGAAATTGATCATTAATCATAATTCGACACACTTGGAGACAATTCATTTTTCATTTATAAAGTGGTTGATTTTAATCAACTGTAAAAGTTTTTTTTTTTTTTCTTTTTTTCAGTTGACTTGAAATCAGATTTCATTTTACCTTGGTTGAGTTTGTTCGTAGTGTTGTCATTTTTTATCTTAAGATTTGAATAAATAAATTACATTTGAATTATATCATGTCATTTTGCAATAAGGTAATTAATATTGTAAAATTGAGATTGTTGTTGTCAATGGTGTTTGGGTATGGCCAAGCAACTATAGAAGGTAAAAAACCCATCAGATTTCTTAATTTTCAGTCAAAAAGTTTCTGGCATGTATTGTGGAAAGAGCGGTAAAGTTTCTGGCATGTATTGTGGAAAATTCATAAAAGTTTATGATCCATTGCGCGTTGTCAGAAAATTAGAGGAAAGTCAGGAGACAACTGACACACATGGGACGGTATCATGGTAGTGCTCACACGGACAACCCAATACTCTTCTTTTTCAACGCGTTCAGACTCTCTTCTTAATCTTAAAATCTAATCCTCAGTCAACAAGAGAAGAAGGCATGTATTGTGGAAACAGTGGTGAAGTCTCTGACGTACGTTTGAATGACATATGGGTAATTGATAATGATAAAAATCCATTGCGTTGTCAGAAAATTATTAGAGACTACTGTATAGTGTAGTACCTTGGTGGAAAACACGTGTTACAGTGATAAGGCTGGATGGTGGAGAAGTGAGAGAATAAAAAATTGTGAAAGAATGAAAAAGTTAGAGGATAGAAAAAATTTTAATTTCTCTCATTTTTGTTTAGTTGAGAGTTGATAAATAGAGGAATGAAAAAAGTGAATTTGTATAAATTTACTTATATACCCTTATTAAAAAATGATGCCCAATTAAAACCAAAAAATAACAAACCAAAAAAAAAAAAAAAAGCAATCACCTACATTTATTAAAAAAAAAAATCACATTTAAACAAAAAAAAAAAAACACAAAAGAAAGCAAAAGGAAAAAAAAAAAAATATATATATATATATATGTATGAGCAATGGACACTAGTAAGGGTGTCCACAGGTCGGTCCAGGTTGGGTTTGTGCCCAACCCGGAACCAACCCGATGACATCGGGTTTCCGGCAAGTAAACCCGCCGCCGACCGAAAAAACCAACGGGTCAAGTCGGATCAAAGTTGTTTGATCGGCGGTCAGATCGGTTGAAGCCGACAATGATGCTGCTGGAGATTACATTTGACGGCGATCTGTATTTTTCACTAGATCTTCACCGAATTTGTGCATAAATCACTAGATCTAAGCAAAAAAAAATCAAATCGTCACCTGATTTTTGCAAAACTCACGAGATCTGAGCAAAAATACACCAAACCGTCGCCAGATCTGAGCAAAAATACACCAAATCGTCGCCGGATTTGAGTAAAAACCATCGAAGTTTCGCCAAATTTGAAGAAAACCCATCATATTTTCAATGGATCTGAGCCTTATTTGAGCAAAACCCATTAGATTGTAGCTGGATCTGAGCGTAAACGACAAGATCTCGCCAAATCCGGTGGAGATTTCATGGATCTAGCTGAAATCTCATTGGATCTAAAAACTCTCGCCGGAAAATGCTATATAGCTCGGTCGGTTCGGGTTTCTTCGGGTTTTAGGGAGAAGATCCGAGACCGAAATGCCTAGATCGGATTCTGGAGAAGAGCACCCATCGCCGACCACCGGAGTAGTCGGGTCGGTCAGCGGTCGGCCCGGGTCAGGTCGGATTTACCGGGTGGGTCGGGCCACTGGTTGAGTTGGACACCCCTAGACACTAGACGAAGCCTGCCTAGTAAATCAAAAGAAAAAATAAAAAATAAAAAATAAAAAAAAAATAATAAAGAAGAAGAAGAAGAAAAAAAGAGGAGGTAACGTCCAGAAGGAAGGGAAAAAAAAAGTAAAAAAAGTGAAGACGAGCAACTTACGATTGAAGCTCACGTGCAAGTGTATATAGGCATTTTTATCCATTAAGCAGCTTCATTTTCTTCCTTCAGTTTTTTCCTCATTTTGGGAAGAAAATTTTTTGGTGAGCCTGGGGAAAAAATACTTAAACCCCACCATTTATTTTCTTTCCCTTCCACCCAACCAAATGCACTCCAAAAAAGTTTTCTTTCCCATTTTCTCTGTAAAACTTTCCATCCACCATATTTTATCTCCAAACAAACACACCCTTAATGTCCTTATAAGCGTGTTTACAGTGCTATTTTGTCTCTTCGGTACAGTATAGTGTTTTACTCTATTGCTATTTTTCTTATTACAAATTTCTTTACTCTCATACTTTCTTCTCTTCAGGTCCATTTAGTTGGGAAGAAGAAAAGTGAGATTATAGAAAATGAAGAAAAGATGGAAAAGTAAGAGGATAGAAAAGATTTTAGTTTCCTTCATTTGTGTTTAGTTAAGAGGGTGAAAAAGTGGAGGGAATAAAAACTTTGTTTGGTTGAAAATAAAGTTTGTATAAATTAACCATAATGTCCCTATTAAATAAAACAAGAGGTAACATATTACACTTTTAAAACAATTGTGTATAAATGGACACTTCATTAAAATAAAAATAAAAAAAATAAAAAAGTGTAAAAAATTAACCCAAAACTGTTTTCTAAAAAAAAAAAAAAAAACAAAAACCAACCAAAATTAATGAGAAAATAAACATATGAGCACCCAAAAAAAAAAAAAAGAAAAAAAAAAAAAGAAAGCCAACACGTTGGAGGTGAAGTTCAATGTGAGGGGTATTTTTGGAAGGGCATCCCCCTCCAAGTTTTCTCCCTATTTTGGGGAGAAAATTTTTTCTTAGGCTCGAAGAGAAAACACCTGAACCCTACTATTTATTTTCCTTTCTCTCCACTCAACCAAGTACACTCCAAAAAAGTTTTTTTCCCGTTTTCTCTCCAAAATTTTCTATTCACCATATTTTACCTCCAAATAAACACACCCTTCAATTGCAAACACATTTCTTGTTGCACAGATTTGATTCATATTTCTTTCTTTGATTCAATTCACTCTTTTCTTATGGTACATTTGGTAGACAGTAATAGATACTGTAATGTAATAATTATTACTATAGTTCAACTATTTAGTTGTTTGGTTATGTTTTTATTATAAGAAATGGTTATTCCTTATGAATAATTATTTTTTAAAATGAGGAATAACTATTCATCTCTAAAATGATTGTAATAGATATTCTCTAGTATGTGCATTAATTTTTAAAATTAATATATTTCCAAATAAACAAACTTTTCATATGTACATAACAATTATGAAAATAAAAAATCAGAAAAAAAAATAACTAATCTCTCTTTCAAATTTAAAAAAATTTATTTTTTAGGAAATATAATTATATAAGTAAAATATTTTCTAAAATATATCTTAAGTTTGATTTAAAATTCTTTCATTCCATTGTTTTTAGGGTTCTATTATTGTGTTGTTATCAAACAAATGAATAGTAATAAGTATTACATTATAGCATCTTGTATTACTTGTAATACTTATTCCTATTCCTATGTAATTACCGCTACAATCTATCAAACATGCCCTTAATCTTCCGTTTATAGATTCCATCGATGGATTTCCTGAATAATATAGGAGCCACATCTTCTTCTTCCACTCGCCAATGGAAGTATGATGTCTTCTTCAGCTTTAGAGGTGAAGATACCCACAAAGGTTTTACCAGACATTTATATAAGACTTTGGATGACAAAGGCATTGACACCTTCATCGGTGATAAACTTCCGAGGGGAGAAGAAATTTCGGAAGAACTTATCCAAGCCATGAAAAATTCATCAATTTTCGTTATTGCCTTCTCTGAAAACTACAAAGAGTCCATATGGTGTTTGGATGAACTTGCTGAGATTATTGAGTGTACAGAAAAGGACAAGGAGGTGAAAATTCTTCCAGTTTCTTACAATGTTGATCCTTCAGAAATACGAAATCAAAAGGGAAACTTTGGAATAGCACTAGCTAATCATGAAAAGAAGTTCAAGAATAACAAGGACAAGGTGTAGAGGTGGAGAGTTGCCCTAAGAAAAGTAGCTAATTCATCTGGATGGCATTACAAGAAAGGGTATGTATCTAATTGTTGATATCATGATTCAAGCTTTTACTAATTTTATACTACTAATCTGGTTTGTCAAAACAACTGCATGCAAAATTATGGAAGTATTCTATTTTGATCATATCATCTAGTACGAAGTTAGTTAGTCTCCAAAGGTCCAATTACGAGTTTCTCTTATGTATTTTTATACTTCAAATATGATGTTAATATCAATAACAGTTATCAAATATACGAATTACATTCCATTTAATTATTTAAAAAGAATGAGTCAGTTGTGTTTTATAACTCACAACTAGATATCTTGAATTCATAGTTCATTTGCTAATCTAACTAATTATATGTTTTCTTATGCTATGTGATTATCAGCGGCGCTACTTATACATATGAATCTCACTTCATCCAAAAAATTGTTAATGAGATATCAAATGCTAAATTAAATCAGACACTATTACATGTTGCTAAATACCCAATTGAAAAAAATTCTTGTGTATAGGCCATAAAGTCACTTTTAGATATTGGCATAGATAAAGTTTGCGTGGTAGGGATTCATGGCCATCTCGGAGTAGGAAAGACTACAATCGCAAAAACTGTTTATAATAAAATTGCTAAACATTTTTATGGAAGCAGCTTTTTAGAGAATGTTAGAGAAAAATTGGGGACAAATGCTGACATAATCACACTACAAGAGCAACTTCTTAATAACATCTTAGGGGATGGTAGTTGGAAAGTGGACAACAAATCTATTGGAATTAGTTTGATAGAGGTAGTGTCAAGACTGCTATCAAGGAGGTAGTAGGTTTCAAGCTTCTATCGATAGGTACGAGATTGCTATCGAGGTACATGCTGAATATGTACTAAAAATGCACTTTTCTTGAGTTTTTCTTAAACAAACTTTGTGTCTTTAACTTAATCTTCAGTTACAATTTTAAGACACATCAAAATTTAATAAAAAACTCATTATCTTGCATGGTTTGACAATACCTAAACATAGAACACTAACAAAAATTTATATTTTAGCTTTCAAATTTTGGTATTTTGTGGATGTTGTGAAAGTGTTATCTTATGATTCTTATAAGCTCTATTATGTAATACCTATTAAAACTTTTATTTTCAGTAATACCTATTAAAACTTTTATTTTCAACTCGTAAAAGCAAGGTACTTTCTTTTCAATTTGGTATCTTGTGGATGTAGAAGTGTTCTCAACATATGATGACTTATAAGCACCGTATTAGACTCTTGGGAAATTTCATGACAATTGACTTGAAGATTCTTGGACTTTCTTTTCAATTTGTGGACAAACTTCTTCATCAATTTTTTGTGTTTTGTTTTGTTTTGTTTTATTTGTTTATAGTTAGATAGCTCCAACAAATAGGGGTTTGCTTGGTACATATATTTAAACACATGTTTTCAATTTTTAAATAACATTACACATATTTTTTATGCACTTTTTCACCTACACGTATTTTTAAAAAAATTAAAAATTATTGTTTAAACACAAACGAGCGCTAAAAATCTAATACCAAAATATTTACTTTACTTGACTTACTCTTTCTTTCTTTCTTTTTTTTTTTTTCTTTTTGTTTTTATTATTTTTTTTTTTAATGGCATGCAATTGATTGCAATATATTTTTTTTCAATGCGTTCACTCCCTGTGTTCATAATTTTCAGTCAAAAAGATAAAGGCATGTATGGTGGAAAGAGTGGTAAAGTTTCTGGCATGTATTGTGGATAATTCATAGAAGTTTATGATCCATTGTGCGTTGTCAGAAAATTATTAGAGGAAAGTCAGGAGACAACTGACACATATGGGATGGTATCATGGTAGTACTGACACAGACAGCCCACTACTCTTCTTTTTCAATGCGATCACACTCTCTTCTTAATCTTAATCCTCAGTCAACAAGAGAAGAAGGCATGTATTGTGGAAAGAGGTAAAGTTTTTGTTGTACATTTGAATGAATTATATGGGTAATTGATAATGACTGATAAAAATCTATTGCGCCTCGTCAGAAAATTATTAGAGGAGACTGCTGTGCATTATAGGACCTTCGTGGAAAACACTCCGGGGGAGGTTATGATTGAAAACAAAACAAATAAATAACTATATAATAAATAAATAAAGATAATCAATTCATATTAAATAAAAATTAATTGAAGAGATTAATAATATATTTATTTACTATTCAAGAAAATAATTAACGTACTCAAAATAAACTATGAGATTAACTCAATATAAAAGTGTCAAAACTATAACAATATATTTAAAATGTTTGTATAATAACTCATTGGTGCATTGGCTATAGATCTGCTGCTTTAAGCTGAAGTGGTGAGAAATTTTAAACTTGGTTTAGTAGAAGATTATTTTAATTAAAAAAGGACTTAATTAAGAAATGAAGTGATATGAGAAAAAAAACGTTTTGACTAGCTTAAAAAACACTCTGTTTCTGGACCAAGAAACAGAGCATTGCTCCTAACATGAAAGGCAATTTACCCCTCCCTTTAAAAGAGTAGGTAGATGATAAATTAATTGACCTTTTTAACATGTAGGTCAATTTAAAAGCCAAGTTACTAAACGAAAAAGGTTGATTGGCTATTTTGTGAGTTTACCTGATCAAGTCCAATAATCAAAATAAATAGTTAAAACGCTTAACAGTAATAAACGCTAGGTACAACAAAACACAAGTTCATCTACAAATATAACTCGAAAGTAATTAATATAACCAACAAATATTTGGAAAATAACAAAATAACTAAAGGTATTTTTTGGGTTGGCCGGGGGGGCCGACTGCTCCCCCTCGACCCCCCCTGCTCCGCCCCTAGTACATGCCATTGCAGTTTACTTCAACTAATAACATTCTCTTTTTAGTGGTTTTGATGAATTTTAGAGTTTTTTTTTTTTTTTTCCTTTTGTCTTTTAATTATTTTTATAAGTATAATAAATTTATTAGTATGTACAATTTTGTTAATATAAATTATTATATTTTCACTTGTTTTAAAAATCTCTTAAAGCTAATGCACTTCTATTATGTGCTTAGTTTTTATTTAATTTTATTATTTAAGATTTTATTTTTGTTATTAGGAGTTTTTTTTAGAATACTAAGGGTGCGTTTAGATACCACTTATTTTGCTGAAAACTGAAAACAATAGAAAAATAATTTTCGAATTACTATTCACACCAAAAACACTGTTCATTTGCCTATTTGCACTGTACATGTCCCATGAACAATACAATAGGCGCTGGTTAAAAAGAAAAAAGAAAAAAAAATCCGAAAACGCAAAACGTGGGATGTGGACGCTGAATCCAAACGCCTTCTAAGTATTTTTAACACACACGGGGAGATGGGAGAAAGTTTTAAAAAAACTAACAGTGCTGTATATCAAAAATGGTCTAACTTTTGAATACACATCACAAATTGTTATGAAGAGTTAGTTAATTAGATAATGATAGGATAAATTGTTAGCTGGACTGATTTAAAGTAGTCTATTTAACAATTAGGAGGTCTTAGTTCCCTTGAAGTAACCAATACACTAATTAGGTTCATAACAACTTTAGTGCATTTCTTTTTATTCCCTTACTTATTTGCTTAAATCTATTTATCTCACCATTTAATAATAAAAAAATAAACAAAATAAACTGGTATATAATAATAGGTAATACAGAGAGAAAATCTAATTAAATTTCAAATTGGAATTCAATTAGAGTCTAATTTTGCACAGTGTGTCTCATCTAATCTAAACTTTAGAATTTTGTGCCAAGTGAGTTAATTTAGTGTAAAAATTGAATTTTAATTAGAGTTTAATTTTTGGCCACATGTCCCATCTAATCTAAATTTTTACATTTTTGTACCAAATTAAGTGTAGAAAACGAGGAGTCCAATATAATAAACTATAAAAAACATAATCATATAACTAAAAAAATTCAAATTTATAAGTCTTCTATATATATATATATATATTAATAGGTAAAGTTTAGAGAAAATTGAATTAGAATTTGAAATTATAATCCAATTTTGCATCATGTGTCTAAATTTATGTGGGAACTACACCATAATTATCTACTTAAATTTGTGTCATGTTTCTACTTAAGTTTTTAAATCTTTGTGTTAAGTGAGTTAATGAGTGCAAAATACTAAGAATCTAATATTAATGAACTATAAAAAAAAAAAAAAAAAAAAAAAAAAAAAACCACATATACTCAATAAAAATTACCACATGTTTCTCAAAAAATAAATAAAATAAAAACATAACAAAAATCACCACACATTCTATCTATTTTATTGAAAATTAGAAAAAAAAATGATCATAAGTAGTATTAAATTTAGGTAAGAATTTTAATACGTGACTAATTACGTTTATTTTAAAAAAATAATTTGACTAATTATCTATATTTTATGATAAAAATTGTGTTTAATTTTAAATGTATCGATATGTATGCATGAATGCACATGTTACATGCTTTAAAAAAAAAATTAATTTGACTAATTATTTATATTTTTATAATAAAAATTTTATTTAATTTAAAATACATCCATGCGTTTGCATGGAGTTACCATATTCAGTGATAGAAAGAGAATGATTAAAATGGAGTAGAGCAGAGCATTGGGAGTTTGAAGACAAGGAAGAAGAAAAGGGGAATTGAGAATGGAAGAAGAGCAAGGAAAGTAGTAGACTGAAATACTTCCAACTTAAACACGTGCCCATTTTGATTTTGATTTTGATCTTCAAAAAATGAAAGACACGAATATTTGTGATGATATCGTTCACTTATCAGTAAGGCGTGCGATGGAATGAATATTAAAGATTTACATTTATATATATACGCTGCCAAGTCAATCTAAGTCTTTTCTTTTCTTTTTTTTTTAAGTCAATCAAAATCCATCAGTTACGAAATTACATCATTATTGTAGCTTTTGATTATCAAAAAATCATTATTGCAGCTTTATTGAAATATTCTCATTCACTAAAAAAAAACAAAAATTTGTGGCTTTCTCGTTCAACCATGTGTTGTACGTGGTCTACTCTTGTTGAAATATTCTCATTCACTAAAAAAAAAACAAAAATTTGTGACTTTCTCCTTCAACCATGTGTTGTACGTGGTCTACGCTTATTCATTGAAAAAGAAATTTTAGCTTTATTGTTCAACCATGTGTTGTCCGTGGTCTACCAAATCTTGATCAAATATTCTCATTTGTTAAGAAAATAAAAGGTATTTTCAAGAATCATTTATCAATCAAAATTGGTAAAAAACTAATGATAGACCTCACCATTGTGAGAAAATACTCATGCGAGACTATGAGACCCACGTGTCAATCTCTTATTCAGAAGTCATGTAAGTCACACTTGACATGCTTTTTTCTTCCAAGTTAATAGCCCAATTTATGGTAATATGTAAAGTGAAATACAAGTTATAATTTAAAGTGATAATTATGCATTCGAAGAGTTTAGGATAATAAGTGTGAACGGAGGACATAGATATAGTTTATTGTTGTTAGTGTAGTTGCCCCTTTTTTACTCCCTCCAAAGTTTTTTTTTTTTTTACTTAATAAAGTCTCCTCTAAAGTCTTAGATATAGTTTATTGTTGTAAATGTAATTGCCCCTTTTTTACTCCCTCCAAAGTATTTTTTTTTTTACTTAATAAAGTCTCCTCTAAAGTCTTAGATATAGTTTATTGTTGTAAATGTAATTGCCCCTTTTTTACTCCCTCCAAAGTATTTTTTTTTACTTAATGAAGTCTCCTCTAAAGTCTTTGCCTTTTGAAAGTGTGTCATTTCTCTTTTTTTGAAATTAATGTGCACGTCCTATTTAATTTTTTATTAGATAAATCATTCATTGCTTGAATCACTTGTTAAAGATGGTCCAAAAGCATTATAGACCCCATAAAAATCTTAAAAATAAAATGCATTATTGATATATCTTTACCAATGACACTAAGAAAATGAGACTTCCTTTAGCGTGGAGACCTAGAGCCACATAGTAATGCTACCGACACAATAAATTGACATTTTTATACAATAAATGTCACTTAAAATGATATTATTTTCCTTTTTTTTTCATTCCAAAAGTAATATTTCTTAGTTAGATACATAGATACTATGGTTTCAAAACAAAAAAAGAAGTCAATACATATATTGATTGGTATGAACGGGATTTGAACTTAGGTCTCTTGTTTGATGGCAAGAAAAATTTTATCAATAGAGCTAATTGAAACCCATGAGTAAATGGTTTTGTTTCCCAAGTATAATTGAAGCTCAATAAAAAAAAGGGTTTTAGGGTTGAATTTTGTGGTGTCAACCCATAGGATTTATTATTTTTCTAATTTATTCACTAGAAGAATGTAAGAGATTACCTTTAAAGGAACTAACTTGTAACCCATGCTTATACACAAGAACATTAGACAATGGTGATAAAAAAGAATGAAAATCAATAAAAATTAAACTATTAAAGTTGCAAAATTCCTAAATTGACACAAACCCATAAGTATTCCAAATAAGAGAATCAAAACACAAATTTATTCACATAAGATTTTTTTTTTTTTTTTTCTATTTTGGCTTATCTTAAAAGAAAGAAGAAAATGAAATAGATTCAAACACAAATGCACCAAGTTGCCAAAAAAAAAAAAAACACAGACACGCCAACATAGAGTGAGAAGGAGTGTTAATTTAGTGTTTGTTTCTTAAGAAAGTTCAAGAAAAATTGAGATAATTACTAATTAATATTTAAAATTGAAAAAGTTTTTTGTTTTGTTTTGTTTTTGTTTTTGTTTTTTTATTTTTTCAGTTAAAATTATTTTTTTTTATTTTTAATTAATTTATATGTTGATGTGGCATTTTTTAAATGCCAAATAAATTTTTTATTATTATTTTATTAGCCACATTAGCATCTAACATGCCAACACTGCGTGCTATTTGCCACGTATGCATTTTCTGTTACTAGGTTGATGACATGGATCAAAATGGACATGATTTTTCATTTTTAAGGACTAAGGTAAGCGTGAAATCAAATTAGAGACCAAAATGAAAATAAGCCCAAAATGTAGAGACCAAAAATATATTTTCAAAAAAAAAATTCCAACTTTCTTTCCAGTCTTTTTTTTTTTTTTTTTTTTCTCATTTAAGTCAATCAAAGTCCTTGAATTACAAAACTACATCCACATTGCAGCTTTATTGTTCAACCATGTGTTGACGTGGTCTACTCTTGTTGAAATATTCTCACTGATTAAAAAAAAAACAAAAATTTGTATCTTTATTGTTCAACAATGTGTTGTACGTGGTCTACCAACTATTGATCAAATATTCTCATTTATAAAAATAAAAAGCTTCTATCTTTCTTTCCAGGTTTTTTTTTTTTGTTCCTTTTATTTTTCTTTTAAGTCAATTAAAGTCTTTGAATTACGAAACATGGACATTGCAGCTTTATTGTTCAACCATGTGTTGACGTGGTCTACTCTTGTACGTGGTCTACGCTTATTCATTCAAAAAGAATTGTAGCTTTATTGTTCAAACATGTGTTCTACGTCGTCTATCTACTCTTGATCAGATATTCCCATTCATTAAAAAAAAACTAAAGGGTATCTAGATCTTCAAGGATCATTCATCAGTCTTGTTAAAAAAGTTAAATGGTATTTACAAGAATCATTCATCAGTCAAAACTGGTAAAAAGCTAACGATGGACCTTACCATACAAAACAGTCACATCTGTTATCTTTAAAATATTCTATTTTATCATCTCAAAAACTACTTTATCAATTATTCTATACCATTTTATAAAAACATTGGCATTGGGTCTTGGAAATGGTATATGTTGGTGAATTTTAGCATTAAAGCACAAAACAAACCCAGTACCCGGTCTTCTAATTGCAAAATTTTTTACAATAGTGCTAAAATTTATGATGGTCCTGTAGTAAAATGGTATAAGCTTTTAATATATTTTATCCCCACTTCTCTCTCTTTCATCTCTTTCACTCTCTAGGAAAATAAAAGTTGTGTTGTATATTTGTGTAAATATATTATTTTAATATGTTATATACAGGGGCGGAGCTAGGATTTTTTGTTTGGGGGGGCCAAATTTTGGTATTAATATATTAGTTTCGTGTCAAGATAAACCATCGTACACTTGCGTAAACGTACATACACAAATATAAACATTAATATTTTGATAAGAGTAGGTCATAATTTATAAATATATTGTATATAAAATTAACAACTTTCAAATATATATATTCGCAAGATAATTTTTTAGGGGAACTTATCATCTTTTAAACTCCAATGAGTATACAAAAACTGTCTAGTTTGATATTAAACATGTACAAAAAACAAATTAGAGAAAACAAAAACGACCTTGTCTCTATAACTACTAGACCAATTGACAAATTCTATTGGTTTTTAAGAACATTATTGGACTAACTCAAATATTTGGGGGGGCCACCTTCTATTTTTGTAGCTAAATATTTAAAGTTTTAATACTTACACATAATATAAAATAATTTTTTTAAATTTTGGGGGGACCATGGCCCCCCCAAGCCATGCTATAGCTCCGCCCCTGGTTGTATAAGAAAATAAAAGTTGAGATGTTGGGTGTGTTCAGAAGTATCTATGTGAGACTAATTTGTGAGTGTCATAACTATGAGATCCACATGTCAATCTCTTGTGCAGAGGTCACATGAATCACACTTGACATGCTTTTTCCTTCCAAGTTAATAGCTCAATTGATGGTAGTATGTAACGTGAAACACAAGTTATAGTTTAGGGTGATAATTGTGCATTCTAAAAGTTTAGGATGATAAGTATAAACGAAGGATATAGTTTACAGTAATAACTGTAATTGCCCCTTTCTTTACCCCCTCTAAGGTATGTTTTTACTTAATAAAGTCTTCTCTAAATTCTTTGCCTTTTGAAAGTTCGTGTCATTTCTTTTTTTTTAAATCAATGTGCATGTCCTTTTTAATTTTTTATTAGATAAATCATACATTGCTTAAATCACTTGTTAACGATTGTTCAAAAGCATTATAGACCCCATAAAAATTTAAAAAATAAAAAGCATTATTGATAGATCTTTACCAATGACACTAAGAAAATAAGACTTCCTTTAGCGTGGGGACCTAAAGACACATAGTAATGCTACTGACACAATAAATTGACATTTTTATTCCGTAAATGTCACTTAAATTGATAATATTTTCCTTTTTTTTTTTTTTTTCATTCCAAAAGTAATATTTCTTAGTTAGTTACACAGATACTATGATTTCCAAAAACAAAAAAAGAGTCAATACATAAATTGATTGGTATGAACGGGATTTGAACTTAGGTCTCTTGTTTGATGGCAAGAAAAATTTTATCGATAGAGCTAATTGAAACCCATGAATAAATGGTTTCATTTCCTACGTAAGATCGATGCTCAATAAAATATAAAAAAAAGGGTTTTAGGGTTGAATTTTGCGGTGTCAACCTATAGGATTTATTATTCTTCTAATTTTTCACTAGAAGAATGTAAGAGATTACCTTTAGAAGAATTAACTTGTAACCCTTGCTTATGCACAAGAACATTAGACAATGGTGATAAAAAGGAATGAAAATCAATAAAAATTAAACTACTGAAGTTGCAAAATTCCTAAATTGACACAAACTCATTAGTATTCCAAATAAGAGAATCAAAACTAAATGACAAATTTGCACAAAGAGAAAGATAAACCTTAGTGAAAATGATTAAAAAAATATGAAAGAAACAAAAAAAAAAAACAAAAATAAAAATCCAGAGACAATAATTGAACATAAAGAACTATTTACTTAGAAAAAGAGAGAGTGGGAAGGGGCCTGAGGTAGAAAATGACTACACAGTGAAGACAACAAGCTTCTCTAAAACCTTTGAGTAAATAGAGCGAATTTGAAGCTTCTCTAAAACTTCATCAACAATTTCATAGTTTCCATTAAATAGAGCGAATTCGAAGAGTTTAGTTTTTGTGACAATTCATTTTCTCCATTGCAGTATTTATTCAAGTTTGGCTTGGCATTTATATAGTTTATATATATATATATATATATAAACTCTTTGGGCTTTGCATTAATAACTTATTTGGCATAAAAATTAAAAATTTTAAATGGGACAATTAGCAAAAAAAATTGAGAATCCAATTGGATTTTGTCAGATGGGGCCTTACCTAAGCTTTTTTTTTTTTTTTGCTAGGTAATTGCGGGGGATTGAACCCCCGAGCTATAGGTCACAGGAGAACCCAAGTACCAACTCACCTAAGAGGGGCGGTCTTACCTAAGCTATTATTATTAACAACTTACCAAGCCCAACACAGGAGTAATCGAAGTAAAAGCGGACTGAGAGAGAGAGCCAATGGTGGGAAAAGGGAAACAACAAAACCTAAAAAAAAGTAATAGAAATTTCATAAAAATAGAAGAGAAGAATTAGAGATGGAGAGCAAGAATCAGAAAGTGATATTGGAGGCGGAGGAGCTGCCAAGAACGATAGTGCGGTGCATGGTGAAGGAAAAACTGTGCAATATGGGTTTTAGGGTTGAATTTTGTAAACCTTAGTGAGAATGATAAAAAATAATAATAATAATGAAAGAAACAAAAAAACAAACAAAAAAAAAATCCAGAGACAATAATTGAACTTAAAGAACTATTTACTTAGAGAGAGAGGAAAGGGACCTAAGGTAGAAAATGATAGCACAATGAAAATAAGGAGCTTCTCTAAAACCTTTGAGTAAAAACAAAGTAACTTGCTTTTATTTTTTACTCTAAAACTTCATCAACAATTTCATAGTTTCCATTAAAGAGAGCAAATTCAAAGAGTTTAGTTTTTGTGACAATCCAGTTTTTCCATTGCAGTATTTATAAGTTTTTGATATAAATCATTCAGGTTTGGCTTAGATTTGTATAGTTTTTTATATAAACTTTTTGGGTTTTGCACTAATAATTTATTTGGCACAAAAATTAAAAAATTTAAACAGGACCATTATTATAAAAAAAAAAAAAAAAAAAAAATTGAGAATCTAATTAAATTTGTCTAGTTAGGCCTTATCTAAAGCAATTATGATTAACAACTTACCAAGCCCAACACGAGAGTACCCAAAGGAAAGGCGGACCAAGAGAGAAAGCCAATGGCGGGAAAGGGAAAGGGAAAGGGAAAGGGCAACAACAAAACCTAAAAAAGTAGAATTAGAAATCTCATAAAAATAGAAGGGAAGAAACAGAGATGGAGAGCGAGAATCAGAAAGTGATATCGGAGGCGGAGGAGCTGCCGAGAACAATAGTGCGGCGCGTGGTGAAGGAAAAGCTGTGCAATGACGGCGATGACATGTCCGTACACAAGGACGCCCTCCTTGCTTTCTCCGAAAGCGCTCGCATCTTCATCCACTACCTCTCTGCCACGTATCTATTCATTCTTTTCACTCTCAATTTCTTACTTAGGGTTCGTGTGTGTTGAATTGTTGAATGTGAATTTGCAGTGCCAATGACATATGTAAGGAATCGAAGAGGCAGACTATCAATGCTGATGATGTCCTCACTGCTCTTCAAGAAATCGAGTTTTCCCACTTCCTCGGTCCTCTTAAAGCCTCACTTCATGGTCAGCTTTCAAAATCTCTATCACCCATCTCCATTTTTATACCACTTACTTTCATTCATTCACATAAGATGAATTTAGAACCTCTATATGACCATTATTCAAACGTATGTAGTTTTGAGGAAAATGGCTATCTTTCAAAGGTATATTTCTTTGTTGAGGACAAACAGAAAGTTAATACAATGCCTAATGATGACCGACTAAGTCGGGGGCAGTGGGGGTTTCGAAGATTGATAAAAAAGAAAGACATTTTAGAAAAGTGAATTCTCTATGCTACCTTGCTCTAGTCTTTAGAGACAAAAGAGAAAAAGGGGAATTCTTAAAGGCGAAGAAGAGTTCTTATCCAACTCAAAGAATAGAAGTAGAATGTTGAGACATGAGAATTTTTTGCTTAGCTATTCGTCGACTATACTTCTCTTGTATTGGTTTTCTCCCCTCTTCTCTTCTTATGTTTGCCTTTTGAGACGACAATTTTTTAAAGAGGTGACTCCCTTAAACTAAGTGGAGGATAGATAAAGGAGTAGTTTAAATGTTATGCATAACTAAATATGATTCGGTTATTAGAAAAGACACTGAATGGCCTGTATGGGATTGTTCAAATTCTAAAATTAATCCCACTGTCTGAAATTCTGTAGTGCTTTACGTTAAAATAAACCTTGTTCATATCAGTTCAACACAATCATATAACCTTGGAAGATGATCACAAAACATGACAGGATCCAACTTTCAATGGGGAGTAATGTGTTCGGCATTGTGATTAAACCATTATAAATTAAGTGAAGTTTCCAAGAATATGGATCTTTTCCCAATAAGTCTCTCTCCTACCAAGAAGGTTTGCAATGTGAAGACACCCAAAGAGCTTTTGATATCTGGTTGAATTTTATTATGGTTTTTCTTGCTTCTATTGTGGGCTAGATGCATTTTTTCCCCATCTATGAGGGATATGGTCAATACTAAATGCATAGTCACTTTTGAGTTTAGTCAGTTTGGAGAAAATGCATGTGATACTCACTCAAAAGAAGGCAACTCCTGTAAAAATAGATATGGTTAGTCTAAACTTCACCTATGTGTTTTTCTAATATCAAAAAAGGCTCTTTACAAAGTAACTTGAGAGATTTGAATGGAGTTGATAGTTCAATATGAACATTGCTGCCGACTGTCAGGTATGAATGGGAGATTGAGCTAGGTATGGATGGACATCCTGTTTTGAGACCAAAGGTTGACTAGTATCCCTATTAAGTGTTGTCTAATTAGCATCGGGTTAAGCATTACAATAAGAATTTCGTTGTCTAACTTGAAGTAAAATGGTTTCTTTTCCTGATTATGGAGAAGAATTATATTTAGAGTCCCTATTATATTTGTCTGCGCTTTGCTGTATTTTAGTAGAGTACAGCTTGAGGAAGGCACTAAAACCTTACAATAATAATTTTATAGTCTAACTTGAAGTAAAATGGTTTCTTTTCCTGATTATAGAGGAGAATTATTTTTAGAGTCCCTAGTATATTCGTCTGCACTTTGCTTTATCATAGTAGAGTACAGCTTGAGGAAGTAGATAGATGGAGCTGTGGAGGTGTCTTTGAGGTAAGTTCTGTTAGCTTCCAATTGATTGTGTGCCCAAAATTTCTTCGTAAATACACCAGGAGTTGCAAGTCTAAGGTAGAGACTTATTTATTATCCCCTTTGTTCACTGGCTCACTATCGTCTTGGTTTCTGCTTGATTGTCATGTGGAATGGATCATGCTGTAGGATTTTTTTTGTGTTTAGATAGGTTATACTGTTTTAGTAACAACTTATGTGAATATCTTTTACTTTTAGTTAATAAAGACTTATTGGGGGCGTAAATTGAAAGGATTTAAAATATCATAGTTTTAATTTTTTTAATTTTTTAATTTAATGTAGAATTTAATTTGAAATCACCCCAAACTATAGAGAAATTATGTAATTTATCCAAGTCTTGGTGCAAAGAGAGTGTAATCTTTTGCTGCAGAATGGAAATAACCAATTGGCATCTTGGTGCAATGACGACTTCTAGGACCAAACTTTTATTATTTAGTATTTAATGTTTATATCTCTAATCTGTTTGTATAGCAAGCTTAATCGTCTGGTTGCTTCAAAACTATTGGCAATATATCTGTTGACAAAAAGCTGCGACCTAAGTAAGGCTTTGATGATCGTTCTAATCTATAGAATGATTGGAAAATCACAGATATCCCCCCAAAAAAATTGCTTTAGAGGTTGAAATTTTTCATTCTAGTTCATCAGTGGTAGCTGGATATATTAGGGAGGTTTCATGATGTGGCCAACATTTATCATTCTTCTCTTTTCCCTTGCAGAGTTTAGGCAGAAAAACGCAGGAAAGAAGGCTGGAGCGGCAAAGGAAAAAGAAGAGAAAAAGAAAAGGAAATTGGAAGAGCTATCACATGATAGTGGAGGTGGTGAAAGGGTAGAAAACGAAGACAACCAGGATGGCACTGGTCATGCCTGAGCGAAAACATTGATTTTTCTTGTTACTAGTTGATTTGTCAGAGGCAAAGATAAATTGTACTTTTATCTTTTTAGTTAATACTAACTACTTGTAGTAGGAAGACTGTATTGAACCATTTCTCTCTTTCTTTCTTTTAGCTGAATTGTATCGAACTATTTCATTTAGCTTCGTTAATATCTTAAAGTGCTTTTATGTTAGACTTCAAGTGGGCATATCCTCCTTTCAAAAAATAATGGACATATCAAAGTACAGCTTTTGAACGTGAATTTTTCCACCCTTGTATTCTCTTCTTTCAAATGATAATTCTATGGTGGCTCTATGCCTTTTTAGAGGTATGATATCCCGTTGATCCTCCTTCAAAGATCATGTAATGCTTTTCAATTAACAATACTATACAGGAGATATATTAATCCCCTAGCCATTATTGGGATGAGCCCTAAGTTTGAGTATTTTCTATCCTCATGTAAGAGGTAAAGTTCAAATTCTGTAGTCCATCCCCAGGAGCAGGTAAAGTTCAAATTCTCCATCAAGTATCTCTTACCAATTGTGTCGATCTTTAATAGGAATTCTGGGACTTGGTAATTGCAACAATAATTAAACTTGGATTATAAGTCAGAGCTAAAGGGGTCCAAGATGCAACAATGAGGAATTCTCCCTATCAGGTCTTCCATTTTAAATTAGGGAAAAGACATAAGAGCTCTAAGGAAATATATGAGGTCTGTACGTCAAAGCCCTCGCTAAGAAAAGAACTGCATCAATGGATGCTGTCAAGAATGCTGCATCACAAGCTGCTGTAGTCCTGTTCTAAGAAATGGACCCTTAGCAGAATCATGCTAGAAGCTCTTGGCTGGGGAATTTGAGGGTTAGCAGAATCATGCTAGAAGCTCTGATTGCCTTGATGAGCAAACAAAAATACTAAAATTGAAAAGTTAACGAGAATTGACAAAAGACATGTCCAAGCTCCCATGGACCCATTGTATTATCCGTACTTTACATTGTATTGTTGTTAGGGTTTAACTTGTGTCCAGTAAATTGGAGCATTAAATAGGAAACAAATGACGCCTATCCAAAAATGGTCACATGTCAATATCATTTCCTGCCCGTTGCTCCACTGCACTGGACAGAAACTTTGCCCTCGTTACACTAATTTACCCTTAACAAGTCTATAATTTACCCTTCATTTGCCCTAAGCCAAACTGATATTGGCAAACTACGTATGCTAATAAAATGGGCATTGGTATGCGCTATCCTTATGAAGGAAGACAGAATCCAAGATAGATGTATAAATAAATAAATAAATATATATATATATATATATATAAACGCAAACAAAAGAAAATACGTGTGCTAACAAAATATGCAAAACAAAAGAAAGGGAAAAAAAAGTATAACAGATTATAATAAGCAGAAAGGACTGAGGGCTGAGGGCTCATAAATCAAAATTAAAACAGAATAAAACAGCTTAACAAAACTAACAAATGTCAAATGTAATAATCACTGACAAAGTACAATAATACCACTACACGCTTCAATGAAGAAGATGACACCGTTAAATTCAGATCTTGAATGATCTTAAGGATTGACATTAATGCACACTTTCTGATGTATAATTTTTAGCAGTTAACCTGCAACTAATATGGGCGATACCTGCGCCCATGACCACCATCATTACTGTGCCTTCCCCTATTTGAACTGCCACTACTCTTGCTGCCACCACCACCACCACCACCCCCACCCCTGCCACCTCCTCTCGGATGTGAAGGTGGAGTATGTGGCTGTGCTCCTGGCTGTTGCCTGCAAGGATAAGAAGAAAATGGAACGTCAATCTACAGGTACAATAATTAGGATGTCACATAAAGCAATTCATATTTCTCCATTTATATCCCAGTCTTGAGAATTACAAGTACACTTGAAATATTGATTATCGACTCACTTAAAGGTGCATCAGCCAATAATTTTGTAATTTATGCTATTTGATACCAACCAACCATTTATTTTGCTAACATATGGAACTAAAAAGACCATGAAAGTGGAGGTTCAATAAACCTTATTTTGGGCCATAAACAGCTGTAGCCCCTAAAATTCACGTCACCAGTCTCTGTTTGGTAGCAAATCAATCATACAGTGCACTTAAAAGTTTGATTGGAAAACTAGTATCCTTTTGGATTGTAGAAGGGAGGGGAAAGGAGAGGAAATTTGTCAAAATCGTCAAAATGAGCTAATCAAAGAAATATTATTGTTTCCTATTCTTTATGCTGTTTCCAAGATCCAAATAGCCTAGCATTTTTCATGAGAAAATAAACAGACCTAATCCTGGAGGAGAAATGGCTCCAAAAATTGCCTATCAGTTCATGCAAAGTAGATATAGGCTTCTTATAAAAAGCATCAGAAAGAACGAAGTGACCAACTGGCCTAGTGGGTCTTCGCAACACGCTATGCAAGTACTAGGCATTAAGAGGAAGATCATATCAAAAGCAAAAGACCTGAAGTTGAGACTCATAGAGCATTAGTTTATGGGTCCAATGGATCGAAGAAAGACTTCCAGTCCAAATTTCTGATGTAATAACACCAGAATCTGCATAGAGGAGTTTTAAGATACCTTTATACAAGGCCAATGAGTTCTACCTCCACTAGAACCCCCTCCCCTCCCCTTATAAGCGTTACGTGGAGGGTAAGATTGTTGCTTCAAGACTCAATGGGTGTGTTTATAACTTACCCCACCAAAAAAAAAAAAAAAAAAAACCTCTCATATGAGGCTCATTGTAATGCTACAATCCTAACCCTCATTTAGTCCCAAGAGGAGAGGAAAGGGACAATCCAAGCACTTAATTATGCATCATTTTAATCTTAGGAATTCATCTAATTAGAAATCAAAACCCTAGTCACATGACCTTCTAAAGAGTCCAAAAACGTAGATCTCTCTATTAAACTGTAAATTAGAGAAAAATATATAAACAAAAATTTCCAAGTGGGTCACAGTCACGTTTTACCTAGTATAGTCCTTTATTAATACTACACTAGTAAATAACTTCTTATATTGGATTTATATTTATATTCTTTTTGATAAGTAGAATGTAGAAACCATATATGGGATTTATACTGTGACAATCCCACTATCAAATTATATAATCTCCTCATGCTTAACATGCACCTAAAATTTCATATCAATCACATGCCATTTACCATCCAATCAATAAATTCACGTTTGTTTGCGTTCACATGCATGCATTTGTGTGTGTGGAGCCCCAAATTTCATATCAATTAGATGTTATTTACCATTGCATGTGTGTGTATCAGATTTCATATCAATCAAATGTCATTTACTCATTTACCAACCAATTGATAAATTCGTGTGTGCGGGTGGGCTGTGCAAGCATGTGCATTTGTGGGTGTGTGTGTGTGTGTGTAAAAAACAGTTATAATTAAACTCACAATAATAGATAACCAAATCTAATAAACCAAAGGCCCATTGGGCCTCTTAGGCTTCTTAGATCTGCATCACTAAATAAATCGATTACTTGCCCATGCAGTGAATCTCAATGGATACTAAAGCTGTTAAAATTGGACAAGAGAGAAGGAATTTACATGAAAAAAATTGCAGATGCATAATTAATAATGTAATATCTGTAAGAATAAGCCTGTCTATAGCATGGATGTGCTTACAGAACATATCCGATCCGTCCATCAGGCAAAAGCATTGGCATCATTGCCAAACCAGAAGGAGTTGGTCCCCTCCCATACATCATGGGCTGCAAAACATGTCCAAGTATCAGCAAAAATCTAGATTTGTCAATTACAAGTGTAAAAAGTAAACAAGATGAGCAAAATTTATTGCAGTGGTACTCAGCAGCAAAGCACGTATATAATATGTAATAGGCTAATAGCACTGTTTAAAGACCAATAACAAGTGATTTCATTTTTTTATTTCATATTATATATATGATAGAAATTTCCATCCTAAAGACACCACACTACAAGGGAAGTCCTTGGGTCGAGTCTTTGTAAATTCATCCCAAACAAAGAGAACCCCTCCTCAACACACACAAAAAAGAATGAAACCCCTCACCCAGCCTCTAAGAGGACTCAACATAAAGTACATATGCGTGTCGTTATGGGTGTGGAAGAGTGTAATCCCCCACCCACCCAACACCAAAAAAATAAAAAGGAATGAAACCTCCCACCAGCCTCAAAGAGAACTCTAACAACATAAAGGATATATGATACATGTATACATAAATAAATGCGTGTATAAGTAGCATAGGAGAAGCGGTTAAGCAGGCTTACTTCTCAAATTTAAAATGACCATATGTAAGACACCAGCACATTTTCTCAACTACAGGCCTTGTATATATAGGCAAAGTTTAATTCCTATGAAAACTCCAAATTGTTATCCACTTGACTCTTTTTTGGGTGGGATGGGAAGAGAGAGAGGGGCTTTTTGGGGGGGGGGGGGGGGGGGGAGGGGGTTGTGGGGGGTGGTCAACTGTCACCCCAAACTTTCTCAATTGCCGCTATGTCAAATAACAAGTCTCTTGGGATTCAACCAGAGGGGCCCGGCTAGAACACACTTTCGAAATGCTGCTTAAGAGCCCTAGAACAGAAATTGCATCACTTTACTTTAAATTTATCAATGTAAATATATGAGGAGCGTATTGATGAGCTACTAGATATTTTTGGGAATTTTTTGAATGAAATACAATTTTTAAGTATTTACTATATTCATTGGAACATTTTCTTTAAGTTCCTTGGTTCTAGTCTACAAAAGGGTGTTTTGGGCACATAAGAGAGATCTGTCATGATGATGGTTATTAGACACATAGCTCTTTGCCTATTCCCACGTGCTCTTCTTATCTTTGCTGCATTTCCCAAACCATCATCTTATTTCTTCTTGTCTGTAATTATTTTCTATCTTCAACTCTCATGATAATGGGAGGCATAATTACCAAAAAGCAAGGGGGAAAAAAAGATAGTGAGGTTCTTGGAAGACTTTTCTATTGTTAAGTTACACATGCACCCAGCAAGTGTTGAGCCCACAATGTAATTCTCCACCGTACTTTTACAAGTAAAGAAGGTGGCATTTAAACTAGAGTTCATTAACAATCAGAAGACCTTATTAGCCACCATTGTTTCTTACATACTATTCTCTCTAACATCCTTTTCTTTTCCTCATACCCACCACCAATTGTCTAGGAAGACTGCATTGCATCGTCACCCTCCCATTTTTTCCTGTTCCTACTTCTTATCCTTGGATGCACAGATATGGACATTCGATTCAGGAAACAACACAGCGTGAATATGGTGGGGAGACAAAGAGATATACTTTTATAATATGTATGCCAACAAATTCCTTAAGCAGTTCTATTAATCAGAATGCAAGTCAAAAACAGAAACTTCTTCCTTCATTTTCTCTCCATCTCTCTCTCTCTCTCTCTCTCTCTCTCTCTCTCCCTCTTCTTATCCTAGTCTTCTGTTCCTTTCTAAGAGGTCCCCTCTCTATATATATAAAGTCCCTATACTTTTTTATAATAACATGAAAAACCTCATTTGGAGAAGGTACTTATTGGTTTCTATGGAGTTCCTATAAATATCTTTTACATAGACCAAACAAAAAAAGCCCTCATTTTCTAAAGTAGATATTACAAGCTTTTCCTGCATATTGTATTGTAGTGTTTTTAATATATTTTTTCTTACCTATCAAAAACAAAAAGTAGATATTACAAGCTTTCCCAATGTGTCTAGGCCCTTCTTGACCATATCAAAAACATTTTCATGATGATTCGTTCACTTCACTCACTCTTGTTTTAATTGTAAAGTTATATATTAACCCAGTGGAACTTGATCCACAACTCACCCTTGATCCCATTATTGTAGGAGGAAAAACATGCCATCCAGCTGAAGGTCATTGGCAGTTATCACACATTTTTTTAGATAATAATACTTAAGAACTTCAGAGTATTTGTGTATTCATTTCATCTATAAAGTTGTCCAAGGCACTCTGAGACCCTACTAAGGCTCGAAGCCAACACAAGAAAACAAGCATGCATCGATAGAAACAAAGGGTACTCTAGAAGATTTGCTCGGGGCTGTTCACTTTAACTTAATCAGCTGGTATCTTGAAATCTCTTTGCTTGAGGGGGTGGGAGTGGAAACTTCTGAGAGAGCGCTTCACAAAAGAGATCCTTAGATCTTTTAAAACATCTTTTTTTTTGGTATTTTATTTCAATGGGCTTGTATTTGGGGTCTTACACAATGTATTTCAATTTCTGCTTTCTACAATCTGTTAGCTGTTAGCTTTAGCTCTTGAGCTTTTTGTATTTTCTTCAGGTCCAAAGTGTTCATCATCATGAATGCGATGTTCATTTTTTCAATAAAAGTTTTATTACCTATCAAAAAAAAAAAGGAAAGTTCAAGCTTTTTTTTTTTTTTAATAATATTTATCACAACTGAGCACATTAGGATTGTATGAAAGCATTTGGTTTTTTAGCACGTTCACCCTAAGAGTTTCCACCCACCTCACAAAGAGATGCAAAATTTAAATAAAATCAATAAAATAGACTGCAACTTTTGAATCAGAACTACCAACATATTTTATCAGGCTATGACCTAAAAGTAATGTACAAAAGCAACAATTAATGTTCATGTAAAACACCTAAATCATGACAGTTACTGAACAAGGCTCAGAACTGCTATTATGTACATAAATATTCCCTTTATAAGAAAGAACATACACAAATGAGTAGAGTGACACATTTAAACAGTACTCACCTGTGCAAAGCCCGTGGCACCATATCCTGCACCACCATATCCTGCACCAAGAGCACCATAGGGACCACCAACCAAACCATAGCCAACACGAGGTGGATAACTTGGAAGTAGTCCTGCCTTCTGTGAATTTGATCCTCCAGACTTTTGATCCGCCTGTGGTTTTGCAAGAGAACACTCCAAAACTTGGCCTGAAAATCAGATCAAACCAAGCAATGTGAATGACTAATTAAATTTTTTTTTTTTTTTAAAGTAAAATGCATTAAGAAACAAATGAATGATCACCATCAAGTTCATATTTTTCTGTATTCTTCAGCGCCTTCATGGCACTTGACCTCTCCCCAAAATGTACAAAACCTATTCTACTTTTTTCCTGTCCAGATTTTGCTGGTGGCAGAACCACTTTTGTGATTTTCCCATGATGTTCAAATAGCTTCTTTAGCTGGTCTTGGGTAACATTCTTTGGTAAATTTTTCACATATACTGCCTTCACCTGTACAATACAAGCTTAAGTTCTTCAAGAGCAATGCCCCAAAGACTGCAATGAAATTCAACTACCACCAAATCCTGAAAACTAGTTTAGAACAAAAAGACGACAAGAGTCTGACATATTTGAACCTGTCACCAATGTCAAGCATTAACAATGGCATTGATGTTCCCAATGGCAGAGGGAGGGGGGGAGGCATGCCCCCCACCCCAAAAAAAAAAAATCTGGCTCAGTTCCAGTTACTTTAACTGAAATAATTGGTCCTCTAGTATGGACAGGAAGCAATAACTTTTATATAAACAAAGGAAAAATTTTACAAGACCTGTGAAGCAGCAGAAGAATCAGCATTTTTAGGGTCAGCCCAGCTCACAGTTGGGGCATTATCACCTAGCTTAAATTTGGGATTCATCATCTTCTGCCTTGAATACTCAGCACATGCATGGTTATGGTAGTCAACAAAAGCAAAGCCCCGGTTATTGCTTGGATTCTTTGCATCCTGTGACCAAGAGTTTAATAAATTGAGTACAAGACACTTGTCACTGACACAAAAGAACTAAACCACTGGCTGTGGTAAAACATAAATTTTTTAAATGTACTGGGAATTCTGAATATAAACAAAAATGAAATAAATGATCTCAACTATTAATAATAACTACCCTAAAGACATATAACTAGTTCAAACTGACCTTAACAAGTTCCACAGCAGTAACTCCAGGCCCAACTTCCATGACAATCTTCCTTAGATCCTGCTCTCCCCAGCTTCTAGGAACATTACCAATGAACAAACGGTGCTTTGCTTGAGATGTTGAACATTTTATTTTTTTACCCTGGAGAGAGAGAGTTTACACAAAAGCATTCAACAATTGCAGCATACATAAATAACAGCAAATGGCCATAATAATAATAGAAACCTTTAAAAAGCTCTAAGGAATACTTCTCTTAATCCTTTAGCTAACAATAATAATTTTACGTCAAATTCAAAACATGCCAACAAGTCCTCAGCTTATGTGGGGAAAAAGGCAATAAGAAATGATGCACAAAAGGTTACGTTACCTTGAATTCAGTACTATTCAGCTCATCAATGGCTTTAGAAGCTAATTCTGCACTTCTAAAGGTCACAAATGCAAAGCCCTTGTTCTCACCAGAATCTTTGCCTTTCATAATCCGAACCTGTTGTCACAGACCATAGTGGCATTGATATAAATTTTCACAAAAGGAACTTATAAGGTTGCTTTCTATAGAAATGGAGCTAACCTCTGTAACTTCCCCTATAGATCCACAAAAAAGCTCCAAGTCCTCCTCTGAAGCATCATGGGGAATGCCACCTATGTACACTTCAGAACCATGTGGAGGAAGGGCAAGAAGTTCAGCATGTTTATTTTTCTCGTCCTCATCTTGAACATTCATCTCGTCATCAGCTCCATTTGCATTATCAGTATCCTCTTCTTCTACTTCTTCCACCTCCTCCTCCTCCTCTTCTTCTTCCTCCTCTACTTCTTCCACCTCTTCTTCTATTTCTTCAACTTCCTCTTCTTCCTCTACTTCTTCATACTCAACCTCTTCTTCCATCACCTCCTCAGGATCATTGTCCTCATCAAGATCAACTTTCTCATCAGACTCAACTGGCTTTTCAGGCTCACTTGGCTTTTCCACTTCAACTGGCTTAGCATTTGCCCTTGTCCGTGGCATCTTATGTATCTAATTAAACACGCTGGCAAGGCAACTGTGAAGAAGGCACAGAGGCCAGAAGAATTTATGGGAAGAAGTATACACATGCCGAAAGGAGGAAACAAAATGAAAGGCCAAAAGGAGTTGCAGAGTATGAATTTCAGTGTTTTTGGTCAACAGGGTATGAATTTCAACTAAACCCACATGATGAGATAAAGACTCAAGGGGGTTGCAATGTGAAAGACTTTTACCAATGGGATAATGATAACATTAGTAGCAGTACTAACAAGACCGGTAAAAGAGATTTCTGAATGATACTTATAATGATCATGAAGGTGGTGCAAATTTTCAAATCATGAATTTCTTGAATCAGAATTAGGCTGCTGTAAAAAAAACATATAGGCCAAAGCAAAAAAAAAAAGCCTTTCACTATCTTCATCCCAAAGGGTGCACGTAACCCCATAAAATTTAAGAATAGCAAAGAAGCACAAAATGTAACCAAATAATAATAATAATAATAGTAATAATAAATTAAGGATAATTGAAGGCGACACACCATACTCAAAAGAAGTTTCCAGGGTTATGCTTAAGAGTCATTCAGATATGAAAGGAATGAGAGAGCTCAAACAAAAAGGAGAAAAAAGCCACAAAAATGGTCCAATTGTAGAAAATAATACAGTTCCAAATAAACGTACCAATTTTTTGCACCTTCCTGCAATAAATTTAGACATATAAGTTGAGATCAGGTATTTGGGATGGACATTATAGACATGTTTTACATAACCAGTACACAAAGTATCAATAATTAAACACTTTATTTTAAAAAAAACAACTAAATTCTTACAATATCTCCTGAGAAGTAACATAACCCAATACTTAGAATTCATAAGACACAAGAGAATCAATAAACGATAGCGTGCCATCTTCATTTACAGACTACACAGTACATTTTTGATAAAGCAGAGAAGGTATATAAATCTACTATAAATTAATTTCATTATTTAAGGCAACTACAGACTATCTCAAATAGCATACATGAAGTATATGATAACAAACTGTTATCATAGGACTATATAACATAGAAGAAATATTCAATTTTCTACCATAACCCAATTAAGCCATATCATTCCCTTGATTATAAGAACCAATCTAAAATTCAAAACCCCAGAAAATCCAAGTCAAATATATGTCCCACCAAAACACAATAACAATCATTTACCAAATTCACCCAATTACTCATATTAAATCTACACGCATGACCTTTTATTTTAAACTTGATACCGACAAAGGGTTATCCGTAAAGTCCCCTTTTCAGAACATTATATTCTTCCACCATATCATCAGATCATACATTGACACTCCTTAAGAAAGTTTATAAATAATTTCACGCATTTGTGTATAAAAAAAAAAAAAAAAAAAGTTGCTAAGTTTTCATATCCAGCAAGTTCCTTTAAAATGTGAGAGAGCAAAAAATAAACATGCAATATCCCTCTCTACATAACCGGAATTATAAATGTAGCAGTAAACATGTTTTTTCACATAATAAGAATTTCGAGCTCCTTGATGAAAACATCTTATTATGCCATTTTTAAAACCAGAATGAATAGATATTTTCTTCTGCAAACATCTAAAAATTGGTTATAAATTTGTGGGTTCCATAAGCCTTTCCATTTAAGGAAATCATTGACATGGCCAAATGACATATTTTTTGGAAAACAGGACCTCTTCAGAAGATCCATATAGAATACAAATCCCTACTAACTACCAGGTTACCAGTAAGAAACAGTAATATAATGCCACTATAATTTCCCCTCAATCGTTTTTCGATTATTATCGAGCTAGATAAGCAAATTCAACCTACCCAAAAGAGTAAACAAACTATATATCCATAAACACACACAAAAAATTTAGAATCATAACAGGTACAAATCCAATCAAGTTCAAGTCCAAAGTTCTTCATACTTAAGGAGCTAAAAATTCATGTATCTCAGAAAGCTCATGCAATAGCACACCAAACCAAACCACACCACACCCTACAAATTAAAAACCAAAAAAAGCTCCAAACTTTGGAAACCCCAGTTGAAATGCGCAAAAACCCATCTCTTAAATACCAAAACTAAGCTCAATCTGCATTCAATTTCAACAAAAAAAAAGTCACATTATGTTGCCACCATGACAATCACTCCCCAACAAATCAAACACAAAAAAAAAAAAAAAACAAAAAAAAAAAAAGGAAAAAGACAAAAGGTAAGATTTTTATCACAGAAAAGGCAAATTCTAGAGAGAGAAAGTGAGAGTTTTAGAGAGAGAGTGTACCGGAGAAGCCACCTGCGGAGACTTTTTTGAATGTTAAAGTTTGAACAGCGAAAACTCGGAAAAACTGCAAGATCTAATTATTTTTTGCTTTTAGTATGTAATAAAAATAATTATTGCTCTTTTCCATTTTTTATTTTTTATTTTTTATTATTTACGGATAAGAAGCCCTAGACTAACAGTAATTACGTTATGAGCCCTAGACAAAAAGAGAGTTTTATGTAAATTTTGGGGGTCCCCAATTATTGTGAAGGGGATTTTGTAATAATTATTAATCATGCAGAAGATTTATTAACTTATATTTTTTGCCAAATTGGGGCTCCTTTTATTTTATTTTGATTTGACCAAAAATTGTAGGTCTTTCATTGCAGAAATTGGGTTTTGTGAGCAGTAATTAGCGGGTCGGATATGTTTTCAAAGGTAAAATATAGAGGAATGTTGTTGGAATACTCTTTCAAATATGTAAGTTTCAATATTAATAATAAGAGGAATTTAGGATAATGGGTCATTTATAATAAGTCATGGCCCGGTTAATGGTTTTTATTTTTTAGATACAACAAAATTTTCAATTTTTTGGTATTTGCTTCAAAATGGTCGTTCTTTAATCTTTACCAACTTAATTCTTAGTTATAAACAAATTAATAACCACAAAAAAAAAAAAAAAAAAAAGCTCAATTCAAACTCATTTCCTACAATATGTTCTACTTATAAAAAAGCAAGTGTAATTTTCTTGTCAAATGACAAATGATTAGGAAAGGTTTTCTTTTAATTGTTCTCTTTTTCCATTTGAAACTTTACAAACCTTAAATCTCTAAACCTTCATATAAATAATTAATTTTTTTTTAATTTAAGCAACATGGTTTTTTTTAATTATTATGAGTTTGTATTAAATTTATAACAATAACAATATAAATCATGTATTTTTTTAAGTGGTTTAAGTAGATTGAATTTGTGTCAACCCAACATGTCTAATGTTACGTAGGTTGAAATGAGTCGTGTCACATTCATATCAACCCAACGTGACCTATTTATTAAGTGTGTCAAATGAAAAATTTCGTGTCAATTGTCAAACTCACTTCACTAACAGGTCGTATTAGGGTTGAAGGATCATGATACAATTATTAAATAAGTTGGATTCAAGTTGAGTCATTTAGTCAAATACTCTTACCTCGACACAACATAAACATGACACGCTAACCCAAATTGACACCTATATTATAACCCGATGATAATGAAATCCTTTGTAGTGTCCCATATCAATAGTTAACTGATTTTCCTTTAATAATAGACTTAAATTCTAAATCCCCATCTCAATTATACTATCAAATTATTATTAATATATATATATATATATAGATGGGTTCAAATTACACCTGGTGTAACTCTAAGTAATGTTACACCACTCAATATTTTTTAATTGGATGTGAATATTGACAAATCCACCGTTAGATTACATTATCTTTGTATATTCTTTATGCTTGCAAAATTTCAAGGTGATCAAAAATTAATATCTATGTCATCAATCAATTGTTAAAATTCAAATTTTTGTAGTTTAAAATAATGCATAAGATATGAGTTTATGGATCACACGGTAAATAGTATCCAATTAATATGAAAATTGGCATGCATGTTAAGAACCTATAGAACATGTAATTCAACGGTTGGATTTTCAAAATATTAATTCAATAGCAAGTTATTGGGTGGTGTAACGTTACTTAGAGTTACACCGGGTGTAACTTGAACTCAACTCATATATATATATATATATATATGTACTATCAAAGTCTCTATTTTTTTTTATTTTTTTTTATAGCCAATAAAAAGTTGTTTAGAATATGAATTACGCATTTGAAACACAGGATTTAAATCCCTATTTATTAGATTTATTTAAAGGTACAAAGTGCAAACTTTTCATACACCTTTTTCTCTTTGCCAAATCGCTATTCCTATTCCTCGAAGGCGAGATGCACATGGCTCGTTTTAGTGATAAGGGGACTCGATTGTAAGCTAATAGGCCTCTCTCTAACAAATAAGCAAAAATGGGCTGAGCTCCTCCATTTTAGTACTTATTTTACACACATTTGTCTCCATTTTATGATGAATGCTATTTTTTATCAGAGTAAGACACATTAGTTTTTGGTGTGGCCAATGTTTGAACCTCTTATCTCTTAATGACACGAATTAGCTAAACAATTATAAAGTTTACTTAATTATCTGACTTGCTATATTACTTAACATTTGCCTTTACTTACTTACAATAATGTCCGTGACTTCTGTACCAACCCACATGTGATTGCCTTTATGAAAGGAATATCGTAATATCATTTTTTTTAGGGAGGATTATCATAATATTATTGGGCATGAGTATATTATCCAATTCAGATGCCAGCTCCCAAGTCGTCCAGGTCACTTCCACATAAAAATGGTTTTACTCCCAAGTAAGACAAACATCTTTGCATATTTTTTGATAAGAATCTTACCCTTTAGAGTTTAGACATGGTTATAGCCAGCAAGCGAGAATACATTTAGAAATGAAACAATCCTTATCGCCATTCAGTTGTTTGATGGTGTTTTCATTACTAGGAGATTATTTCTTACCAAAATATCTGAAATATGTATTTTCTAACCCGCATAAGAGCTAAAAAAATCCCAACATTAGTAATGTTTTTACTTCTCGCATGAATGATAAATCTTATCATGAATTTAATTATGAAACATTCCATCACCTCCCTATAATCCATAGGCTTACAATAAAAGGGGGTCAAACCTCTCACGACATGCTTGTCTTTGACAAGGGTCCTCTTTTAGCTTCTCTCTCACCTCCTTCGTTGACCACACACCCTTGCCCTCCATCTCCATGGCATGGCTACGACATTTTTTTTAAATCAATAGTTAGATTGATTTAAGAGAAAGGGTCAAGACTGACATCTCTTGATGTACTCATCTTCCACCCCTGTGCTACCTTAGCTGTGGTCTTGGACACAACTCTCTGGCAAGTGGCAACCATTTATATGCCAACCTCACTAGATGGACTTCCATCATTCTCCTCCTTCACTAATTACAGCCCATTTGCTTGCTTGGCTGACGGATCCCACAATTTTCTTAAATCAATATAAGTATTCATTTGTGCGAATGATACTCCCCTCCTAACTAATCTCAAAAAAATTAGATCTAATTTACTTAAGTAGTTCCCTGCATCAACACCCACCTTAAGGTGTTGAATGTACTGTGCCATTCATTTGAGCAATGACTTCAATCAAAAGCATAGGAGCCAGTGTGAATTTATCCGAACCTCAACCATCCTCTTTGGTTTTTCAATCACTTGAATATAATCATGTAGATTTCATCAGCAATAAAGTTTTAATGCAAAACTATTCTGTGAGTTGAAAAGTTACAAATACCCCATTAGGCAAATCTTAAATAGTAATTGGCAAAAGTGTACAGAAAGTAGAAACAGTCCAGACTAGCAAACTCATTTTCATATGTACACAATCCCAGCTATGCCAATGCCTAATAGGGGGGAAATATGTAACAACATCATTCATCTCTTTAAGTTCAATGGTTTTTTCAAGACTCCATAAATAGTTAAATGCTTTGCAGTGATTTGCATCCCATTTCAAAGGATAAATTGCCATCAAATGCTATGGACTCAATGGAAAGAGTTGGTTCTATAAGAGATGTCCAGAAGTTCCATAGGCAAGGAGAGATCAAAAGCTTACTGAAGCAATAGAATTAAACAAGCTACGCAAAATATCTGACCGTTCATGTGCTAGTCTTTCCAACATTATTGCGTGCATATCAAGAAGACTTGAAAGTTAATATCAGCTATCACCTGCTGGCTCTGGGGGCCCTCTTGCTACTCGCATAACAGAATCAAAATGTCTACTTGGCCTTGCAGGGTCTACAAAAATGGCACGTCCATCTAGAAACTGCAAAAATTATCACTTTTCACATTATTAAATGAACTGGGAAAAAAAACAGAGGAGGAGGAGGAGATCATGTAATCTTGCCTTCCCGTTCATGTCCATCAAGGCCCTCTTGGCTTCATCCTCTTTAGCAAAACTCACATACCCGTAACCTTTTGATCTGTTTCTGACTTTATCCCTTATTATTTTAGCTGGAAAAGGAGAAGAGCTGGATGTCAAAAGATTATCGATATGGAAAAACATTGATGCAAGGGTTGGCAGCAACAGTAGTTACCTTCAGTAACTTCACCAAATTTTGAAAAGGCTTCAGCTAATGTCTCTTCTGTGGTGGAGAAAGATATATCTGCAACAAATTCAAAACCAAAAAGAAAAAAAATTAGAAGCATACATGCAACAAATTCATGAGGTATGAATAGCAAAAGAGTTGTAAAGCTGGGTGTGTCAAAGGATATAGCTCCAAGAGTAAAGAACATGCTGTAATATTGGTTACTCAAGAGTAAATTGTATGGCCTAAATATTCTAGATACCTTACACATACATGTGTAAACGTGTGTTATGCATGACATTCAAGATATTCCATCGAAATATCATAGCAAAGCTCATCTGCTTTTCCCAATTTAAATATTGCAATAGCATAGTTTCTTTATGTATCAGAATTAAACTCAAAGGGGACAGAAAAAAGTAATCAGATGAAATTAAACTTTGATAAGCAAAACTCTGCTTTGACAATGGGTATATAGTACAGTGTAGACAACTAAACAAATTATACCCTGTATCCAGCTTAGAAATAAGTTGAAAGTGACCCTAAGCAGATACACACTCAGCAGCCATCCTTCAACAGATTAATAGATGCTTATAATGAGAATCTGATAAAAGGGGTTGCAGTAGGTTGTTTAACTACGTATCAAAATCTTGGACTCAACAATATCACTTGTGCGTAGCTGAAAAATATAATTTCTGAAGCATTACAATAAAGTTTAATTCTGATTGAGGTTTAACCATTATGAACCTCAAGTGTAAAATTTCAGTCATATTTTCATCAGATAGGCAAGAAGATGAAGTAGTAGTGCATCCTCAGCTTATACAAGAACAAGGGTCTGCAGTACAACCACCAACTAACTTTACCAATGAATCAAGAGTGTGGTTTTGAAGTCTTCGAATCTTATCATATACAAGTAAAACATGAAAAAAATTGTTGATCTCTATTAGGAACATAACACAATAGAAACCCTTTGTTGACTTAAGGGTCATAAATGATAATTGCTCATCTTTCTAACCTCTACCCTTCTCTTTTGATGACTTAAAATCTATATATTTATGGTTAAAATATTGAAGATTTTGATGACTTCCACTTTACAACTGGTCAGAACTGAATCCTAATGCAATGGAACAGGATTTTCAGTTCAATTGTACCAAGCTCCTGTTTTATACAACAACATACGCACACATAATTGGAAAGAGGACTGAACAGATTTCTTTTCTAGTTAGTCCTACATAATTCTCCAAAACCTAACACCCCAAAAGCTAGATATAAAGCATAATTACCAGAATATAAAATCAAAGCTTGCTAATAATATACAGAGGCAAAGGCAAAAGTGACTAGCGTTACAGTAGATGTCAACAACTGTACAAAGCTCCCACTTTTGCAGCCTTACCCAATTCTTTTATTGTTTGGAAAGACTGATTCCCGAACTCAAACCCGCAACCCGACCCTTTTGATGGAAGGCGCTTGGCATCCCAACAATGTCCAACCTCTTTGGAAAGGCTAAGAAACTCTCCCTTTTTTTTTTTGTTTTGTATATCACTTTTTTTTGTAATTTAAGAATACAAAAATTGCAAAGCAATGATAACAAGTAGTGAATAGTTTAGTTAGTTAAGTAGTACATGGTTTCATAATGTTGTCAATCAGGTGTAAAATGCTATGATTCTCAATCCCCACGTTTTCTCAGTATCAAATGGAGGTATATAATGCACAAAAAGAGAAACCTCAGTTCCAGAAAGAGAGTGAGAGAGAGAGAGAGAGAGAGAGAGAGAGAGAGGGTGGTACATACCTTTGACGAAAAGCTTAGAAGAGAATCCTCTGAAGAAGAATAGCTGAGGGTTGGGATGTGAGATATGGGTGTATAGGTTGTGGGATATTCCCCTTACAGCCGCCATTAGTGTGGAGAAGAAAGAGGCAATCGAGGACGAGGAGGTATTACTATTTCTATTTGTTGATTAATCACTTTGCTGCAAAGCAGTGCCTCATTCATCACTGAGACTCATCAGTGCGTGTCTATAGACTCTATACCATTACCCAGAAGCTCACATCATTTGAGAAATGGGCTTTGGCATTTCATGAGCAAGGTCCACAGTATTTTCCAAACCCATAAACCGATCAACGAGGCTAGTCGGGCGGGTCCAAAAATCTCCAATCCATACATTACACGTGTACTTTTTTAAATATATTTTCACATTCTATCTTTTTTTTTTTTTTTTTTAATTCTATTTTTCTTTTCCTAAGATAAAGAGGGCAGAGTGTGTGAGAAATAAAATAAATTTTTTTATTGGTGTGACAGAGTACACCAAATATTTTAATGCCAAAATTATGTTTAGGGAAGCTATAGTGCTCTCCACACCAATAGAGTCATGGTAGTCTGTAGCTCATCCAAACAATTTTCCTAAGATTGTTGGAGCTTGATTTTGAGGGTTTAGTATATAGTGATGGTTTGGATTGTGAGTTTTGTTGCGTTGCGTTTTGCAACTATGTTTTCTTTTTTCTTTTTTCTTTTTTCTGCACTTTGTTTATGTTTTTAGAAGCAAAAATTACCGTTCTGTTCATATACTGTTCACAATTAAAAAATATTAAAAATGGGTCCCACGGTATTGTTTATCCATTTAAAAATTATTTTGTTACAGTGTTTTCAGCAACAATCAGTTTTCAGTAACTTTCAGCAACAATAAGTTGTATCCAAACAGACCTATAATATGAAAAGAATTTTGGGTTTTTCCTAGTCTATCAGAGATGCTTTTAGAATTGGGTTTTGAGATTAGATGACTCAGGTAGGTTATCAATAAATTTTACCAAAAATATGATTTTATTTTCTTAAAATTAGAATTTCACAACAAAAAAAACTTGCATTTTGAAATCTACTCTAAAATAAAGTGAAACTTAGATCTGGTTTGTAAAAATAAGTTGTAGAGAAAAAAAGAAGATACTAGAATGTTGTGTATAATTGTATATCTCTATATTACATATCAGCAGCTTGTAAGATATTTGGGCTGCTTATAAGACACACACCCTAATTCTCTAGGGTAGGCGAGAGTAGAAATTAAGTACTTTTTTCTTCTATAAATAAGTATTTCAAGAAGTATTGCATGATACAGATAGAAACAAAGCAATATTGAGAGACAATGAACATACTATATATATAATAATGTAAAGTCAGTTGGTCTGAAAATAATATGTGAAATAATATATTTTAATTGGAAGCTATTGCGGTAATTAAAAGCCAAAGTAAACGGTTGCTAAAGACCCAATTTATCAAAAGACTGACATCATAGTAAAATCCAACTAGCAAGCTTATCTCAGGTTTCAACCATTTCCATTTTCTTGTCTTTATATTTCTTTTATTTTTCAACAAAAGAATAATCTGAAAAATAATTAGGGTTCTTTACAAAGCCCTCGTGGGCCACATATTTAGTGGAGAGTTGACTCTTTGGCCCAATTAGGTAAGTTAAAGGCCCAATATGGTATACTCAACCAAAAAGGACAAGTGGAGAGACCCTAAACACCATTCTGGAATCTGGACTCAAAATTCAGCCGACAACATCTACTTCCTATCCTAAACATAATAAACTTGAAGTTATTACAAAAATCTTCTCGTGTTTCCAAAAATAACACAATTTTTGTACTTTCACCGTTGAAGATTTTTGAGAGGAGAAATTCAGATTTTATGGAAAATGCATAATCGGTAGTTCATACACTATGATTATACTAGTTAGTAGTTTTTTTTTTTTTTTTTTTTTTTTTTTTTTTTAAGTTGGAGATTAACGTTTATATCTGCGGCGGCAGCACTTAAGAAATATTGGGGCAGTGGGGCTATCTATATAATATCAGAACAGAAACAATAATTTTGAACTTGCATCTGATATCAAACACTCCCTAAAACAAATTAGCCACCCCAAATGCAAGCCGCAATATGCCTACACTACCAGATTTCCATATCAAATTCTACTATTTTTTGTTATTAGTATATAGTAGCAAGTATTCCTTTCTTAATATGCAGTAAAATCAGTTAAGTACATAGCTAAAATCCGCAATGAACAGGTACAAGCCCACAAAAGCAGTAAAAAAATCACTATACCTTCGGATTTATTGGTTCCCACCATTGATGAAAATTAAACATTAATCTTACATATTTTGGAATCTGATTTGGGTTTCAGAACAATTGTAATTATAAAATCAATCTTGAAAACAGAAAAGAAGATAAAAAATAAAAAATAAAAAATGAAGAAGAACCAGTCAATTAAGGAAATAATTGCTACACTGGTGCAAAAACATTGTTCAATTAATGCCAACAAATATAGATCTAAGAACATCAAATTAAGATTAAAAAAGACATCACGTATGGTGAGTAATTATTTGATTTCACAATCTATTTCAATCAATTCCTGAGTTGCAAGACCCTTTGAAGAATCAGCAGTAGTACCATTCATCTGGAAAACTTTGCATGCAATCCTATCTACCTCGTCTCTGTCAAGCACTTCAACTTTGAAAACACCAACCTCAGCCACAATTTCAAACCCTCCCCAGAACCCACTGCGCTCAAGCTCACCAAATACATTAGTCTCAATCTGCTCCTTCAAGTACTCCAACAAGTTATGATCAAGGTTCAACCCGCTCAACTCATGGGACACGTAAAGTTCCCGAAAAGACGGTAACGCCATGACGAGGAGAGGAATCTCGAGACAAGCATGGAACGTTGGGCTTACTATGTCTTCAATGACAATGTTACTGGAACTTGGGTTGAGTTGGACTTGTAGTTGGTTGCGCTGTGTTATGCGCAATTCGATGATGCCCATGTTGGAGATTGGTAGAGAGAGTGTTGGGTTGGCTTCGTAGAGAGCAAAGGTGCAGTAGGTTTCGGGGGTGGAAGCCATTGACAACAAAAGAAAGAATCTTGAGAGGAAAGAATAGAAGTGCTCTGGTTCAAGTTTTTGTGAGAGAGGTGTGTTTTGTACTTGTATATTTATACAGAAAGTTACGTTGCAAGTGGCATGGGTTAATTTCTTGTAAACTTCGATTTTTAATAATTTTCTCCGACTTAATTTCGGAGAAGATAGAATACATTTTAACTGTCTTTCTTGAAGACTAAGTTTCTTTTTCTTTTTGGAAAATTGGAATATAAGTTTGTAAGTATTTTTTTTTTCCAATGCAAGATTTTCTATGTTTTTGTTTAATATTTTTGACATCATATCCTTCTTTATCAGTAATCCTAATAGAGTCCTTCCTATTCTCGGAAACCGCCTTCATAAAACTAATGGAATATTATAACATAAAATATTATAATAATTAATATTTTTGGTTTTTCTTTTGGGGTTTTTGTTTTCTACTAAATAGGTGTTTTAATTATCCAGGTTATAATACCTATTTCTTGGTACACAAGGATTCTTCACTCTTATAATCAGCATGAGAATGACAAATCTTTTGTCCAAGTTTTCTTCTAGGTTCTTTTAGGTTGTATTTGGATACTTGAATTTGAATTTTGATTTGGACTTGAATTTAAAAGTAATGGATTTGAAATGTCTTAATTCTAAATCTACAAATATTGAAATATGTCTTATAAATTTCTAATTTTTATAGGTTTAAAAGTTATTTCAAATTCAATGATTTTAAGATTTAAAATCCTTAGTGGATTTGTCAAATCCAAATCCTTAACCATTTGTAAACTGTCCAAACAAGATATTTGGATTTTAATCACTCAAATCTAAATTTGTATACCCAAATCTTGCAATCCAAACACAACACTAAGATTACAGCATTATTTGCATGGAACAAGTATTTTCAAGCAATGTGACAATCACGGATTGTGGCCAATACTTTTGCAATGATTGTTAGACTGACTATTTTTTTGTGAAGATAAATGAAGGACAAAGCAAAACGCATTTGGTGCATGGAACTCAAGTTGCGATGCTATTTGTGATGAATCCAAAATCAGGAGCCTAGTGAATGCAAGAGATCCGAGTCTAGCAGAGAAGTTTGATCGTATTCTTATTGAATCCTATATTGAGGATAATGAAAGGGTTAAGTGGTTTCCCAGTGTTCCACATTGTGGAAATGCTATGCGCCTTGAGGACCATGAAGTATTAAGGGAGGTTTGAACTTTGAACGTGCTTGTGGTCTACAATTCTGTTTTGGTTGCTCATCTGAAGTACACTCTCCTTCTTCATTTCTGATGTGGGAACTTTGGACCAAGGACTACAAGGATGAATCAGAGACGCCTAATAGCCTTGCTCGAATTTGTCACAAGCTGCTTGAGCGAATTTGGGGCCCTAGGAGAAAATTTTAAGCAGGGTATTTTATTAAATTTGATTATAAATTTAATTTTTTTTTCCTTGCTTTTTGAGAAGCAAAATTACTAATTAAGTTTTTGTATTCAATTTTCGCTAACATTTCCTCTCTTTTTTTTTTTTTCACTTTTAAGTAAAATACGTGTAAGATCTAGTTACACGCTTCAAGTGGGTTCCATAGTTTTCTAAAAAAGACCAAAAACAATGAAAAGAGTAAAGAGTCTAAAGACAAAGAAAAGTGAAAAAAATAAAAGCAAATATATGGGTGAAACCTTAGCAGTGTGCAAAAATACAACACTCAGAGAAACCAAAAAAAGGTGAAACTCAATAAGCCTACTGCCTACACCGATTAATGAGTTAGCCAACTAAAAAAAGAAGTGTTTTTTTAAGAATCAAAATGGAAAGAGTGAGAGTTTTTCTGCCTTTTGTTACTTGTCTATTGCGATAATTACTCTCTCTCTCTCTCTCTCTCTCTCTCTCTCTCTCTCTCTCTCTCTATATATATATATATATATATAAAGAAATAAACGTGAGTTTTCTTAATAAAATTGTGGTACAAACGTTTAATCCGTAGGATACTAAGATTTGTTTAGGAAAAAACGATTTAATTAGACCTTCATGTCATTTTAACTTTTTTACTTTGTGAGATGGGCCTTAAGCGGCTAGAAAGAGCTTATTTCTACTCAGCTTTCAATTAGTGGGCCTTAAATAATTTAGGCGGGCCTTAAATTTTTTTGGTTTTTGGAAGCAATATAATATAATATATTAGTACTAGTGGGGGCCTTAGGCGGTGGCCTAATTGGGCTGTAGGTTCAGTCGGCTTTGTGCTTGAAAAAGATGGAGGTGCATTGTAAGGTGTAACTCTCGAGAAGGATTTTGTTGGATCCGCGGTGGCACTACTGGTAAGCACCATTCTACTACGGATAGTCTCTACTCTCGTAGTAGTTGTCGGCCATACGTAGAAGACCATAAGAGAAGAAGATTATTATGCATGTAAATACTAACTCATTGCCGTACCTTCATTGCTACAACCGATACAAAGCTCATACCCATTCTTTAAAGCTCGAAACTATGCTTAAAAAATCCATACAGGAAAAGATACGTTACATGGAAGAAAGACAACTGACACTTGAAAGATTTCAGTTGGGTAACAAATGGACTCTACAGACTGTTAAGGTCCAGGAGGGTTCTTTCATGTTCCAATGTATTTGCATATTACATGTTTGGGGTTTACTTATTTTAAAAGATGAAATGACAGAGAAGGAAAAAGAAATAAAGCAGAGCTTGTTTGAGGATCAGCAGCGGCAGCTTGAGACAAATGTTGAGAAGCTGACGATCATAATAGAACAGCGTTTTCAATCTTTTGATCAATATGCAGAGGATGAAGTTCAGGAACTAAGAATGATTTCTGCAGAAACTTGCATGAATGCATTGAGCATGATTTGTTGGGTTCCCTCCAGCGTTGCTCCTTACATGTTGAGGGGGGTGGGGAAAGCATCAGAACTTCTTGTTTGCCGGGACACCAAGGCCGATGATACTGAAAAGAACTTATACAGAGGAAAGGAAATATGGAACCTTATCAACAACCTTCATCTGGCATTGAAGAGTTAAATTGAGGGCAGATGCTCCTCTCAGAAGTGAGCTAGAAGATGAACTCTTACAGATTTGAACCGTAGGAGGTCCATTGTTATAACTTATGGTAGTCAAAATGTTCATCAGTAACTTTAGGGTGGTCTATTGTTATGACCAGATTGTCTTGTAACCAGAGTTATCACCATTAACTCCTCATTTTTTTAAAAAAAATTCTTTTTCATTGTTATCATTTGGTCAAATAATCTTTCTTTCCGTTTCACTTCCATTTCTGTTTTCAGTTCTTTCAATATCTTTATCAATCTACAATTTCTATAAATATGGTCCATGTGCAGGATGCATCTACTTCTATCTTAACACTATGGCTACCATCTATTAAGAACTTTATCTCTATATGATTGGATTATTAATGCTGGATTAAACTCGTCTCCGCACAGTTTGATTAAATTATATTCTTGTTTTGAACAAAAACACTGACAACTCTCAGTGCTTCGATTTTGTTTTACAAAAAAAAAAATACCGGTATGTACAGCTCTGATCTGCTATAAATTTGCATTGGAGAGCCTCCAACAGGTAAAAAGAGTGCACGAAAACCACCACCACTAGACTCCAGGATTAGCATAAAATCTTAATAACCCCAAAGACAGTTTGAACTAGCAGTGGTCGAACTCAAAATTAATAGTTCCTTCTCCGATCATAGCACCCCTGATGACTGTATAAGTTGTACCTTTTCCGGCATTTGTAATTTGTGATTGGAACTCTGAACTTGTCTTCTACTTCAAGTATTCCAAGACACCCCGTGAAATATCTTCTAGGAAGGAGACAAAACCCATGACACTTGTGAGGCCACTTCCATCGACATCCTGTTCCTCAATAAGATAGTTCTCAAAAACTGTGGCATCATCGTGCCCTCCCCTGATAAATATGAGTTTGGGGGTGATACATCTGTCTTGCTTTAACTTGTTAATGCTAGTCCGCAACAAACCTGCAAGTCATTTTGCAATTTTTTTTTTTAAGTGAACCACAACTCACTTAACTTAGAGCAGCTATCACCCTTTTTACCGAAGCAACAAATAGAATACACTTACAGTCATGAGGTGGAGGGAAAGGTAGTGCAGGGTCAGCAGTTGAAGAATAAAACACAATAAGAGTTGTGAATGCATCAAGGAAAAATATCGGACTACCACTGGTAATCAGTGCAGCACGACTCAATGAATGGCGTGGATATGCTTGTTTATCTGGAGTAGAATATGACATCAGCACTGGATACACGGCACGGTGAAGGGAACTCGGTTCCAATGCACTGCAACACAAATTTTGGAAAAACGAATTTCAAAATTAACTTCTCAACAAAGAGAATTGATACAATTAATCCTAAAAGATGGATATTGCAACGTCTGCCAGAAGTAAAAAATGTGGCACAAATATAAAAGCTTGAATGTATATAATAACAGTCACAACACAATGATACGATAATGACACCTAAGTGGACAACAATGACAGGAAAAGTGGCACCAAACATTTGATCTTCCCAACGTAAATACTAAACCAAGAATTTTTAGGATTTAAACTACGACAATCATCCAGGATCCAGCCATTCCATTTTTATATGATTTCTGGGATACTAACTAATTGTTCAAATAAGTTGGTCCAATATCAATATGAGCTCCCATTACCTGAAAAGGCATTGCAAGTAGATCCTGTAATCAGGGTGAACGCCTTCTTCATGGAAGCGGAGAAGAGGATTTCGAAGCAAAGCAAAAACTAAGCGAGGTAAGGGCTGCAGTTGTGGGCATTGTGAGAATGCAACATCAACCTGACCAATTACTGAACTTCCATTCTGGTACTGAACAAGTTTGTAAGCATCATTATACTGAGCTGTGAGGATTACTAGCCAATCATTAAGCAACATCCTGCCCTCGCGAACCCCTTGCTCCAAAGAGGCCAATATAACCTATAGAGCAAAAAAAAAATATGGATAATGAACAATAACTGAGAATATAGAGTAAAAAGAGGGAGTGGTGGAAAAAGAAAAGAGAAATACAAAAAAGGTGATCCTTTAATACTCTAACTATTAATAAAATGCTGGTATAACAAACAGATTAAAGGACGGTTTACATACTAAAATAAATGGTACAAGAATAGGCCAGTCTTAACCAGTTCTTCTGATGTAGGGGATTTTATATTTCTTTCCACTTGTTTCTTAATTTTACTTGGCACAAGGAGACTTAAATTAATTATCCACAGTTCTGAGACTCCAAAATGCTCATTAAATCAAATAGGCTCTTTATGTGCCAACTGACTCCAATCAGACAATGATTTTATTGCATCAGGTAAACGTACTAGTTCCAGTAGTGGAAAGATGGTTGCTCCTTCCACTAAAAGCACGTCACAATTTTTTTAGGCAATAGTGAGATGACAAGTAGAGAGGTAAGTACACCATGCAAGGTTTGGCAAAATATGTAAGGTCCTCTCCAGACTTGGACAGAAATTTTTCTATGGCATTTGAGCCTTGTCCTGGGATACATCATTCTATTTCTCTATGCCAAATACAGAATTATAATGCCTGTTGTTGCACCCTTAGATAAGATGGTATTACACTAAAAACTAACGATTATACAGGGAAACATCTGCAACACATGTATCTACTAATTAAGCTACAGTTCGAATTTCAACCTTCCCTAGACTGGCCCTGATTGCAATAAAAGCAAGAAAATGGATCAGGATCTTGGTGGTTATAAACCACCAACCTCAATAAATCGTAATCTAATGGAGCTAGGTTGTCCAAGCTCATAAAGATACGTCCTTCCCAAACATTTATGAATGCCTATTTTTAATGTTTCACGATAAAAAGTATGTGGCTAGAATTCTTCCTTTCCAACATAATTTAGCTAAGTTGCTTTTTTCGTGTGGTCTGCAACCTTGGGAGAAGTCATTATTATAGATAAGTTAGTGAAAAGGGGTATGACGCTGGCAAATTAGTGTCTTATGTGTAAATAGTGAGGAAACTGTTAATAACTCGCTGCTTCATTGTCCAGTGACAATGGAGTCATGGAACTTCAAATTTCTAGCTTTTAGTGTAAATTGGGTGATGCCTAAGACAGTGAAAGGTATGCTGCAAGGTTAGCAGTGAAGACTGGAATCTTTCAGAAATAGAGTATGAAATGTGGTTCCTGGATGTTTAATGTGGCATAGTTGGAGGTAGAGGAATAGGACTTTGGAAGACTACGAAGTTTCTACTGTAAGGATTAAATCAAAATTTGTAAGATCATTATTTCATTGGATATCTTTAGCAAAAAAAAAAAAAAAAAAATTTAATGGATGTCTTTCTATGCTTTATGAATTTCATTAGATCTCTGGTTATGTAATTCTGCAGAGAGGCTTAGGGCATCCGACCTGTATTGTCCTCCTTAGAGTGCATTTGTCTCTTTACAAAAAATAGTTTTATTTTCTTTAAAAAAATTGCAAAGAGTTACTGCAAGATTAAAACTGCTAGTGTAACTCTTTATAACATCATTTCATTTTCAATAAAACCCGGAACACATTCATGACATATTAAGGTTAATTGGTTCTCCTAGGATCTTAGCCAAAAAAAAAAAGAGCCTTGAAGATTCATAAAGGAGATCACAGACAAGGACAACCAAAAAAAAGGGGTACCTTAAAACCAATATATCCCATCACCAAGGTTTCTACTTCATACTTCTTGTAATAGTTGAGCATTAGAAAAGAAAGGGCAAAGAAAGAGATGGAAAAGATTACATTTATAACCCGTGGGCTGTGAGAACTATAGTAGTATGTAACCATGAAAGGGTAGAAGCTTGTTCTTTTTTTTAATGCAAAACTATATTGTATTCCATTACCTGTATAAAGCTAGTAAAATTTTATGAACAACTCATTCTCGTAAAAACTCTCTAAATATCTTACACAACTCAAGTCTTGAGTGCATTTAAGAACTAGAAAAAAAAAAATTTTAACAAAGCAACCAACAAGGAACAATCTTTCTTGAAACTGTCATGGAGTGATACAACAGAATATGAAGAAGAATGATAAAAGAAATTTGAAATGACATCAGAAGGGGGAAGGGGTTGAAAAAATTACCTTGTGAACAAGTAATGATAGGACTACTTCAGGGTCAACACTGTCATAAAGTTCATTAACATTTTGAGCAGCTCCAAATTGCAAAGTTCGAATCCTTAGTCGCCGTTTAAGGGAATACTTGGCTCTGCATTAACATTCATCACATCAATCTTATTAATCAAGTTTTTGGAAGAAAACGTAGAGCACAAAATTCACAAGATAAATAACTATGAGAAAAAGAGAAAGACACTTTAACAATCCAACAGTAGAGAATCCCATAAAGAATTGCAGTTTTCCCTCAAATTCAATAATATTCTACTCATGCTTCAATGCAATTTCTTCAGCATAATATGCAATCATCAATATTGACTAATACAAGTAAAGCAATGAAGTATGAGAGGAAGATGCTGAAGCTACCCGGCAATTTCAATATGGTAGTGTACCAGAAAGTAAATAAACAGAAAGAGGGACAAGAATGCCTCAAGTAGAATGATTATATATGATAACAAGATTCAAAGAGTACATGATCAGACAAGAAGCTCCTGCATAAAAGTTTATTCTACAAGGCTTGAAAGAACACCATTGAGGTTCAGGTAATGGTAAAAACATGGATCACAACCAAATACAGGGCTTACAAGTAGTAAATCCCAACCTAAGAAATTGTGTAGATTATCTAATTATCACTGCATTAATAATAATTGCTATGCACTGGTAGATATGTTTTATGCTTGGTCTAGTCGTATGATACAAGAAGACATGCATGTCTGTCAACTTATCAACAGCTGTTCTGTAGGATTAATAATACCTAGTTGCAGAACCCGATTCTGAATTTGAAAGTTCTGCAGGGGGCACAACAACTGTGTATTGAAATGCAATCTGTAGTGTGGGCAATTCTGATCCATGCCTGCAAAAGAATAAAGGTATGGCCAGGATTAGAACTCTTGCATCAAGAAAAAAATTTAGCTACAGTTGTCCCACGCACTAAGCAAGTGATCTTATTTGGGACCCTGTAATCTTTGGGTGTCTATGAATCAAAGAATTGGGTCTGATCCCATCTAATTTAGTCATGATACATACATTCACAAAATAACAAAATAGAAGCCAAACAATAAACCATTTTTTTATAAGTTTCTTTCATCTTAATTAAACTCAAACAATAAACTATAGGAATGAAAGTTAGAGAAGGGGGGGGGGGGGGGGGGGGGGAGAGAATTGCATAAATTTTTATTCTGTATAGGGATACTATCATACTATTCATATTCTGTATATTTTAGTGCCTACTTTCTCCAAGCTTTTTGCAAATTCTGAGTTCCAACCAAGGCAGTTACAGCTCAAGAGGGACATCTTGATCACTCAACACCCACCCCCCCCCCCCCCCAAAAAAAAAATAATAATAATAATTTTTAAGATTTCCTGAAAACACCATATGCAAATCTGCATTACAAATCTAAACTTTTTCATCTTCACAGTGACATGTCTTCCAATTTGTCACTGTTCTATATGATCCAGAGGCATACATTAATAGAGCATTCTTTCACCATCTTAAAAAACTTTCAGATCTGCTCAAACATGAAGGGGCAGTTTTAAAATCAAAACATAAAACTGTCTTCACCATGTATTAGGAACTTCAAAAGAAAAGAGGCATATTTTGAACAAATGGCTATGGGATTTAAGGTTTAGATTTTAGGGAGATTAATAAAAAATTTAAAAAAAATCCAAACTATTAAATCATGAGTCTTTTTTTTTTTTTTTTTTTCTGAAGTTAAGTTAACTTAAGGAACTGGAAGTGTTGGATTATATTATATTAGGCATTTCGAGATTATTCTAGAAAGTTGATGTAGGAAAGCATTGCTTAGCTAGACATTGATGCCCACAACTTATTTTAAGTGGTGAGCAGTGGCTCAAAATTTTAGAGTTAAGAGTTCTTGATGGTAGAAGACTTCAGATTTAGTAAATGCAGATGTGTATACAAGTTGATGTGTGCGCATATGATATATTAAACAAGAATTAACAGCACAATTATGTCTACTGGAACTGACATACTTCAACTGGGTCGGGAGTATTGAACTTTCGCAATGAGAGAGATTTCAATTGATCAATATGATTTTACAACCTTTCTTTTTCAAAGCCATGGATATTGATTATAGCATAATCATCAAGTATTAGTTATGTTTTAGACTGAGATCTAAGAGCTATGATGGAAATCAAAGATATATTTATGTACCTTGAAAATCCAACATTATTGGCAAACTCAAAGTCATAAGCATATGTGGCATAAGAATCACAACAAATAATGTGCTGAACATTTTCATACTGTGGATCTGGGAAGAAATGGCCATACTGCAAAAAATATATAAATAAATAAAGAGAAATACACTAAGAAAATTGTCCAAGTGTCATTGTAATTTTTAAAAATGTGACAAACTTACAGAGTTGCCAGGTTTGAATTCAGAAGATGTCCTCAATCGTAGTATACAGCCAAATGCATATGGTCGACTTAGCATTCGATACCTGCACAATGAACATGTTACAATGCTATCATGGCAATGGAAATACTTAAATATGGGCCATTTATGTCACTGTGCTAGTGTGCCCTATCAATTAAAAATTGAATTATGAAAATAAGCATCCTATCAATGCTATCATTTACTTCTCTTATGAAAATGAAGAAATAAAGTCACTATACTTAATTTACCAATAAAACATGTATATTAAAAATGTACTCTAGAAGTTTATGTAATCCATTTAGTGCATTGTTCCTGCAATTTAGTATTATGAAACTGTCCTTTCTAAAGAGGCTTGACCATGTAATGCCATTCTAAACTCATAACCCCGACATTGATTTCTGTTGCATTGGAAACTCACATGTCTTGAGGAAGAGTGGAATCATCAGTATTTGAATAAAAAAATATCGAGCCACCACTATCAATACTAAGAAACTTCAAGGATGCCAAATCTGTATACTCATTCGTGACGGCAAATATGTCCACGCAAACACCTGCTTGAACAGCAACAGCTGCCTGTAACATATATGTCAATGCTTACATCTCCAAAAAAAAATTTTGATAAGTAATGCTTACATCTCCAAAATTATAGGGGGGAAATAATAAACAAAAGTTAAAACAAATGACCAGATCTTTGTAGAAAGGTGTCTGCTCAGGAAGCAAAGCACGGTCTGCATCCTCTCCTTTACTAGCATATTGCTCACCATACCGTCTTGTATCCAGCTGCCCAGCTCCATAATCCGGAGGGCCAGATAGAAAGGCAAAGACTCTAGCTGCAATTATGTTCAATGGAGACAACATATATGATGACTTTTGAAAGTGCTCATGTGCTTAAGCAAGGCCTCAAATTAAATAAAATCTGAGAAAAAGTAGAATTAGATGAGCTTTGAATATTATCGCAGATACCTAACGCAAAAGTGCTTCCATATTCTGATCCAAGATAATTGAAAAGGGCTTCCATTGCCACCCCAAAACCTCGCCCACCCATCAAAATACCATCCATTCCTTGACCTGCTGCTGTGGTTCTCTCCCATGAAGTTGTAGGTCTAAGTGTTTCAAGAGCAGATGCAATACGGTCCTTACAAGTTTCAACCTGTACCAAAGTTACTGATTTAAGAGCTAACCAAAATACCATATACATGATTTTGGGTCCTCAACAGTACATAATTACTCAATCACCTGATTTTATCCTTCAAAAAAAAATAAGGTGCACATAACACCAGAAATAATGAGTGACAAAACCCCATAACAAACCTACCGGAGCCAGGAATTGTAGCAAAGGCATGACATCTTCAAGCTCAATTGGCAGGGTTCCCTCCACATCAGATGGAATTATAACATTCTTTACAACTGGTATAGGCCCCTGAACATCATACAACCCTAGTTTGTGGCTGAAGGTAGCAAGCCCAAATAATGAACCAGGTCCAAGAGCTGATATACAAAATAAAGTAGAAAACTCAACCTTCCAAGAACAGCGCTCAAACAGGAAAAGACTCAAATAATATATATTTATTTATAAGTGGGAATCAAATAATATTTTTATTGGTAAAAGATTGCAAAAAATTATTTTAAACTAGCAATTATTAACCTTCCAAGGCTGCCAACAGCGCACTTTTAGTAAGTTCCAAGAACTCTTCCGAAGCTGCAGTCAAATTTCAGGAGAATTAAGTGATAAGTCATCTTCAAGAAGAACAATAAAAGCATGGCAAGCATAAACTTAGATGCCAAAGGATTTTTATCAAGAAATAAAATACCCACAAATAACAAATCACTAAAGGAATTACAATTATGTTAAAAGGAAAAGTCAGAAAATTAAATGATAAGTCATCTTCCAGAAGAACAATAAAAGCATTACAAGCAAAACCTAGGTGCAAAGCAGTTTCAAAAAAAAAAAAAAAAAAAAAAACCCTCAAAATAATGCATCACTGAAGGAATTACAGCTATGTTTTTTTTTTTTGATAGGTAGAATTACAGCTATGTTTTGTTAAGGAAAAAATTGTTTATTCAGGTCTAGTAATGCAAAAATTTGATGGGGACAGATGTAGAGAGAGGACAACAACAAGAAGAAAGAATCCTTTATACAAAAAATTTTGAACAAACAATACAGTTCACAGAATTTTACAATTGTCAACCCTATGCCATGATGGCGCAGGAATTGAATAAGAAATAACCACCCCCAAGGCCAAGTTGGCCCATTAGTCCACCTTGAATTTACACTAGTATCAAGTCTAGCAATAAATGTCATACTTAAGTTTGCATTGATTCTCTTATGCTTCATGTTATCCTTTTAAACTATTGTTATGTTTCTATAGTTTTAAAAGGCCATTTACTGAAATAAATAAAAATTTAAGAAGAATTTTGGGCTGCTGTAGGCCTAGTATGATAAACCGTTAGTGCTTTTTGCAACAGTCCTTTGCCATCAAGTATAACAATTTCAGATTTGGAACAATTTTTTGGGTTTCTTAGCCAAGAAATTCATTCTCTTTTAGTTCCTACTTCAAAACTTCAGGCTATCTTTTGCTATATAGTCTCTTGTTTGTTGGATTTTCTTTTTCTCATCAGTTCTTACATGTATGACTAGTAAATTGGTGTCTCTTTGATATGTTATATTAGATCTAAGCTATTCTCAGCTCAGAATCAGTAAAAATTTGTGACCACCAAACAGAGGTTTCACAATCCAAAACACAAGAGGTGGAACAAGAGCCTGATGTATATAGAAAGAGTTTTTTTTGAAAGTGTCTATAGAAAGTTAATAACACTTCGTACTGCACACAAATGTTGAACTCCTATCTAATGGGGCTATATCAGTAAAGAAAGATACTATGCATTTTGTAGACAATGTAATGCTGATTTTCTTTATCAGATTAAGAGAAATGATCAGAGTTTTTTGAAATATGAAAAGTCCTATTTCCACATACCACATTAAGAGGATAATAATTGGGTATATGGTATTCCTTTTTTTCAATTTGTTTTAAAGCATGGTATTCCTACATCCATTCCATGTACCACAGTGATAAATTCATTATAACTGGGTGTTATGTTGTTCGATGGCTTGGTGTTTGGCTTTATGCGTTAGGATTGAAAGAGAGGGCAAAGAAGACATGCAGATGACAATTTTACAAGAAGACCTAGTCAAAGTATATTTCAATTAATATCACCTGCATCTAGAAAAATTACCATTATATAACTATAATGAGTTTTGTTTTCACAATCCACAACAATGTCAAGTAAATTTACATCCACTTCATTTAGAAAATCATACCTTCATAATCAAAGACAAAATTTAGGAACTTCCTAGTTTAATCATAAATAATAGATATATGGCAACATGAATATATCAATTCCCTAAAGAAAACTAAAACCTAGCGACACCAAAAGTGGGTGCTACATACATGCCTAGATATGTAATGTCCTTGTCAAAGAGAGAAAAAGCGCCCCCCCCCCCCCCCAAAAAAAAAAAAAAAAAATCCTCTAAACCAAGGCTGGGACCTACTATTACTACTAATGCAAACCCACTTTGTTCTATGAAAACATTCATCTAATTCTAGATCAATCAACTTAGTATTGATGCTTTATTATTCTATCCTATCATGAACAACTTGTATTTTTCCTTTTTTTCTCATTAATAATAGTTTTCTGATTACCTATCAAAAAAAAAAAAAAAAGCACTCATAGACAGATATATTGGAACAACGTAAAATTCGAAAGCAACCACTGTCAATTGTTGCTTAGTAGTATCACGATTATAATTAAATCTTTCTTCACCAAATCTTAACAGAAGTTTTGAGCACATAAAGCTTAATCTTAGCTTGACATGCCTATATAAACTAATCATAAGCTACTATAACATACAAATACACATAATGTGAAAGCCTCCAGCTCAAGCTAGATGCTTCAAAACCCATGTAAGAGTCACTGAAGGCTTTAGAAACAGGGTAGCATCCATAATCCCATAATTACATATTGCATATGAATTCTCAGTTTTGGCAAGAATTACACCGCCAAGTGTATATATACTAGTTCAACAAGTGATCAGCTACTTATAGCATAGAAAGCCGCCAATTGACCCCCTCGCCAGAACCAGTTGTTGGGTAATCCAGGGGCATATTCACCCCTGACGGGCTAAGCAGTTTAACCAAATTAGTTCAAGCACTAACTTTCTATCACATTAAACTAAAAGCCAAAAAAGCATCACATTTTTAAATTCCTAAGTCCTAAACCAAACATTTAACCCAGTATTCACACATTAAATCAAGAACACGAAAAAATTAAATTTAAGTCGAAAAGCATTGTGATCATACATGACAAATCCACCGCTGCAACATAGACCGGACGAGCTTGCGTGGCTTCTTCCTCATTTTCTTCCTCTGCAAAAAAAACCGAAACAAAAACCAAACTGTTAATCGCTAAGCAAACGATGAGTCAGTGAACGAGTGAAGGAGTGAGTGAGTGACTCGCCAGGGAGCTCGAGATCGACGAAGGAGGACATCATCTCGGGGCAAGAATCGGGGCGAGAGTAGCGAGCGATGGCCTTGGAAGAGAGGCCATTGAGGGTTCCACAGAGGGAGCAATTCCACGACCATTGCTCGAGCTCGCAGTAGGTGTTGAAGTAGCCCCAGCAATTCTCGCACCTCGGCAACAGGTCTCCCTCCGATCCGTACTCGGGACCCTGACCGTTCTCGTCCTTCTCCGCGAATGGCGTCACCGTCACGCCCCACGGAAGACCCGACCCGTCCTGCGCGCCCGGATCTATCGGGAATCGCGACACCGTCGCTCTCACCGCCATGCCTGCGCTTCTTTTCTTTTGGTATTTTCTCGGGAAACAAACGGAGCGATGCAGAGAGGAGTGTAGTGTTAGATCAGATGAAGTGGCCGTGTGGTGCTGCTGCGTACGTTAGCACTTAGCAGAGTCGCTGACCTGACCGTAGAGCGCCACATAGGAAGGACCAGTGGCGTTGTGCCACGTCATTAATGCAAAAATTCAGGGATGGAATAACTTGCCACGTCAGATATACCCGTCCCCAACTCCCAACCTGAGCTGCATTTTCTTTTTCTTTTTAATTTGCGATAATAAATTACTTAGAGATTTTTATGGATGTAAAAAGATAAGTAAACAATCTTAGTTTACAACGCGTTGACCCATCAAAATCTGTAATTTTTTTTTTTCTTCTCCGAAAAAAAAAAAAACTTTATTTTTTTTTTTTTATGACTTGATTGACTAATTTGGGAATATTTAAGAAATTTTTGTCATTTTTAAGCGCCGTGTAATTTATAGACACCTGAGCCAGCTTTAAAGAGATTTAAGTTTTTCTTTAAAATGTTTAATTATACTAACTTTTTTTATTCTCCAAAACAAATTATACTAATCTTTTTTAAAGTTTCACAAAATGACACTCTCCTAATCATTTTAAATGTTGCAAAAATAGTATTTCTCTTTTAAAATATGACTTTTCCCCTCAAAATTTATATAAATACAACAAGTAAGTTCATAGTCTCTTACACATTGACTTTCTAACAAATGAAAAAAATACTAGTAGTGGATTTACGTTCCCACTTATTACGTCTTGTCACTTCAATACCTTGAGAAATATGTTACTCCTAGCATTGCTCTATGGATAGTGAATTTACTAAAATTGAATAAGGCACTCTTAGAGCATCCTCATTAAGGATGCTAAAAGGGGTATATGTTAAATTTTAGCATCAAAATACCAAAAAAGTAACTCCATCAAAACTTTCAAATTGTAAAATTTTTGGCATACTTGCACAGTGAGCTTGTATTAATACAAGCTCACTGTAGCCTGAATTGTAAAAAAAAATAGTTTTTTATTCTCATGTTGGTGAGGTGGTTGGCTGGTTGTTTGTGTTAAGTTGTTTTATTATTATTTTAATGAGTAGTTTATATTATTTAAATGAAATAGTAAAAAATATAAAAGTTTTGATGTTTGATGTATTTTAAAGTGAGTTGGTATAATAAATAAAGTAGATTTTTGAAGTATTAAATGCTAAATATTTTAGCATTCTTGATAAGGATGCTCTAACACATCAAGATGGCAACAAAGAGGTCATGTAAGGGGTGTCATGTTCCCTTTTTAGGGTAAGAAAATCCTCTTTTGAGGTATTTTGTCATCCTTAGTGAAATGATTTCAACATTAATAATTTAATTGCAAAGATTAAATAGAAATGTGTGTGAAAGAAAGACAAAGAGAGAGAGGTTTTTGGGGGAAATGGAATATGCACAAAAAATTATAAATAAGATATATATATATATATATAATAAGCTTTATATATTAATAATTACAAAATATTAATTTTTTATATACATACATTTAGAGGAGGATGGGGAAAGCAAAACCAATTCCCATCCCATCACTTCTTTTGGTTAGTGGAAACCCACGTGGGACAAGATGGGAATTCGTTATCATCCTTAGACACATACATGATTAATCAATTAAAAAATAATTATAGAAAATATTGAGATTTTGAATTTCTTGCAATTCTATAATATGTCTCTATTTTTCTATTATGATCTAATTATAATAAATTAGTTATGTAACATATCATTCACAATAGAAGAGAATTTTATGAAACAAGGTTATATCAAATTTCATATGAATCTGTATTAACGACGGCAGTTTATGAACCAAACATGTTGTTAAAGGTTGTAATAGCTTTCACTTTGAAATTTAACTATAACTTTCACTCTGAATTGCACTTTTGGTCTGTTATTATTGGTTTTCTTATTGATTATTTTTGTTGCTTATACAATCGTATTTGATCAATCTTCATTTAATTCATCATATTGGTTAGTAGACTTTTTGTTACAGCAACCACCCAAACTTGGAATTGATACTTGGTCTAAGACCTAGGACCAAAAATTCTCTTGGCTTAGTAATCATAAGAAAATTATCCACTAGTTCCCTCATGTCACACGTTCCATAGTGACCGCTTTATCCTTGGTTATACAGTGGGGGAAAGCACTCATTTAATTTGACAATGCCCACAACCATCTCAATTATAATTAATACCCAATAGAAACCCAAAGTTCTTCAAAAAGATCTTCAAATCTGGGCTTGAAACCAACAAGCATTTTAAAGCCTACAGTATAGCAAATAGAGTATAGACCATCTTTGCATCGCTGTACAGAGCCGAGGCTCAAAAATACATTATTGGCCCGCCCTCTCAAGAAACTCTAGCAAAATTCCCAAGCCACCTGATTGTTTGGACTCTCCCCCAAGAGACCACCAACTCATGACTCATACATCCTTCAATGGTAATGGAGCCAGAGCCGGGTGCTGGTAGTCACTGGGAAAATGCTATCAATTGATTTGTATTATGTGCAAAATGATTATCCTGATAAACTAGAGATACAAAGCAGCATTACAAATGTAATTATGGGATCTAAGAAAGAAGATTTCACCATGGCATGGACCTCAAGATAAATATAATAATAATAAAAAAAATCATATTAGTTCTGAGCCACATTAGAAGTAAATAAAAAAAAGACACGTCAATTACATAAGTAATTGAGATTGTGAGATTATGATTTTAGATAGAGTAGAATAGAGGAAAAGGATATATATGAAAAAACCTAATTAATTTGTTGAGCATCCATAGCCGGCCCCAAAATTTTGGCACTAAGACTTTGTTTGTTGTATTAGTTCTAAGTCAGCTTGCCAAGATAAACATTGATTCCAAGTTCCAACCACTGCTCTAAATGTTCAAGTGAACGCAAAATCCCAAATCACGAAAAATAAAAACAAAACTGATATTTAAATTGGTAAAAGGTTATAACAAATACCAGGCCAAACTCATCATACTTTCCCCACAAAAGGCGGGGGAGGGGACAAAGAGATTCTCCTCTTGTGGGAGAAGAGGCAAACCCTACAATAACTTAAACTACTTAACATGACTAATGGTGCAGTACGGATTTTAATCATAAACAAAAAATCTGTGCTCATACAGACACAAAACGAGCAAAATGTAGCTACCAGAACATAATAAGAGACACTGGTTCCTTGAACACAGAAAACTGGTATGTCGCTCACTCTTCATGTTCAAGTATTGGTGGACCTAGTGTAGATCTGCTGGCTTGCATGAGCAGATACCAGCCTAATGGAACCTCTTGCCATCAGATCCTTAATTGCACGGCGTGCCAATGATCCATTGATCTGATAATGGTCAAGAAAAGGAAATAAACTTCATTAGCAAGTCAAAAGATATTCGATCAAACAAAAGAACAACTTCTTGGATAAAGAGTAGAGGAACACACAATTCACAAGTATTAAACAACAGATAAAATACATCTTTATTTAAATTTTTACAAAAGTGATGTCCATAATATTGCCAAGAAAAATGTCCAATAAGGCAATAGCCAATAGATTAGCTTAAATTCTTTGAAATGTGACTGGTCATGCTATAATGAAGTTTCTTCGTTCTATTTCCTGTCTACCTTGAACATCCAAACATGAGGGGAGAATCACTGCATTTTCTAGTTTATTTCATTCCCAGTTTTATATATTTTACTAATCACCATGCCCTCTATGCCAGCCCTTAGTTACAAATTGAATTCAGCATTAACAGAGGGTAGTATTAATGATAAAATATAATTCACTGTGTGTTAAGTTAAATTTCAAACTAGCAAATGTGTCGGTGTTGGTCAAAACAAATCTAAGTGACAGCCAGGCATTAGGTTAAAAGAGAGACAGCTTTCAAAAGCAAATAAATGTATATTTTGATGCTCTATGTACTCCTATTATTCATCTTGTACTCAACTAAGCATCAATAAAATATTCTTATTACCTCCATTTTCTTTCTTTATTTTATGAGCACTTTTTAGGGTAAACAAGAATGATCCCATTACTAATAATGAAGGTAAAAGGATGTCAGTGATGTTAGACTGATACCAAGTTGTCAAAACATATTATATCATAAAGGAGGAACATGATTTGTTCAGCAAGGAACTAGGAGCAAACAGACACTTGGAAGTGATATGGGTTCTCTATATAGTATACCCAAGTCGGGTTCCCATCAAACATGTCCTAATAGCTCAATCAGTAAAAGTGTGGGTCATCTTGAGAAGCAATGATTGCTGTCCTCCAAGTAATAATTTGCAATTGGCAAATTTCAATGATAATTATTGTAATCCAACTAACTTCTCTTTCAAGACCAACTACACAAGCATTTCTCATTCGCATAACATTAAGGGTTTAACCACATAAAATATGAAGAAACTGATACAGAAAGAGTCAAGTTCAGACTATACCCTCAATCTGTCGGACAAGATGGAAGGTGTGATAAGCTTGTACTTTGGAGCTTCCACAAGGAGCTTGTCATAGGTTCCCTGATCAAACAAAACCATGTTGTTCACCTTCTCCTTTTGCTTTCCCTTGCTCCATTTCTGTATACATCACCAAATAGTATTAGAATTCAAAGCCAAACCCACATTACCTATTCCTACAATCTATAATTTGAACCACCATACAAAGTTTAAAATTGAAAAAAAAAAAATCAAATTCTGAATCCAAAGACATTATCAAACCTTCTTCTTCTGCTTTCCTCCGCCAGATTTGGCTGGCTTCGAGGACGGAGGAGGAGCCTTTTCCTTCTTAGGTGCCTATTAGAATAACAAAAAGATAAATAAATAAATAAATCTTCATAGCACAAAAATCATATTAACTCTGCACTAAATACTAAATGTATTATCCCTTGTTTGGAATCTAAACAAATAAATTGAATACCCAATACTTTCAATCTTGAAATTGAGACAGAGCCTAATAAGACTATTCAGCTTCATTAAATATTACAATAGATAAATCTGAGTTTCGCTCTTGAGAAAACGTACAAGAAGAAAACAGAGCATAAACTCTGGATTTCAATTTAAGTTCACTAATATCAGATCTAGCAAGAATAAAGAAGAAAAGCAAAACCCAGAAATCCATATGCAACAAAATGTCGAGATATTCACATCACGGATCTTCCATTGATTTCTATTGTTTTTCCTCAAACTTTCTCAGAAACCAAATAAATGCAATGAGATAGTAACGAAAGGAAGGACTTGAAGAAGAGTTGCGTGAGCTTACCATATTGCTCGAGAGTCAGAGTGGAGCAGAGGCTACCGTTTGGTGAAGAAGAAGGTGTGAGGCTCAGAGCTTGCTAGGGTTTTGAAAAAGCCTAAAGCAAGGAAAGAAATACTAGGGTTTGAAAAGCGAAGATTTTAGGGCTACTATCTCCTAAGGTCGTTTCCACGCGATTCTGTTTTTGATTGTTTGGATAACAGGTTTATCCAAAACTTGTTATGGATGGGTTTATGTTCTTGTTACGGAAATATGGCAATTTGTGAAATTTTCTGGTCTTGTTCTCTTGGACTTTTGGGCTCTTCACAGTGTGTCGGGCCGGGTCAAATCTGGTCCACTGTCTCTACTTGCATTTATTAAGTAACGTTACAAATATAATAATTTTCCCTATATTTTTCACAACAGTTGAGTTGACAAGTTTTTATAAGTTAATGAGTCCAAAAAAATCATTAAAGTCGTCCATTAATATGGATGACCTTGCATCATTAGTAGACCATAAAAGATAACCGCTTAACATATTCAATAACGACCATCAAAGGTCTTAAACTCTTATCAATAAAAAAAACGTTACAATCAAGGTAATAATCACCCTAATTTATGTACAACAGCTACCTAAATCACCTATAAAAGAAACAATCGGTCTCACTATCTAAGGTATGTCAAAAACTACTACAAAATACTACAAAACATTATTTATATACAAAATATATGGGCTGATACTAACTTAAGCATTGGAAGCTCCCCCACCAGGCACAACCCGGTGGTCTATTCAATTTGTCTCTCTTTTATCTTGCAGGTCCTACAAAATCATCTAATGCTCCTGATTGGACGAGTGACCCAACTGATGATTTTGGAATCATCAGTTGGGCACCGACTGTAGGGAAAGATTAGCCACTAATCTCTTCCTACAACAAAGGGTCACTTAACTTAATCAAGGGTTATGAACAAGAAGATACCGGACCAAGAGCATCTCATAGGATGATACCCTTGGATCATCTCTTCAATTTGCATATTCTCATTTCTTCGACCACTTTCGCAATATAAGATTGGGTTGAGATAGAGGAGACAATGAGGTTTCACTGACACACCATCTTCGTCAAAGCATGACTTTGTCGTCCAATTATGTAGATGATGATATGAGAACCCAAATCCAAGGTCTCAAACCCTAAGGCCTCTACCTTGACTCCTTGAGGGTCCACACCACTGAAGCAAAGAAACAAAACACACATTTGGGTCTTATGGTGTAGAGGAGATCAAATGCATGGTTTGCTCATTATAAGGTATGGACTGAACGCTGGATGACCAAAAAATTCAAGCGACCTCGACAAACCTTAAGGATATGGGCCAGTTCAAAGAACACACTATTGGCCTAAAATCTAAAGGTCAGATTTATGCATTTTCTCCTTTTCTACTCTCCAAGTATTTGCAAATAATATTTAATCTTCTTTCACGCTACACTAATCTCAAAAGACACATGTGGGTGAAGGAATTAATAACTATAATACTTTTCCATCCTTGAATGCAAAACGTTAGACAATATTATAATTCCCAAGTTCTATGCTAAGCATTGATGGAAAATGCCATAAAATAGTTGGAAGACCGTGAATTCATGGTAATAAATATATATGGTCTAGAGATATTTCAAGAAAGATATCCAATTTTATACCAGCTTTTTGAGGTAAAATAGGTAGAAACTTTTATTTAGTAAAACTGTTAGTACAAGGGAATATATACCCTATTTCAACAAACCAAAAACAGGGGATAAAAAGAACATCAAAATTTTATACCAGCTTTGGAATAGCCTTGATTGTTGTCAAGCAAAAATTTAAGATTATCCAATTTTGGGTTTGAATAGTTGTACAATAGTGAGGCTTTATAGTTACAGCCAACACATGTTCAAAAATTAAACGGATTAGTCACTGGAAAATTTTCTGGCCTTGATATTATGACTTTTCTTTCCTAATACATTTTGCTAAGATAGGAAAGATGGAATCCAGTATTATTGCTTTGCCCAAAATAATAAATCTAAATTTTTAGTTGTTAGAGAAAATGAAGCAAAAGCTTATTACTGTACAACATTATAGCTTCAGATATTAAAAAGGAGGGGCAATTCTTATTTCACTTCCAAGTTTAAGAACCCCAAATTCAAGCATTAAAACTAGAGATGATTTGGTTTTCTTTTTATAAATAGGCAATGTATTGAATTTTAAGCATACACATGCATGTGACATTTACTCTAAATAATGTGACAACTATTTTTGACCGTCAATCTTAAATAATTTTAAGATAGTCTCTTTTATTATTCCATCAAAAGCCTAAAAAAAAAAAGTTTCAAGCAAAATTGCAAATTTTATATTTGCCTTATAGGCTTAAAAATAAGAAATATTGATCATTGACATTCCAAGTTTCAAGATCCCAATTTTGGGTATCTAAAAGCATGGAGCTAGATATAATTATTGGGCTCGAGATCCTTCTTGCTCCCTTTAAAATTGAAACATGGCATGCCAAATTATTTCTCTGAATTTTGCATATGCTCGTGCGCAACTAATTAATTACATGTGCAAAACATCGTTTTCTTTTGATCAATATCTCAAATGTTATAATTCGTCAATATATATATATATATATCTCATATGTTATAGTTCGTCAAAAAAATAGATCCCTTTTAGGAGAAATCTCATGAGCATATGATTGATTATGAATTCACAAATAATAATCATGACCCACTATTCCAAACCTTTCTAAATGATATTGGCTGCTTTAATTTTGAGAAGGAATTTCAAAATATATTTGTTAAGTTAGAATTTTTTTGTGAATTTATTTATTGATATCGCTGCTCCTAGTCTAACACTTTGCACAAAAAAGAGTACATGTAGTACAACAACGAGACTAGAGCAACTAGATTATCTTGATTGTTCATATACTGTCAAGTCCATTGGATTAAGGATGAGAACTCATCGAGAAGAGCTTGCTAAAAAGAAGATTAGAGGTATGTGACATGATAGTATCATACCACCACATTTCTATCTATATATAATTGTTGACACTGTTATAAAGTAATTTTGTACCAAGGCCAAAAATATGGAAAGGCCTAGACTATTTCCATAGCATCACGAATATTTCTTTCGTAATGGCACTGCTATATGTCTATAATTGTTGACAGTGCTATATGTCTATTACATAATGGCTCACACAATGGTATGTATGAGACGCGATGTTAAAACATTAGCTTGAATATTTATTGAATGTGAAAGTATGATGATAGATCACATGTCAAGCATAAGTACTCTCTTTAAATTGTAGTATATGCGTGACCAATTAGGCATGTAATAATAGAAGCACATGGCATAACCTTCGTCTCTAAAGGAAAGAAATATAACCTTGAACGAACAAAGTGTCCTAGTACTTGTACCTTCAAAAGAATGAAACAAAAGAGATCTAAGCCTCAAACATGAAATAGCATGTTAAGCTTAACAAAAGAGATCTTAAAAGAGGGAGAGCTTGTCAAGAAGACTACAACAATGAAAATATCGAGGTACATACACAATAGTATCGTGATTTAAGGTCTCTCGTCAAGGTAACTCATTTATTTCTTTCTTTTTAATTAGTCATGCCATATATTAGCTTATTACAACTAAGTGCAAATCAAGCTTGCATGATTATCTACAAATATGTATATATAGAACATGCTGAAAATATTGCTATGAAATTATCACAATTATCACAATTAATATGGCTATATATATTATTAGTAGCATATGTTTCATCATCGTGAATCAGAGAAGTTCTATTAAGTCTCTTAAACTTAAAATGCTAGATGATCACGTTCACAATATGGTCATGAGTCTAAATCTCAATAAATTTCTTCTATCTCTGTCAACTCACCTAGATCATTTTAAATTGCTTTAAAAATTATATATGGTGCGAGCAATTAACAAAGACCAACTTAAAGAAGCATGTAGTCAAATAGCTTCAATTCTTTTTATATCATAGAATACTTCTCTATGATTCATATAGAATGCCCTTTGTCAAATGACATCCATAATTGTATAGCATGCAATTACATATTCGTACATTGTCATTCCTAACAAAATGCAACTAACACTTTTGAAGTTATTTAACCGTACAATTAAAGAAGAAGGAGGAGGAAATTGCTATTACAAATAGCAATGCCCATAGTCATTAAAGCAACCAAACAACAACAAAAAAAAAAAAAAATTGAAGCAAAAAAGATCTAGGCCTTAGACATGAAGTATCATGTTGAGCTTAAAAAACCTTGAAAAAAGAAGAGCTCGTCATCTTAAAAAAGGAAGAGCTAGTCAAGAAGATCCCAGCAATAAAAAGATTGGGGTATGTGACAAAATAATATCGTCATTTAAGGTAACACATTTATCTCTATATCTTTTATATTCATCTATAAAAATTTACACCTAGAAAGGTTTCACGCAAAAATATATGCATTACTAGACAGATCACGAAAGAGGTAAAACTCTAGGATTACAAGGAAATAAGAAAAAGGTCCACCTAGTCTTTTGGTAACTTATTATTTATATGTGAATTGTTCTAAAATTATTGTTTAACCAAGTCTTGGCAAGTGCATGTGCTATTTAATGCTGTAGGGTCGAAATTTGGCGGGCTAAACAATAACTTCCCGTATTATAAGCCCAACAAATCCCCAACAATAAATTTGTAGAGAATGGGTTGAACAGCTGGGCTGGATATGGATTTAGCAACGGTTCATGCAAGCGAAACAGGGCAAAAAAGCACTCAGGCGATAATTCAATGAAAGTATTTCTGATCCGAAGAGGTCTTGCCTTTTTTCACTTCGTAAATCATAATCCCCCCCATGTTAGACATGTTTCTTTATATATATACACCCTTTTCCCTCATCCTCACCGCACACTTGTCCTTCATCTAAGCGTCCACTTGAGTATTAGTCACATCAGAAGTTTGTTTTAATCTGCAGTGAGTGGTAGTGGCTGAGGTTTCACTGTTCAGGTGTCTTCTTCACATAAATGCGGCCAGGAAAGTTGCTGCAGTGCATTAAATGCGATGATGGCAGCTTTATTTGTAAGATATTTCAGGATATCTCCGCGCTTAGGAATGCCCAGCACTAACTCCCCTCCGAGGGATCTTCTACTTGATCAAGTTCTTTGGAGGTTTGACGAGCGGAACCTCTTTGGACATGCCAGGTTGTCTTCGGACGTAATAATAATCCTTCCTTGGTTGCATTTTCGCCAGGACGGCAAAGCATTGTTCCTTTCAACCTATTCGGACAGGAAGTTATATTCAAATTGGGCCACAGGCCCAACATGTGGCGTTGGGCTTACTCACCCACAATAGCCCCTCAAAATTTCAATTTTTCCCTCGCATCCAAAGAGAAAAAGTGGGGTTTTGACTTTGCCAAATGGAAGCATTGAATCTCTGACTCCACACGTGTGCGCGCGCGTCTCTAGGCGCCTTCTTTATTACCGCTGCTGTTGCGTCGTTTTCGAGGCGTCATTAAATGCTCCAGGCGGTGTCTTGTCCATGAAATCTAATGGCACGTCGCAAATCCAACGGACGAGATTGCCTTTTAAAAATTTCGGGCGAGATAAGTCCCACCATTTTGCCCACCTCTATATAAAGTCCCAGAGGGGGTTGTTTTCTCACTTTACAAGTTTCAGACTCTCCAGTGAACTCAAGCGTTCAGACTCCCAGAGCCTTTCCTGTCATCTACTTCGACCCGTCTAAGAATCCGCTACAATCCTCCCGCGAGGCTGAAGAACATCTTCCAATTCGATTCTGCGTAAGTTCTTTGCTCGAGATTTTCGAAATCTATCCAGATTGTCTCTTCGGCCTTTTGTAGATTTTCTTCAGTTGTTGTTTCGCATTGCCCTCCCTCTAACATGGGTAGATTTAAATACCTAGTGAACAGCCCTTCTCAGATAGAGAAGTTTAGGGCGACATATCGCATTTCTCAGGAAGTGGGCTTGAAGTATTGCCCCACGGAGGGTTTACTAACGGACCGAGAAGTGGGTGAAGTTATAATCCCCATTATCGCTTTCCTGGAGGGGGGGATGACCATCCCCATGGGTCCAGTTACCAGAACTTACCTCACCGCCCATAGGCTTAGCCCTGACCAGTGCGCACCTAACACGTTTAGGATTTTAGGGGCAGTTGACGACCTAAACCGTCACTTAGGATTGGGCTTAACCTGGCATGATGTGGTACACATGTATGAGTGTCGTACCAAAGAGGGAGCGGAATACTATCTAAGGTCCCGATCCGATGTCGTCAGACTTTTATCCTGTCTCCCCAAGTCTAACAAAGGGATGATGGACGATTATCTGATCGTCTCGGGCGCATGGCATGATGGAATTCATTGCCCAACCCAGCCAGGAGAGCCAGGTGGGACATCCCTCATTGAGATTCTCTAACATTGTTTACTTTTAGCTATTCGGAATTCTTTTCGTCACATTTCAATCTTTTTTGACACTTCCGTTGTAATGTTTACAGATAGACGTCACGTAACTCCGCGGCTGAGTCACACAAATACTGCGGCCCTGAACTACCTTCTTCGGTCAGAGATTTTTGTAAGTGAAGACGGACAGCTCAGGTCCGTTCCTCTCATCCTCGGTTATACTCCGAAGTCCGAACTTCAGCCGATCGGTAACGCAATAACACTCGGGGATCGCTGCATCAACCGTATTGACGTGGCTCGGAAGAACTTCTTAGCTCCCTTCGACCTCGCCCCGGTGCCCCATCCAAATCCGCAGGGTATACCACTGCTTGTTCAGCCCGTTGCACAAGTTCCCCTTGAACCAGTAGCCGAGGAGGAAAGAGTTGCTTCTTCTACACCCTCACTTGACGAGCAGATCGATCAGTTTAGATTTGAGGGTAAGGCTTCGGAAGAGATTCAAATTATAGACGTCGAGGAGGAAACAGATAGGCAATCGGCTGTCTATCCGGAGAGACTAATCGTGTCTGCCTACTCTTCGGACGAAGACATGCAGAGCTTATCAGAGCTGATGAAGAATAGGAAACTGAAAGCCGCCTCCAAAGGCACTGGTCCATCCCAACCGGCCGTAGATCTCCCTCCTCTTCCTCCTCAAGCCCCTTCAGATCCCAGCTTGATGCCACTGCCGGATCTAAAGAAGAAAAGGGTTGCGACAGAGGCCGAAGGCACTGAGGTTGCGCCTAAAAAGGGGCCCAAGCAGCAGAAGGTGGCCCATGATACCAGGGGAAAAATGGCTTCCTCTACTGAAAGCAGGGAAGACCCTTCAGCCGCCGATGTGCGCCGGGGCTCTCGGACGTGGCCCCCCAAGGTGACGCTGGATGGTGCGGACATCCCCTATGATGCCTCCATCAGAAATTATGGTGGAGACAAGGCCGGTTACATTGCGGACGCTTTAGAGCAGCCCCTGCTCCTCCCGAGGGACATGGATTCCTACAGGCGCTTCAGCCAGCAGGAACTTTTCTTATCCCTAAAGAGGTATCTAGGCATGGTAAGGGAATTTACCTTCTTACCCTCTTTTTGCTATATCTAACAACTAACAATAAGGAATGTTTGCCTGTTGTGCAAATCGCCCAGCAGATATTTGTCGCTGAGGAGTGGAACAAAAAGAAAGATATTGAAGTGCAAGCTGAGGCGCAATCAAAGGAGGAGGCTGAGAAAGCATTGGGCGTTGCAAAAAGCGAGTGCGCCCGCATCTTTGAGCAACTGAAAGAGGAGACGAAGGCTAAGAAAAGTGCGGAGGCAGGCCTGAGGACTGTTGAAAAGCAAGCCGAAGACCAACGCCAGAAGTTGTACACCACCGAAATCAATCTGGAGACAGAGAGGGCGTTGGTGAAAGAATTTCGAGCTGAGCTAGACAAGGCCAAGGATGCTGCTACCAGGGCCAAGGAAGACGCTCAGTTAGCCAAGGAAGCAGCTGAGGCCGAGAAGCAGGCTGCCTACCTGTTGGGGGTGCAAGAGACCCAGACCAGGCTGACTGAGGAGTTTGCCAAGGTCTGCAGGGGGTACTGTGAGATAACGTGGGGCAAATGCCTTGACACGGCCGAAGTTCCCCCAGAGTCTACACTGAGGCAGCCTGGGAGTGTTTACTACGATCCTGATCTCTGTGACCTGCCAGACGCCTTGGAAGCTATCTCGGCCGGTCAAAACCTTGCAGCCCCAGCCGAGACGAGCCAAGCACCTCTTTAGACCGGAGATGCGGGTGATCTGCCAAAGATTGATCCAGCGCCCCAGAACAAGGCTTAGGATGTCAAAACTGTGTAATAGTTAGGTCCCTTTATCACCTATTTTGTAATGAAATTGCCTTTTCAATGAATGAAGTAGTTTACTTTTTGTTCAGTGTTGCTTTTACGGAGTATGTTAGATTGTGTCATTATGGTTAACAATGATGGTTTAATAACTAAGAGCCAGCCAAAACAACGGTAATCTTTTAGACACGCTTAAACAAGGCCTTATGATAATGACAGTTGACGTAATTTTGGCTTTAAGTTTGCATATTCCGCCAAGCACCAGATTAGATCAATAACGTAAAAGGGAGTGTTAACTAACCTAAATCATCTGGTCCGAAGACTGCAGGCATGATTGGATTTAAGTTTAAACACTTAAGAATCGTAAAGGGAGTGTTAACTAACCCAAATCATCTGGTCCGAAGACTGCAGGCATGATTGGATTTAAGTTTAAACACTTAAGAATCGTAAAGGGAGAGTTAACTAACCCAAATCATCTGGTCCGAAGACTGCAGGCATGATTGGATTTAAGTTTAAACACTTAAGAATCGTAAAATAGAGTGTTAACTAACCCAAATCTTCTGGTCCGAAGACTGCAGGCATGATTGGATTTGAGTTTAAACACTTAAGAGTTTAACATAACAGAATGGTATCATGATTGAAAGGAAAATTCTTTTAATAGTAGTACCTTTTGAGGTTATTTACATTCCATGGCCGGGGCACTACATGATTATCCAGGTCTTCTAGGAAGTATGCTCCAACGCCAGCCCTCGAAGTGATGCGATACGGCCCTTCCCAGTTCGGTCCCAGCTTTCCCCATGCTGGATTCTTTGCATTGCCTACTACCTTCCTTAGGACTAGATCACCTGGCTCTAGGGGTCTCAGTCTCACATTGGCGTTGTAGCCCTGCTTTAGTTTCTGCTGGTAATGCGCCAGTCGGACCATTGCGTTTTCCCTTCGTTCTTCAATTAGATCCAAACTCTTTTCCAGCTGCCCGTCGTTGCTGATCGAATCAAAGGAGCTTGTCCTGTACGTTGGGAATCCAGTCTCTAGAGGTATCACGGCTTCAACTCCATAGGTCATCGAAAAGGGGGTTTCTCCAGTAGACCTGCGAGGCGTAGTTCTATATGCCCACAACACGTGAGGCAACTCTTCCACCCATCTACCTTTGGCTTCGTCTAGCCTTTTCTTCAATCCGTTGACGATGACTTTATTGACGGCCTCCGCTTGCCCATTTCCCTGGGGATATGCAGGGGTAGAATATCTGTTTGTGATTCCCATCTCACCACAATAACTCCTGAATGCTTTGCTATCGAATTGAAGCCCATTGTCCGATATGAGGGTACGGGGGACCCCAAACCGCGTGACAATATTTTTCCAGATAAATTTTTTCACATCCACATCTCTGATGTTTGCTAGAGGTTCCGCTTCTACCCACTTGGTGAAATAGTCCGTGCCGACCAAGAGGTATTTCCTATTTCCCGCTGCCTTAGGGAATGGGCCTACAATATCCAGCCCCCATTGGGCGAAAGGCCATGGGCTGGTCAGCGGATTAAGAACACCGCCGGGCTGATGTATGTTCGGCGCAAACCGCTGGCATTGATCACACTTTTTGACGTACTCATGGGCCTCTTTCTGCATATTCGGCCACCAATAACCCTGAGTAATGGCTCGGTGAGCCAAAGACCTCCCCCCGGTATGGCATCCACAGATCCCTTCATGCAATTCATCTAGTAAGGGTTCAGTCGCCTCCTGGTGCATGCACAATAAGTATGGGCCTGAGTAAGAGCGTTTATAAAGTTTGTGATCCTCGGACAACCAGAACCTTGCAGCTCTTCTCCGTATTTTGTCCGCTTCCCCTTTTTCTTCGGGCAATGCATCGTCCTTCAAAAACTTGATGAAGGGGTCCATCCAACACGGGCTGGTCCCGACGCAATGAACTTGGGATGCCTTTTTTCTTAACTCCGTAGGTCTCTGTATGTCCTCGACAAGGATAATCCTTGGCAATTCCTGTGCCGAAGAGGTGGCAAGGGTGGCTAAAGAATTGGCATGTGTATTGCCACTTCTGGGGATGTGCCGCAGGTTGAAGGATTCGAACTCGGATTGCAAGGACTTAGCTAGGCTCAAGTATCCCTGCATCCTCTCGTCTTTCGCCTCGAATTCTCCCAACATTTGGCCGACGACTAACCTTGAGTCCGAGAACATCTCAATTGACTTTCCCCCCATCCTTCGTACCATCTTCATCCCCATCAATAGAGCCTCATATTCTGCCTCGTTATTAGTTGCTGAGAAATCTAGCCTTAATGCTTTTTCGATGATAATTCTCTCTGGGGATATTAACACTAGCCCCACTCCTGAGCCTCGCTGATTCGATGCGCCGTCCACGTACACTCCCCAGGGCAAAGGGCTCCGTGAAGAAACCATACCAACGGTCCTTCCTTCAGTGCCCAGTATTGGTGTTACCTCCTCAACAAGGGGCTCTGCGAATTCGGCCACTAAGTCCGCAAGGACCTGGCCCTTCACTGAAGTGCGAGGCATGTACTTGATATCAAAAGCCCCGAGGATCGTTCCCCATTTGGCTATCCTTCCGGTGTAATCGGCGCTTCGGAGTATGGCTCTAAGTGGAAGCTGGGTGAGGACTATAACAGTGTGGGCTTGGAAATAATGGGGCAGCTTCTTCGTACCGAGCACAACTACCAGAATGGCTTTCTCCAGTGGCAAATAACGAACCTCTGCTTCCTGCAGTGACTTGCTCACGTAATAAACTGGTTTTTGCACACCACAGTCTGTTCGGATCAACATCAAGCTGACGGCACGAGGAGCCACAGCGATGTAAGCAAACAAGACTTCATCTGGCTCGGGACTGGACATGATGGGAGGTCTAGCTAGGTAGTCCTTAAGTTGCTGAAAGGCAACAGCGCATTCCTCCGTCCATTCGAAGTTCTTCCATTTATTGATCAATGAGAAGAAAGGCCTACACCTGTTTGCCGATCTGGAAATGAATCTATTAAGGGCAGCGGTCATCCCAGTCAGCTTCTGAATTTCCTTGGGGTTTCGGGGAGGTCGCAAATTATTGATGGCCTTTATCTGATCGGGGTTAACTTCGATTCCCCTGTGAGTGACCATATACCCTAAGAACTTGCCCGATCCAACATCGAACGAACACTTTGAAGCATTCAAGCGCAGTCTGTGTCTCCTCAGAATTTCAAAGACGTCCCTAAGGTCCCAAATATGCTCAGCTATGACCTTGCTTTTTACCACCATGTCGTCGATATAAACTTCCATGCTTTTACCCAGCTGTGGCTTAAACATTCTGGTCATCATCTTCTGATAGGTAGCCCCAGCATTTTTTAAACCGAACGGCATTACCTTGTAGTGGTAATTCCCCAAAGGGGTTACGAAAGCTGTTTTCTCTTGATCGGCGAGAGCCAGCGGTATCTGATGATAACCCTGGAATGTGTCTAAGAAACTCATTCGAAGGTGTCCCACAGTAACATCAACTAGTTGGTCTATCTTTGGCATGGGAAACGGATCCTTCGGACAAGCTCTATTGAGATCGGTGAAGTCCACACACACCCGCCACTTTCCATTTTTCTTCTTTACCACCACCGTGTTAGCCAGCCATTCAGGGTAGAAGATCTCTTTAATAGCCCCCGCCTGCTTGAGTTTCATCACTTCATCCCTAACCGCGTCAGCGTGTTCCCTCGAAGGACGCCGGAGCAGTTGCTTCTTGGGGACGATGGTGGGATTAACGTTTAGATGGTGGCAAATAAAATCTGGGCTTACCCCAGGGGCTTTTGCAGAGTCCCATGCAAATACATCCATGTTTGCCCTGAGGAACTCTATCAGCTCTTCCTTCTCTTGAGGAGGCAGCATTGATCCGACTTGAAAAAACTTCTTTGGATTATTATCCGCGACTACCCTTGCCAAGCTTTCGCATTCTGCCTCTTCGGCCGAGGTCTCGGTGTCCTGCACCGAAGGCTTTGATTGCTATGAACTCTCTTCGTTACGGTCCGAGGGTTCAGCCTGAGGTTGGTGCTGGATGGCTGCCACTAGACATTGCCTGGATGTAGATTGATCTCCTCGAATCTCCTCGACTATCCCGTCGGACGGATATTTAATTTTCTGATGAAGTGTGAAGGATACGGCCCAGAGGGTATGAAGCCATGGTCTGCCCACAATAGCAGTGTAGGGTGAGTAGGCGTCCACCACTATGAAATCTACCTCCACCGTCTCGTGCCCGGTTTGTACAGGCAGTCTAATTTGGCCTTTCGGAATGATCACTTTGCCATCAAAACTGACTAAAGGGGATCTGTACGGAGTTAGGTCTTCGGGGGATAAGTTCAGCCCCCTATATAGGTCTGGGTACATTATTTATGCGGCGCTGCCCTCATCTACCATCACTCTCTTCACGTCGTATCCACCTATTCTCAGAGTTACTACCAGGGCGTCATCGTGTGGCTGTATAGTCCCGATTTTGTCCTTGTCCGAAAATCCCAAAACCGGAACCTCCATCCTGGATCTCTTCGGCTCTCTGTTACCACTCTCCGAGGACAACCGAGCAACAGACAGTACTCTGGATGGGCCAGACCCCGTCCTTCCTGGTGCGGCAAAAATAACGTTGATTGTACCCAAGGGAGGTTTCACAAAATCGCCTCTCCTGGGCCCCGCATTTGCGTGATTTCCTTGACCGTATGAGTGGTGTAGAAGGTGCTTTAGTCTGCCTTCGCTGACCAGCTGATCCTGATGGTCCCACAGGCTCCTGCAATCCTCAGTAGTATGCCCATGGTCAAGGTGATACTGACAGTAAAGATTGTGGTTGTGCCTTTCAGGGTTTCCTACCATCTTGTTCGGCCTCTTGAAGAACGGCTCATTTTTTATTTTATCCAGGACTTGGTGTACCGGTTCGCGAAAAATTGCATTGACCGTCTGGAAGTTCGTTGTACTTTGTCCGGCCCAGTCTTTCCTCGGCCTGTTGTGGTTCTGCCTGTCCGTCCTGAAATCCCTCCCCTCTTGAGGGATAACCTTCTCTTTTCCCTTATTCTGCTGCTGATCTTCTTCAACTCTTTTGTACTTATCGATCCTATCCATCAGCTGGCGTATACTGGTAGCAGGCTTGCGCGTTAAGGACGCTCTTAAGGGATGTTCGGTGGGGAGGCCCAGTTTAAAAGAGCTGATGGCCACCAATTCACAATCTTCCTCTACCTCATTATACGTTTCCCAGAACCTATCTGAATACGACTTCAGAGTCTCACCTCCTTTCATACTGACTGACAATAGGGAAGCCATAAACTGCGGAACCCTTCGGCACGTGACAAAACGTGAACCAAATGCTTGAGTCAGCTCTTGGAAAGAGTTTATAGATTGTGCTTTCAGATTGTCAAACCATCTCATGGCTATCGGTCCCAAGCTGGATGGGAAGACTCTGCACATCAGGGCTTCGTCCCTGGAGTGGACAGCCATCCTCTGGTTGAAATGGCTTACATGTTCCACTAGGTCTGTCCGGCCATTATAGATGGTGAATGTACGCTGATGGAAACGTCGAGGAAGTCTAGCATTCTCGATGTTACAAGTAAAGGGAGATCTGGAAATCTGATCCAGGGCTTTACTCATAGCGTCGTTTCCTACGCCTCTAGGTAAGGGGTTCTGAGGGTTCCCCTCGTCATGATGCATTTCCTCATAGGTAAAGGATTCGCTGACTGGCGTTCGAAGTTTCTGTCCGTAAACAACATCCTGTTCGTCCTCAGCATCTTCATCAGAGTACGAGGGACTGCGCTTTCTCTTCGCATGGCGCAACTCTCTCTTTAGCCTATCGATTTCCTTTTGCATGTCTTTGTTTTTCTCTGCATGGGACATGTGGCTCTCTCCATGCGACTGGTTTTGATCGTCACGTGCGGTGTGTACGCTGCCTTCACGATCCTGCCTCCGTTCCAGATGAAGAAAGGGATCGGTGTGCTGAGACGATCTGGACTCCGCTGGTCGTTGCCTTGGTTCAGCCATTCTTTGAGGTGTTGCTTCCACCTTAGCTCAAGCTGTTCCCCACAGACAGCGCCAATTGTAGGGTCGAAATTTGGCGGGCTAAACAATAACTTCCCGTATTATAAGCCCAACAAATCCCCAACAATGAATTTGTAGAGAATGGGTTGAACAGCTAGGCTGGATATTGATTTAGCAACGGTTCATGCAAGCGAAACAGGGCAAAAAAGCACTCAGGCGATAATTCAATGAAAGTATTTCTGATCCGAAGAGGTCTTGCCTTTTTTCACTTCGTAAATCATAATCCCCCCCATGTTAGAGATGTTTCTTTATATATATATACACCCTTTTCCCTCATCCTCACCGCACACTTGTCCTTCATCTAAGCGTCCACTTGAGTATTAGTCACATCAGAAGTTTGTTTTAATCTGCAGTGAGTGGTAGTGGCTGAGGTTTCACTGTTCAGGTGTCTTCTCCACATAAATGCGGCCAGGAAAGTTGCTGCAGTGCATTAAATGCGGTGATGGCAGCTTTATTTGTAAGATATTTCAGGATATCTCCGCGCTTAGGAATGCCCAGCACTAACTCCCCTCCGAGGGATCTTCTACTTGATCAAGTTCTTTGGAGGTCTGACGAGCGGAACCTCTTCGGACATGCCAGGTTGTCTTCGGACGTAATAATAATCCTTCCTTGGTTGCATTTTCGCTAGGACGGCAAAGCATTGTTCCTTTCAACCTATTCGGACAAGAAGTTATATTCAAATTGGGCCACAGGCCCAACATGTGGCGTTGGGCTTACTCACCCACAAATGCAGATATCAAAATGGCCTTTAGAAGGTCCAAAACGACATAGCGTCAAGGAATCTTTCTAGCAACAAATGAGAAGATTCCTTAAATTGATGTAAATCACCAAAAAATAGCTAAGTGATAAGATTTCGCCAAGAAGGATGTAAATCACTAATGAAACCTAAGTGACAAGATTTCTTAAATGGATGTAAGTCACCAAAAAATGGCTACGTGATAGGATTTCACCAAGATAGGTGTAAATCACTAACGAAACCTAAGTTACAAGATTCCTTAAATGGACGTAAGTTACCAAAAAATGGCTAAGTGATAAGATTCCGCCAAAACAGATATAAATCGCTGACAAAGCCTAAGTGACAAGATTCCTTAAATAGATGTAAATCACAAAAAAAAAAAAAAAAGGACAAGATTTCGCTAGATCGATGTAAATCGCTGACAAAGTCTAAATGACGAAACTTCGTAACTGGATATATGTCACCTAAAAGTGGCTAAGTGACTAAGTGACTAAAATTCCCTTAGACGAGTGTAAGAAGACAAGGATTCTCACACAAACATGACAACCATAAAATGAATGAAAGAAGAAGCATCGAAGCGATAAAAAATGGTCGTCCAAATAAATCACCTCGCTTTTCAACAGTGATAAAAAAACGGTCTTCCAAAGAAATCACCTTACCCTTCAACAATGATAGAAAATGATCGTCCAAATAAATTAGCTTGCTCTTCAGCAGTAATAAAAAACGGTCGTCCAAAGAAATCACCTTACCCTTCAGTAGCGATAAAAAATGGTCGTCCAAAGAAATTAGCTTGCTCTTCAGTAGTGATAAAAAATGATCGTCCAAATAAATTAACTCACTTTCAAGATCAAGTTATGATCCCTCGAACATCTAAAAAGACCTTCAAAAGGCAGATATTAAGAGTCATTGCAAAAATATTACCATTTTTAAAGAAGAAAGTAGTTGAAGATAAAGAAGCTTGAATCTAAACAAGTCAAGAATATTCCCTAAGCCTGACCAGCACAAAGCAAAATCAAACTTGGGAATGGGGGGCAACTGATGAGTCTAGAAAAATCATTAAAATCGTCCATTAATATGGACGACCTTGCATCATTAGTAGACCATCAAAGATAACTGCTCAACACATTCAATAACGACTATCAAAGGTCTTAAACTCTCATCAAGACAAAAAACGTTACAATTAAGGTAATAATCACCCTAATTTATGTACAACAGCTACCTAAGTCAACTATAAAAGGAACAATCAGTCTCACTAGCTAAGGTATGTCAAAAACTATTATAAAATACTACAAAACACTATCTATATACAAAATATATGGGTTGATACTAACTTAAGCATCGAAGGCTCTCCCACTAAGCACAATCCGGTGGTCTCTTCAATCTATCTCTCTTTTATCTTGTAGGTCCTACAAGATCATTTAATGCTCCTGATTGGGCGAGTGACCCAATTGACGATTTTGGCATCACCATAAGTTCTCAATTAAGCCCATTATTTTATCATCTACTATTCACAATTTGTTATCTTGACAATATATGGTTATAGACTTATTGTTTATGATTGAGTTGAAGTCAAAATCACTAGATTTAAATAGATGACTATTTTTTAGGCATACGCATTAGCCCGCTCAATTCGCTCAAATCGCCCAACTTTTTTCGCCCTGTACCAACCCACAAGGATTTGATATTGACTTTTAAGCGGATAGAGTAAGTTCAACTATTAAAAACAACAGGTTTCCCCCTCTCCGCACACACCCACCCACATAACCTTTATCTCTTGACTCTTAACAATTTATGTTTTTTTTTTTTTTTTTTGAAAAATAAATGATGCTTTCCTAACGTATTTGTAAGCTGACTAAAGGATATGGTAATGGTACTTATTTAGTAAAAAAAAATGGTACCCATACTCTCATTTTTTTTTTCTTTTTTTTTTTTAATAAAGAAATTGACAAAGTACTCATAGTTTTTTTTTTTTCAGAAAAACAAAGTACCCATAACTTAAGACATGTGTTTTTTTATCTACATGAAAGTGGGTTACTTTTGATGATTTTATTCAATGGTTTAAGGGATTTAAAAAAAAAAACAAGTTCTTAAGTTTATCCATCAATAATAATATAATTTTATATGTTTAATTTATAACGTTTAACTAATGCTAACTTATTATCAAAAAAAAAAAAATTAATGCTAACTTACATAACAGGCCCAATCCACCAAATTGAATAACCCAAATTTCCAACCAACCTGCCGTTTATGGAGTTTGGTGAGTCGACGGCGATTTGGCCCATGATGGTTTGGTTTAAATTTTGCCCCTCAACCCGTCCAATCTAGCCTGCGTACAACCCTACTATTTTTTATTCCTAAAAGTGGTTTGCACATGTTCAAGTCAAATAGCAACTCTTCTATATTTTTTTCCCTAAATATTAAAAATAGATTATTTGGTTAATTAGTAACATATAAATGATAAATGATCAAATATCCTAATTAACTGGATGTCTATCACAAGATTCATATAATTTGTGATTACACAAATAATACCAACAAATTACAACCAAAATGCGAAAAAAATACTAAATATTTATAAACCATAGTTGTGAGTTGTCAAAACATAAACTATATTGTGAAATAATTTTTTACTAGCTTATAATAATCCTTGTGGGGATATTAAGCTTGAAAGTTCATCATGGGTTTGTATTATTGGGCCTGTGGCCCAATCCCAGGACAATAGATTGTCCAAAGAGGGGAAAATCTTTATTGGAAAGGACTATATAGCGCCTAAAGGTCAATTTTGACCACAATGACTCAGAGAGGTGTGCCGAGGATAAATACAACCTCGGCTGACAAATGCCGAGGTCTAAAAAGGTTGGCCAACGATCAGGGTAAAGCTCCAAGAAGTCTTGCGAATATTGATAGTTCTTATCAGGATGGTGAGTAGGGAAGTGTCTTAAAATATCTGAAGGGAAAGCTGCCACCATCGCATTAAATGTTAAGCAGTTAATTTCCTTATTACATTAATGCGAAGAAGACATCTGAATAGTGTAGCGTTGGCTGCCCCAATGCAAGTAAGGTCAGTAAGGGTGTCTGATAGGACATGTACTCAAGTGGTAACCCAATTGATTGACAAGTGTAAGACCAAGATGCTTCAGACGGAACTATATAATGCAAGAGACTTTTACTAGAAGGGGGATGGAAGATTGAAAAGAAGAAGAAGAGAGACTTCTAAAAATCAAACTTGTAAAAGGAACTTAAGAACAATATATAAGATCAAACATCCTCGGACTTTGCCGAGAACGAGTTTTCTTCAATATAACCTCGCCCCTTTTTACTATCTTAGCATCTGAACTCTTTTTATGTTTTGCCTGATTAACTAAAGTCCAGTTTTTCCAACCCACTCTCTAGAAATTTATTGTTTTGGGCTTGTTGGGCTTGAGTCCATCCATGAAGTGAGCTATGAGTTCAAATATGGTCCTCACAATCCTTATATCTGCATGAGTGTAATTGGGAACATTCAAAATACATACATACATACGTACATACTTACACATTAAATTGAAATATGATAAATTCAAATTGAGTCCTTACATGATTTATAATTTAGATACATGAATTTGCATTTAAATATAATTGACACAAAATTACAGTATAAGAGAAATGACACTTGGTATGAAATTGAAGTAATTATATATAAAAAAAATAAAAAAATAAAAACTAAAGACACTTGGCATAAAATTATATGGTATTTAAGTGAACACTTGGCACAATTTTTTAGTGCAATTAGAACCAAAATTAGATTATTGATTGTGCTTCCACTTTAATACATTGCATATTATCATGAATACTCCTTAAAATTTAAGAAAATTATATTTTAAACTATATAATATAAAAAGTAATAACTTAGATAAAGAGTGAGGTTTTAAAAATTAACAACTTAAACCCAATACTAACAAATTATCACAATATTAAAATACAATATACAACCATTCAAATTAAATTTAACAAATTACAACCGTAATAAAAACATAATCTTAAAATATTAACAAACAGTTTGTAGGGTTTTTTTTTTTAGAGATAATTATAACATGCTGTTAATCCTGCTGTTTGAATCTTTTCCCTCTAGACCTCGAAACACTTTGTGCATGGGAAGATATCAATTTAGCTACAAGGCCTTTGACTCAATTTGTAGGTTAGCATGCTGAATCCTCAACCTAACGAGTCGTTATTTAAAAAAGCCAGATTACTTATTAAAATTTTTGTTGTGACATATCCACTTGATTGGAGTAAGATAGATTCCAGTTAACTCAATTGATAAAGTTTCCGATAGTTAAATAAGAGATTTGAAGTTCAATCCTTATATACACAAAAAATCGATTGATATATATATATATATTTTTTTTTTTTGATAAGAAAGACTTTTATTCCATTAAAGAGTGGAAAATAACATAGCATTCTGAGAAATAGAGGACGCGAGAAAAGGTGGACATTCTTCTATCCATGTTACAAAAGAGTCAATCTTTATATACACCAAAAATCAATTGATATATATATATATATATATTTGATAAGAAAGACTTTTATTTCATTAAAAGGTGGAAAATAACATAGCATTCTGAGAAACAGAGGACGCGAGAAAAGGTGGACATTCTTCCATCCATGTTACAAAAGAGTCAATATTCTTAGCAAAAGCTACCAAAGTATGAGCTGACTTATTTCTTTGTCTTCCCACATGTGACACTTGGAAGGTTTGATTGATATATTTGTCTAATAATAAATAGTTATCATTATGAATGGTTACCATAAGTTGAAACTCTCTCAAATTTTTTTTATTTTTTTTAATGCATAAAAATTAAGCTAAAATGTAAATTAGCACAGGTTCGAACTTCCAACGAATCAATCCTTATCTTAAATCAGACGGCTGAATAACTTCCAGCAACTCTCAGGTACAAACTACAAACTGGTCCATTTCATTTATCAAAATAAAAACTACAAAACCGAAACCACACTCTTCTGCACACCTCTCTCTCTCTCTCTCTCATTCTGCGAATTGCTTGGTAAGCTAGTTCTCTCTCTCTCTCTCTCTCTCTCTCTCTCTCTCAGATCTCTCTTTTTCACATTTTCTGTTATATCTTCCCTATGTAATTGGTTTGGTGCTAATTTTTGTTTTCACAGTTATTTCCTTATATACACCTTTAGCTGGAAATTCCATTGACTGTCCGATTCATACTTAGCATTTCTAGTCTCTTCCATTGTATATACAGTACTCAGATGGACTTGAATATGTACAGGTTTTCGAAATTTGATTGTGGAGAAGTGACCGGTGTTGTAATTTCTGAAATTAATTGTTAGGGTTTTTTTTTTAACCAAAGATTCTTTTAACAATCATATTCCATGGAAATGGTTATCTATATGTCTGTGTGTGATTCAATGGAATGTGTCCTGTGAAATGAATAAGAAGCTTATTGGTATAACAGTAAAATGCTGCATTTCTTATGTTGAATGTGGTTGTAATCATAATGCTATATACGAAAGCGGATTTCGCTAATCAACCTGCTTGAATTAAGAAGTGGTTTGAGAATGGCAAATGGGTTTTATTTCAACTGGCACCGCTTCCCTTTGTAAGAGTAAGGTGGGGAGTGAGGTGACAATGAATCATGGGTTGCATTTAGGCAGCTGGGTCTTTCTGTTTGTTATTGACCATCTACTGTGGGATGTACCAAATATACAAGGAACTATCAACGAATTATAAAATTTAAACGTGCAGTCGAAACACAATCATACAATAATGTCCACAAGAGCCTGGTTTACTTTTATTATTTGATCGTGTGAGTATAGTTGTGTTGGGTTTATGGTATTATTATATCATCCATTATCACATTTACAGGGAAAATAATCCAATTGCAATGGCGACGAGGATAGCTACAAGATTTGTGTCTCGAAGGTTTTCCACTGGTGGCAAAGTGCTTAGCGAGGAGGAAAGAGCTGCAGAAAATGTTTACATTAAGGTAATCTAGGAAGCCCCATATTTTATTTTTGAAAGTCGAGGATGTTATCAAGGTGCAGAGGGAATTATGTATATGTATATGTAATTTCTTTCCTTAGTTTGAACCTTTTTTTCTCATTTTATCATATATTGATATGCTTTTTTATTTTTCCTTCCTCTTGTTATATCTTGTTTATAGGAATACTGTTTTATTTGGCCATTTTAAATTCAAGAACTGGGTTTTGGTATTTATAGAAAAAAAGTGATTCGTCTTGAGTATGGTTGAGTATTCCAGCTGAAACTAAGTCAGTTGGTTGGGGCAAGGTGCCATTTGGAATATATAACAGTTGAAAAAAACTATTTTATGTTTTCCCCCTTTTTCTGTGAGGTGAGGTGGTGAGAGTGAGACTAAAATGGTCGGTTTAATGCCTTACTACTTTAGCAGAGATCCATGCTAATCCTTGCAATGGTTATTGAAAGTCAGTTAATCAATTAGGCCAAATGATATAGTATTGGATTATAGTTTGGTTGTGTACTGACTCTCCTCCATTTTTGGAACAAGTGTTCTATATATAATATGCAGATGCTATTTTATTTAGTATTATTATTGTTATTTTTAATGTGCATGTGTAATAACACAAATTATTCATTTATAAAATCTCTTTTATTTTCTCTTGCTTGTGTTGATTATGATAGTAAATTTGGGCGTGAACAGGATAGTTCTCAAGATACTTGTCTTGAAGAGGACAGGAACTGTTAGGAAATTTATATAGTAGCCCTAAACTAAATTTGAGAAATTGATGAGAACTAAGTTTATTCCCCTGTACTATGGGATATGGATTTGTAAACGAGCAGGGAAAAAAACCGAAAAATGTTGCTGAAAAATCTGATATACGCATGGAAACACCAGTTGGAAGTTGTTAGGATTTATATAATTAGTAAAATAAATTGAGAATACTTGTTTTGAAGATTAAACTTATACTTTTTACAAATTTAAAATCATAGTACGTCAGAACGGTGGTGAAGTCCAGATGGAGAAGTGTAATAGATCTTGATTTTCTAAACAATGCCTAGGTTTATTATTATATTAGTTGTTGATTTTTCTGTTTATAATTATAACCACCATAAGATTTTTTTGAGTATCTAAGTTTTATCTATGTTACAACATGTGTGCTTGTTACTGTGCATGTGTGGACAGAGAAACAATGGGAGGAAAAGAATGAAGTGGGTAGCAGGTGCCAATTATCTAGAAAATCATTATCAAGCCCAAGTAGACATAAATTTTTCTGGGAATTGTTATCTGATTGTTCTTTACTTAAAGATCTTGAAAACATCCTTTTGGTGGAGAGGAATGCCTTGTCATTAAAAAGAGATAATGAGATCGATGTGAAGTTTGTTTGGTGGGAGTTGTGTTGTTCCTTTGAGCATTGATTAAGCAAAGGTTTTGAGTAGAAATTATGACTAAATCAGAGCTCCCAGTATTAAATTAGAGAGGATGGTTGATATTGGCAATTTACAAAGTCTGGGATTTCTGTTTAACTTCTCTAGCACAGTTATATCTGACTTTGGATAAAAATCTCTCTCTCTATATGTTTGCCATAATGAGTGATCTGATTCTATCTTCCGATCACAAGTCACAACAGAGTATCTGCTTGTTTATCATGTATGTAGTGCTTTTGTGTCTGTGTTTTGACAAATCTTTTCGTAATAATGCAGAAAGTAGAGCAAGAGAAATTGGAGAAGCTTGCGCGGAAGGTATGAACAAGTATACTTGTCTGTCTGCATCTGTGTGTTTAGACTTTGGTGAATTTATGCACTGTGTGATTATATTAAAGACCTTGATTTTCAACTTATGCTTATATAGTCATACTAGATACTTAAGATCTTGCTTGATGTGGCTTGATTAAAAAAGTAGAGATGATTATAAAACAGGGGTTCACAGTGTATGCAGTTGTGTTTTAAACTGTCTTTACTCTCTCTTAAATGGTTAAATAGTTTCTTAGTTTGCTATGTATTAGTTGCTTTTTGAGTTACTGTTCCAAAACTCGGTTGATTTGTTTGGTTTGTCTATGTTCAGTACTTTGGTTAATTGACTAGGACTTGAAAGTCAAAACTTGACTGAACTCCGTAGACTAGATGGAACTGTGTCAGCTTAACATATTACGTATCCATTGCAGTTAAAATTAATTTTGATGGTCTCATCCAGCAAAAAAAATGGCATTTTTGATTGTCTCAAATTGAATTGGGTTATTGAGTTAGCTCTATTTTTTTTTTTTTTTTTTCTTTTTCAACTTCCATATCGACTCAAGTTTCATGCTGAAGCCTCTAGGAATGTGGTACAAATTAGATATTCCATTTTCTCTCTGGGAACTTAGTTTGCTTGATATCCTTATGTAGTTATACCTGGAAAAAAGTAATGCTTAATGAGTCGATGTTCTCAGGGCCCTAAACCAGAAGAAAAACCTGCCACAAGCTCAGGAGGATCGGCCACAGATGCCAAACCAACCAGCTCATCCTCAGCATCTGGAGCGTCAACTGAAAAAGTATCCACTGACAAGTACCGGAACTATGCAGTTCTAGCTGGTACTATCACGGTTCTCGCTTCTCTTGGATGGTACCTTAAAGGTACTGCAAAGAAGCCAGAAGTCCAGGACTGAGGTTACTGTGCTTTGACATGAACAGTTAAAAAAGATGATAAGTAGTTTTCTTTACACTACTGGATCTTTGGCAGGAGTTTAATAAAAATAAATCAACTTCACTGTGCTCCCTCTCTGTATTTGTTGCATCAGATTATAACTGCGTTTTATGTGCTTTTATAATTCTTGAGTTTGGCACGGGTTCATGGTGACCCTGTTTCGGAGAATATTTACAATGTGGAGGCACTATTCAAATTTTTTTTTTCATAGTGCAATTGTTTTAATATTGTCAATTCTATGACATGGGATGGCAGGTGATGGTTATCATTGTTATTAGCAGATGAGAATGAAATACAAGCTTCAGCGAAATTTTGTTTCGATAATTAATCAACTTCAGCATGAGAACTGAATACTAGTTGTTCGTTAATTAGTAATTTGTTTGTGTTCCTTGAATAGAAGCAAAGTACCAACCTCGAAAAGACTATACATAACAAATATAGCTAGCACAAAATTGATCCTTCTGTGGACAGGAAGTTATTTTGGTTACACTGAGTAGAGTTTTCATGGCTAATCAGCCTTTATCTTTTCGTACTTTGATTTTTTGAGAAGTTTATCCTTTCTTGCTTAATAACGAAAAAAAAAACTAAGAAAATATCATACACTCATTTACTGAAGTCTAAATCATTATAAATGTAGTGATTTATAATGAGTTATATCACTCAATCTTTATCAAAATCATGTGACGATGTTAACTTCATTTATAAAAGTAGTTAATCACTACTTTACATCCTTGTTCCGTTGTCTGCTCTCTGCTTAGTTGTATTGGTTGGTGCTGATGTTTATCCCTCATCTCTTCTCTTCCAATAGATGATGTGTCCACAGTTCACTTATGGATAATATGACTCAGACCCATCAATTACTCTTTCTTGTTCATTTCAAAAAGGGTATATTTACTTAATTTGAGACAAATTAGGGGACACGTGAAAGATAAGAAAAAAGAGAGAGACTATATATAGGACGTGTTCATTGACTTTTTAAGTAAGACTATATTTGAGCATTTCAAAATGATATTGATGATCAACAATATGTAATTGACAGGTACAATAAAACCTAGTTCATTATATTGACGGAGTGTGTGTGTATATATATATATATATATACATACATACTTGTAAGGACTATAAAAAGAAAAGTCCAAGCCCACTTAGAATAGTGGTACCTTGTCCTTCAAAACAAGCCCAAACAATAAATTTTTCAAGAGAGTGGGTTTCTAACTTAAGTGCAATGTAAAGATAATTCCAAGTCTAAGACTATTGGATCCAAAGTATCAGATAGGTATACTTAGAACAACAATTGAGGATAAAACCTTCCTCGAGGGGGTCCAAGGATCAATCTCTCATTAATAAGTTAAGCTCATATCATTTTACAAGGTAATACTTAGTTCTCTCTCTTGTTTCTTCCTTTCTTGGAAAATGTTCATTCCCTTTTTTAGGGTGTTCCCTTTCTTATATAGTTCCTCCCTCGCATCTCAACCCTCCACTTGTACGTCTCAAGGCATTTCTTAGGATACTTGTCCTATCAAGACCCTTCTGGAGGTGGTAAAGGGAGTTGCTAGCTATGAAGTTACTGTTAATGGGTCATTTTCCCATTAATGCAGCTAGTTAGGTTGGTGTAGAGTATTGAATGTGGAGGTGAGAGATGTCTTATTTAGGAAACTTCCTCCTGTCACCCCTGTAGGTCTTGTATCCTCTTGTCGCTATTCCCTCCCGTTGCTATCCCCTCCTTTATCCTTGGGCCTTTAAGGGATGCCAATTGTCCCATGGATCTCTTGTTCCCCTCGGGTAGGCACAGTCCTAGGAGTTTGCTTGCCCATGTTTACTTGGATTGGACAGATTTGCCCTTCGCTTGGACTCTTTGGTTTGATCTCCCCCCACAATACTTATGCTAGGTTTAAAAGTTCAAGGAAATACATTCCCCTTAGGGATGGCAATTTTTGCCCGACCTGCGGGTACCCGGTCTGGCCCGACCCTAATGGGCCGGGTTTTACCCGGTCCGATTACGAATAGGGTCGGGTATGGGTTTTTAAAAAAAAACCCGAAGCGGGTCCGGGTCGGGTTCGGGTTTTATTAAAAAAACCCGGACCCGACCCGAGACCCGGCCCGAAACCCGACCCGGAAAAAACCCGGTACCCTGAAATTACTAAAATACCCTCTCTATATATACACACTTATAACCTAACCCTAATCCCTCATTCCCTCATTTCTTCACTCTTCACTCTTCAGCAGCCTCCCTCCCTCAGTCCGAGCCTTCCTCTCCCACACTCCCTCAGTCACTGAGTCAGTCACGCCTCCCTCGAAGAGGATCAGCTTCAGCCTTCAGGTATCATTTAATAATCTCATTCTTTTTTATATTATTAGTTACTTCTGTTCTTAATAATTAGCGACAAACCCTCCTCCTCGATTCAGGTCATTCGTGACAGCTCTATCTCTGTTGTAGCTTGTGTTTTGATTGTCGCTTTAGGACCAATCCAGTTTGGTTTCACTGTAAGCAATCTTCTTCTTGTTGATTCTTAAGCAACAAATTAAGCTTTTTGCTATTCTGGGTGTCTCATATGTAACAGCAATAAAGCTTCAAACTTGTTTTCATAGCAACAAAGCAACTAAACAGAGAACTTTGTTTTTATTTTTGTTTTCATGTACTTTTTGTAGTCTGGGTATTCATCACCTACTCAAACCGCAATCACTGAGGATTTTGGACTTTCGGTTTCAGAGGTGTGAATCTATATCTTCTTCTTCTTTTCTTTTCTTTTTTTTTTTTTTTTTTTTTTTGTGATTTGGATTTTGTCTTATACAAGTTTCTAACAATATTCTTGATTTCTTGGGCCAGTATTACAGGATAGAAATCGATTTGACAAAAAAATGAGGAATTACGAAACAAAAAATAAAAAGTTTTTTTTTTTTTTTTTTTAATAATGATTTTTGTTAATGGGTTTTGCTTAAATTTGACATGCTATTATGAAGTTACGTTTTGTCATTTCTGCTCGGCCCTGAAAATCTGCTAAATTGTTGGTTATGATGAATGTGTGCGTATGGGCGTATGAGTGGCTCTAAAGGTTGTGTCTTTGGTATAACATGTTTTGAAGATAATGACTCAATGAGGAGGTGAATTGGCTGTGTGAAATTAGTTGATTTCCCTAACTTTTTGTTTGCATAACTGTGGTCTAAATTTCGATCCATGAAGTTGGTAAGTTGGAGTTTTTGCTAAGCGATTTAAGTTGAATGAGTGAAACCATGTTGGAGGATCTTAGGATTTTCAAGTATAAATTTTTGGGTATGAAAATGGTAGGTGGTTCTCAACTTACCAATTTGAGGATTGAAAAGTAAGGGGGTGGTGGTGTGATCATTGATGGTTTATGCTAGTCATGTCTTTGGTTTAGTGGAGTTGATTTTCGTGTGAGTGTGAAGTCTTTACAAATTGGAGTTTTATCTATATCCCCTAGTTTATATCCCTAGATATATTTTTATTATTTTATATATAAAAAAAATGTACAATGGGTATGAAAATGTTGGTGGATCTTTTAATACTCACCCGGTACAAACTAGGGGATAGAGATAAAACTTTAATTGGAGAAGCCCAGTTCTCTCTCTCTCTGGCCTTAATGTTTAATTCCTCATTTTTTTTGTAGTTGGGCCCTAGTAGTATTCAGTTAAAGTTGATATACTTTCATGTCACACAGATTGATTTTAAAGTGTGTTTTTAATAAAAATGATGAATTTGTTAACTACTAAGGGCTACTGATTTCATGAGAAAAGCATGAATCAGAATTACTCTCCAGTATTTTTTATTATTATTATTTATTTATGATTGTATTAATTATGTTTGTTTTATTTAACATAATTAGGATATGTGAAGTTTAATGTCTTATGTTTGGTGGTTCATTGAATTTGTTGTGATGATAATAATGTTTATTTGGGTTTTGGGTGGAGTGAAATCAACGGTTAGCAATTGTTTAATTTCTATTTATAAAATCAAAATTGTGTTTTTATATTTGCTAGTTACAATTTTATGAAATTTATTTCATTTTTTAATTCATTGTTGTTGTAGGTTCTTCAACTATATCAGGAGATAGTACATTTCAATTCATTCTTGACGATGGGGAGCCAAATGAAGATGATGGAAGTTGTGCCACAATTGATGGGGGTTGTATCACAATTGATGAAGATTAAACATTTTGTATTAATTTAGTAGCTTTTTTAATTTCTTAGACTTGTTGGATTAATTTGTTGGTTTGTAATTATTCTAAACTTGTGGGATTTATTTTGTAGCATTTTAATTTCTTGGACTCGTTAGACTTTTGATACTTATTTCTTGGACATGTTGGATTTATTTTATTTTTATGTTTAGTTGGTGATTTTAGTTATGATTTTGTTGATTAATGATTAAATGGTTATCTTAGTTAGGGAATTTATTGATTTAAAATCTTAGTTATGTTTTATTGAATTATGATTATGATATTAGTTATGGTTTATTGGTTTATAGATTTATAATTAACAAGTGATTTATTGATTTATGATTAGTAGCCTATGATTTGGAATGATTTGGCATTTGGGCCATGTTATCTAGGTTTGAATTAGAATATGCAGGCTTAGTGTAGGCAAAAATAAATTTGGGCTTAATTTTTTTTTTTTTTTGGTTGGGCCAGGAATTGGGCCCAATCTCTAAACGGGGCCCGCGGGGCCCGTGGGGCCCGGCTGGGGCGGGTTCGGGCCCCGGGAAAAAACCCGGTACCCTAAACGGGCCGGGTTCGGGCCACGGGTCTTGCCCTGCGGGTCGGGTCCGGGTATGAAAAAACCCGGCCCGAACCCGACCCGTTGCCATTCCTAATTCCCCTTCTCACTATCTACTTATTATATCCTTTTGAGGTCATTCAATAAAATTGGAATGATTCCTATAAGAGAAAAATTGTATAAAAAGAAATGGAAATAATGTGTTAGGGTTTTTAAAAATTATAGTAGGAGGCAATTAACAAAATACTATCAAATATATACAATTAAATATCAACTTATGATTTCTGTTTCATGGTTATTATTTTTTATTATTAGGTCGAGACATTAATCGATTTTTGGTGTAAACCGAGTTAAAATCTAAAATACTCTATTTTACGACAAAAAAAACTTTACTACTTTTTTTTGGGAGAGAATTGTCATTATAGTTGGACTAATAATATATGGATATATCAAAGAAAAAAAACCTATGGAATAAAGCGAAATAATATGCTCCAATTATGTACCCATACAATTTGTTTCCATTTATAGCTGGATGCAGTGGACCGCACTTGACATTTACCATTTTAAAATGAAGACTGTGCGCATATTCATTCCCATCAAAAGAAAAAAAGGGAAGAAGATTGTGTATCATCATCACTTAAATAGTCTCACTTGGTGCGCCCAATAGTCCTCCGCGTGACTAACGAAAGAAAGAAAGAAAGAAAGAATTGCAGAGTGAGAATGGAAAAAGGTAGAAAAGTAGTAGTCTCAGCTCTGCAGTTTTCTTGCACCGACGATGTCTCCACTAATGTCGCCACTGCCGAAAGGTCCTCTCTTCTCTTCATAATCTTGTTTTTACAAACCTTCTCTCATTCTTTATCTTGCTCTTTTACTTTCTCAATCAATTTCTCATTTTTTATTTTTTTACATGGTTAAAAACGTGTGTTGCTGCTAATTTAGGAACAGTTCTTGATATTGTTCTTACTGAGTTAAAGCTTTTGTAATCTATGGGTCTGAATTTCATGTAATCTATAGCTGACAAGCCACTTGGGTCCTTTTATTTTTTCGCTTCTGTAGTTGTTATTGCCTCGTATGTTGGGTTGGTACATATAAATGTTTATGTTTGTTTACTTTTGTTATTGGGGATGTCCCTTGAAAAAGTGTTAGACTATGATTTTCTTTAATTCTTTGCGTATTTTTTAATTCTAGTCAGCTCAACTAGTAAAGTCTCTAATAGTTAAATAAGAGATCTGGGTTTAATTTCTGCCTATACCAAAAACTGATTGGTGTTTTAATCTGAAGCGGACACTATAGCCTAAAGGTTGAAACTCTCTCCAAAAAAAAAAAAAAAAAAAACTTGATTTAAAAAAAAAAAATTTGCCAGCTTATTGTGAGGACTTATAACAAAAGTCGACTTGGGTATTTTCAATTTTATGATTTTTGTCATGAAAGGGTGTTGTGCAAATCACCAAGTCCCCTTCATCATGAGATTGGAACTTCCAATGTAAATAAGGAGCCAAGAAACTATGAATTGACTAATCGTTTGGATATGGGCTTGAATGATTGGTTTGTGTTGTCAAGATTTTGTTTTTGCAATGGTTTTTAGGAACTTGATCAATGTTATGCCATTTGTTTTCATGCCATACCAAATTGAGAGCTTGGTTGGTGCTTAGAAACTTTATACATATGATATTTTACAGGACTACTACTCTTTTTGCCATTTGGTTTTTATGTTTGTTTGAACTTTTTATGCAGGCTGGTTAGAGCTGCTCATGCAAAGGGTGCAAACATTATACTTATACAGGTATGTATTGTTGGAACTTGTGATATCAACTTTTGTAGCATATGGCTCCTTCAGAAATATTACTTTTTAGAAAGTATGTATTTGACACATCTTTTGAAGTACTCCATAATTTCTGTTTCTTTGTTCTTATGACTACTTTATGCTTCTTCAAAATATATATTTCTGTTCAACTACAAAATGTCTTCTCCCTTTTCCAACCATTAAAATTTGTAACGACAAATTGGAAAGTATGCATGTTATTGACACTAGAGGACCTTGGAGCCTGTGTAAAAGACTATTAAGACACTCAATTATATTCTTACTGGAATTGTAATATATGCATTTCTTAATGGAGTCTAAATCAGTTTTCCTGATGCCAAATAAAGTTTTGGTATAGATTCCAAGCATCTGAACTGATCATCTATCAGCATTCTAAACCGACTCGAGGTTGTGAAAAAGCTGTCTGGGAGGGATATTGAAATAGTGCACATTCCATTTTAAGTACTCTTGGTTTAAACATCTTAAAGCTATGGGTTGCCAAATGCAACTTCTTGGACTGTATAGGTCTTGCATAATGCCTAAGGATGCCACCTAGTATGGCGGTGAAGCCTTACTGGTGAGGCACAGTGACCCTGGATAAAATCCATCTTCATGCTAAGCAACCACCGCTTAATGTTATATATGAGGCCGAGGGTCTTCTATAGTGCCTAACTACAAAGGCGACTTCTAAATATGTTTGCAATATAAATTGTTCATGAGAACATAAGATGAGTTTGTATCGATAATGTCCCACACATTGATATACAATTATAATGCATTAATTCTGTAAAATTATGTCTTGGGTGATATCTCTTTGTCTGTTGGTTACTGCTGGTAAGTATCTGATACATAGTGAGACACATTATGATATTGGGGAACATTTCTTAGATTGAGTTGGACTGGGGTCTGCCTGCCATGCTTTACTGAGATCGGTAAATCTTTGTTACACTGTCATCCTAGCAACTTTTGATGTGATTGTCAAATAATCTATTATCTCATTTATTAATTTGTATTTTTCATATGATGAATGACATTGAATCAAGTTTAATTATATATGCTTAAAATTGTCTTCTACTTTGAAAGAGAATTGAAAATATACGCTTAAAGATATATATTTTTGATTGGTAAGTTACACACTTAGTGAGTTATGAACCCACAAACTCACATACCATCCCGTTACTGTAGTAAGAGGAAGTGCCATTTGGGCTAGTGCTAATTGGCTTATTTTATTTTTTAAATGTGAGCAGCTAAAAAATAACCAGAAATGTTAATTTTCAGATAAGTGTCAAATATTATTCATATTTAATGCCAATGAGCTCTATTTCAAATGGCACCTCCTACTCTTGTATGAGCAAGGTGGAGGGTGAGGTCGTGGTTCAAAAACCATTAGGCGTGCATGTATAATATCAATATTTGGTTTTTTTGGATGAATGGACGATTTTATTCCAATACTGAAACAAGTACAATGAATATGCACATATGTGTTAACACAGAGCAAACAAAATCAGCTCACTACCTCCACATCACTGCAAACTATCTGAATACAACATTATAACTAGTTCAAGGAAGAATTCCTTACTACAGAATATGAAATACCCCACATACTACACAGAACTCTATTTCTGATGGTATGCAGAAACCTCTTTTCTCTTATTGCTCCAAGTAAAGAAGTTCCCAATGAAACTATGATCCATTACTTCAATTTGTATAGGCACTCCCCAAACTCATATTCATAACTTGAAAGACTTTCACCACTGAACTTTTCTGCAGTACTCCTCACCACATTAAATTCCCCTATAAGTAGCCATGGATTGCCTTCATACTGCCGCTTAAAAGCAACCAGAAATTTCCAAAGCTGTCTCTAGTCAATACATTTATTAGAGGCATAAATAAAAGAGCAAAGCCAATTATGATGACCATGCCTTATCTTAAAATACAATTAACCGCCTGTTCAGATTGTGAAATAGCTTGCACTGACACTCTATTGCGATTCCAAAACACCCAAATTCTTCTAGAAGAATGGCTAATTATAATTGATTGTGAAATCCCATCCTGCAGCATTGTGTCCTTAATTCTTGCTGTATCTCCTCCTCTCTTCTGTTTCAACCTTCTACCAAGCGAGTATAAACTAGAGATCTTTCTTCTCTGTAACATTGCCCTAATTCCCTCTTCTTGATAGAGTCATTCAGTCCCCTTATATTCCAAACTAAGATAATCATTGCAAAGGGTTCTTGTATCATCTTTATTTTTCTCAAGTATACAGTGTTCATCATTGTGAACACAATTTACTTTTTTTATTTCAATAAAACTTCTATTACCTATAATAATAATAATAATTGCAAAGGGTCATGCCAAGGAGAGCATCCCCTCATTGAGATTTCTCCCATTTCTACTATTTTCTTTTTCCCTCTATCACCATTACTCGGTTGATGACCTGAAGGAGTGGTTCAATAATTTGCTGGATAGTGAGTGAAGACAGACCCCCATTCTTGCTGTTAGGACTTACAAATTGTCCACTTTTCCACACCTTCCAGGATCTATAACAGCAAAAGAATTTGCTTTTGTTTTCTCTTTTCTCAATTCATTCTTTCTAATGCTTTGAGACTTGGGACTTGGTGTATTGATAGCATCTTTTTCTAGCACTGTGCTTCCACCCGTATAGTTTCCACGGTTATTCATCCCATCATTAGCCTTAGGAACATTTGGTACTCACATCTTTTGTATTCTTCAATATACAAGCATTGGACGAGTGACCAAATGACTTACATTGAGAAAATTTCAGAGGTCTCCATGGATATTCAATTCCAACCTCCTGAAATTCTTAGTCAACATCACCTTCCACAAATACCCTTGCATACCCAATCCTTTCCTGGTATTCAGTTACACTGTCTGCGTAAAATGGTTCCCTACTCCACTTGCTACATGTCTTAAGCAAGTAGGAGTCCAAATGTCCAATACTTGAGTCGACATGAATATTTTTTTGATAGGTAAAATTCTTATCTACAATGGAATTTTAGACAGACAGAGTTTTGAGACTACATGGCTTAGTCATCTCTCACTCTCTCTCTTGTTTTCTGACGCCATGTCTACCTTGAATTAGCCATAATCGAGGCAATGGCTATTACAAGTTTTGAGACTTGTTACAATAAAGCCTTCTTTTGGCATCTATAGCTCTTACCTATAAAAGGGTAATATTTGATGCTTAATATAAACAAAGAAATTATGGATGGTGTTGCAAGTAAAGTATTCTTTGCAAATAAATACATGCCATGCAGTAGGTAAGTTAAACTTGATAAGTCATAATTGATTGTGTTTGACACTATTTCTTCAACTCAATTATAATTCCCACTGTGGATAGTGTATAAGCTTTGGCCTCTTGGATCTTTTTTTCAGGAGCTTTTTGAGGGTTACTACTTCTGTCAGGCACAAAGAGAGGATTACTTTCAGCGAGCTAAGCCTTATAAGGGCCATCCAACAATTCTGAGGTAAAGTAGCAGAAATCCTTTATTATTTGCTTGGCTAGTTGCATGCTCACATATTGTCCTGGCACCATGTAAATGTCCTATGATCTCAACTTCATACACATTATGTGCAGTGGAACTTATTTTGTACCTTTATGTGATGCTGTGCAGGATGCAGAAACTTGCAAAAGAGTTGGGTGTGGTGATACCAGTTAGCTTCTTTGAAGAGGCTAATAATGCCCATTATAATTCAGTGGCCGTAGTTGATGCTGATGGAACAGATCTTGGACTTTATAGAAAGTCCCATATCCCAGATGGACCAGGCATGCGAGATGCAGGATTATTCCCACATCAAATCTTATGTAAGTATTTTTTTTATGCTAATATATAATAATTTTTTCCTGCAGGCTACCAAGAAAAATTCTATTTCAATCCAGGAGACACTGGCTTTAAGGTGGGTGCTTAGTATTCCCTTTGTCCCTGAGTAATAGTACCACTTGAAAAGGGAAATGTGGAGTATTAATTAGGGATGGGGGGGAGTATAATCCAAACTTATATCTAATTCTTGGGTAGTTTCTATTCTGTTGGTGATTGTGGTAGCAGTGCAACTTACAATAATCCTGATGCTTTTGGTAAACAGGTTTTTCAGACTATGTTTGCAACGATTGGAATTGGTAAGAAGTTTAGATGCTCTAGTTTTTAAAGTTCTGTTTTTAATTATTTTGGGCATGTTTGTAATTATAGGGCCATGCAAAGACACCTTTATTTTGTTCACTTTAGGCTTCAGATTTGCTATTTAACCATGCTAATAGCAAACAATATAGCAAATCCTTTTGTTCTAATAATTCATCTGTGACAGAATTCAGGATAGGGGAAAACTAAAGTTACTATTGCCCATTAATTTCAGCAATTTGTTGGGATCAGTGGTTTCCAGAGGCAGCCCGAGCTATGGTTCTTCAAGGTGCAGAGATATTGTTTTATCCTACTGCTATTGGTTCTGAACCTCAGGATCAGGGCCTTGATTCTCGTGATCACTGGAAGCGGGTAATGCAAGGGCATGCTGGGGCAAATTTGGTAAGTTCTTTAGCCTAGTAGAATCCCAACTTTAGAATTAATGTAGTTGGTTCTAGGTTGGTCTGTTTGTCTGGTCGTCATTCCAGTACCTGCCTCGTTAGAGATTAAATAATCTAAAAATGACCATAAAACAATACGTATGGATAGATTATGCATTTCAAAGCAAACGTGTCTTTTGTTGAGCAAATAATCTATTTGCTGTTGTTGTTGTTGTATTTTTGATGATTTCTGTTGAGGGATTTTGGTGATTGTGCAGATCACAATTGATAAATATGGTGTTTGTTATTGAAATGCAACCACACAAGGGATTTAATCTATTTTGGATGAATTCAGGTACCTCTAGTAGCTTCAAATCGCATAGGAAAGGAGATAATTGAGACAGAGCATGGAAAAAGTGAGATTACATTCTACGGGAACTCTTTTATAGCAGGTATTCCATTTATTTGTCTGATGATATTAGCAAAGTTGAGAATACCTTCAAGTTATTGGGCCGTGTCCATGGATATGTAGCTAATACAAATATATGTGAATCTATACTGATCACAGGACCTACTGGAGAAATTATTTCAGCTGCTGATGATAAAGAGGAGGCTTTGCTGCTTGCAGAATTTGATCTGGATAAGATCAAGTCCAAGAGAAAAGGCTGGGGAGTATTTCGTGATCGACGTCCAGAATTATACAAAGTGCTTCTGACTTTAGACGGAAACAGCCCCACACTGTGAGATCATCCTGTTAGTGTCTTGTTCGTGAGGTAATTAATAAAATTGCTTTAATAGCTTTCACAGCTGTGTATTATTTTCAAGCATTATGATTTGGGGGTGGGTGAAGGAAGTGGAGGAGGGGGGTGGGGGGGTTTGGCGAGCAGAACAGCTAGATAACTTCAATGATAAAATAAATCAAAGTGAGCAACAATATCTGGTTGAACTTCACATCTGAAATATGGTTTATTGAACATTGTTATTCTGGCTTTGTAATTTTTGTTTTCTTTATTGGTGATTAATACCATTATCATGTTGCATTGCTATGTACTGCATCTTACATTTAAATTTTAATCACTAGAGGATGCTCATTTGGGAAAGTTGACTCTATTGTTGATCAAAATGTTTTTGGACCACCTAAGCCCAAGTTTCCTCTCACGTGGTTTGACATTGTAATCCTAGCCTTTTGCCCTCGTGATATTTAAAGAATAGTCATTTTCTCCAGTATCCTATTAGCACTCTGGTCAGTTACGATATGCAGTGTTTGTTGACTTTGTGTTTATATATTGGTAAGATATGATCTAAAACTTATAAAATAAAATAAAATAAAATAAAAAAATTTAAAAGAGAAGGAAAAAGATGTGAATTTAACTTAAACCATATTTGCCAAGACGTAACTTAAACCATATCCATTTTTACTACCTAAAGCCAAGGCCCAGGGAATGGTTTTCCAGCCCAGTTCATTCTTGAAGTTCATAAATTCATTTTTATTTGAACTCTGATTATATTGTTCAACTCTTTCAACAAAATAAGTTATCAATGTATGAAATCAAGAACGGTAGCCTGAAATAGTCGTTAGTGTGTTAGAGAGTGTAAATTTTAGCTACAATGGTGCATTCAACCTAGCAGATACACCTGCCCTTAGCTTCTTTTTTTTCCTTGTTTTGATGGTTGAGTTTGGCCACACGTAGTGGGAACAAAGCCTATAGTTGCAATCACACTCAAGTGATGGGCTGAGCTGTTTCATAGCAGCAGAGCCATAGAGTTTCTCATTCTATCAGCGACATGTAGGGCTTCTGTGAAGTAGTACATATAGCTCTAAAAAGTAAAATCAAGAAAGCCATAGATTTTATAATTTTAAAGAATTGGCACTTGTCAGGAAGAAATCTTCCAACAAATTGGGACCTGTCTTGCATGTGTCTGGTGGAAAAAATTATGTTGTTCACATCAGATCTCTCTTTGATGTAACCAAAGCATCTCAAGAAGACTTTATTTTATCTTTTATAAAGAGCATCTTTAGAGTGAGTTTCTTGTTCCCTTGGCCCCCTATTTATGATAAGCTTTGCTTGAATCTGTTCTTGGCCATAAAAGGGAGTGGGGCCATGAACTTCAATCATTAAAGGAGTTATTTTATTATGATGCTCTCTGTCTCTAGATTTTTACTGGCTATAATCATAATTGGTTGTTTAATGTATCATTTTTCTGAAACTAACCATCAATTAGATGAATTTCAAAGGTGTATCAATAACAATTTATCCACAAATTATATTTGAGACTTTGGTGAGTCTCACTTTAATATATGCTCATTTTGTGGTGTATAATTCAGGTTTGAACTTTGAACTATATTCACTGTTAGTTGACTACTTGACTCTATAGGTACTTTTCATTTGTTCCTGAATGTTACATTGTGAAAAAAAAAAACTTGAAATTGGCATTATATTCATTCATGTCATGATCATAGTAGGCTCCCTATGGATTTGGATCATAGCTGATGTTTTTTGTTCCTCTTTATTCATCTTTAATTTGGGTGTCACTTTCATAATTTGAACATCACCCTGGTCATTGGTATTGATTTAATTATAGGTTTTCGCTGCGTTTTCTTCCCCCTTTTACTTTTTTCTTTTTTCTTTTTCAATCAACATCCTGAGTCATATACATAAAGTGCAGGGGAAGGTGTGGGAAGTCTCAAGTTAAACTTTCATTGTTTTTTTTTTTGGCTTGAAGATGAACTTCAATATTTGTTCTTCACTGGTGTCTTAATAGGCCTTCTCTGAGCATCTTGGGTCATCTTATCCGGGTCATAGATCTTGTGCAAGCTTTTGAAAACTGAGCATGATATTTTTCTTTTGGCTACAACTGAGTATGATGTTGTCAGTACCTAGAAATTCCCAAATTTTGCTTATCTACTATTGCTTCTCATTGTCTCTTTCGTTAATTTTGTTCTGTTGTGCATTTTTGCTTTTCTATTTGCATCTCAATTAAATTTAGTATTTATTTAGGCTTCAAAAAACATCCTTATTATATAGGCAATAATTTTTATATATAACATGTAGAACAATTTATTTTTGATAATTTGATAGCAACAACAAGGGAGGGGAGATTTAAGCCCTTGATGTTTTTGTGGAAACTCTAAAAGGTGTAAGCTACAGGACTTCTGGCGCAACACTTATAGAGCATTTGAATCTGATGGGGTAGAAAAGTGCAAGGATAAAAAAGGTGAAGGAAAAAAAGAAGATATATTCTCTTGTTTGGTTGTTTGGTAGAGAAGAAAAGTGAAAGGGCAAAAGAAAGAGATATTATTTTATATCTAGGTCCGCCATTTTTTATGTTCCAAAATTAAAGGAAATTAAGAGAATATCTTACATAGATGATTTGACAATTCAATACAAAGACATAATAGTCCTTTTGGGGATATCTTGGTGGCGGGTTTTAATGGACCTAAAGGACATGTCATCCACCACTCCATTAGTCCACGAGGTTTATGGGATATCTCATCTCGTCGGTAGGAAGTGAAAAGTCTGGCCAAGAGGGAGAATCCACTTCCTTAAGCCAAAAAAAAAGAAAAAGAAAAAGAAATATATAATAGAAAATTTCTGTCCATTTTTCTAACCTTCATAGTTCCTGCTGAACATTTCTAACCAAAAATATTGGTCTCTTCTTCTTTTTCATTTTTTTCAACCTTACATTTTCTTTCCTATCCTCTTACCAACCAAATTCTTAAGATTTAATGAAACGGGGCTTCATTGCTGTCCCCTATAAATTAATGGTTCCTGGCTTCATATGCCTTGGATGCTAGAGCGATGTGATAAAAGAAATCTATCATTTACTCATTTTAACCTGGATGCAAAAAACCTCTTTAATGGTTTTTGTTTTATATACAACACTAATTAAGGTTAATGCAACATGTGCTATTTTGGTACACGAGACACAGTCAAGAAATCTAAATACCATTTGGCCATTTGCCCAAGTATATATGGCAGTATATGGAAGTATTGGATTATGGTGATCTGTGAGACACGGATTCGAAAAAAATACATGAGGTTATCCTTTCCTTTAGTGCTTTCTCGGTTTGATACGGTCTAGATATTTTGACATGTATCTTTTTAGGTTAACAAATTGCAAATACAATGCACTCTTCTTTGATGAGCAAGACTTAGGTACACTACTTAGGTGCTATTCCTTAGGTTTCCTTCTTAAAATTTTGTCATGTGCATTTTTTGTCATGGGATGAAAGTGTATTTTTTAGTTAAGTAGCCATATGGCAAAATCTTAAGAGGGGAACTTAAGGAACAACACCTAAGATACTGTACTTAAGTTTTGTTATTCTTTGATTATAATAGATTAGCATTTTAAGCTCTTTAGCTTTACGCCAATTTTTGGGAGTTTAGTGGGAAAATAGTTTGAGTTGCGGTGTTAGCAGTATATTAGAACTATCTCAAAAAATAAATAAGGTTTTTTTTTTTTAAAATTTTTTGGCCATATATAGCTATGTATAACGTGGCTAGTATTGCTTGAAATTTTTGACCATATATAATGCGGCTCATATTGCTTGAAATAGACTGTCTCTCGTAAACAAAGCCGGCAATATCGCAACAAGACACTTGGCAAAAATTTGTTATAATTGAGATGGTGATTATAAATTTTCATAGTTTGATATGCAAAGTGTAAGTGCCTATAATTTAGGATAGTTTTCTGCAATTAACTCATAGAAAAACACCTAGAATTTATTTTGTATAACCTGAAATTAAATTTGCAGAAAGTAGAAACCATCTTTTGGTTTTAAAAACACCTTCAGCAGGGAAATTCAGATAGACAGAGGAAATGATTTTTTTTTTTTACCTTGGATGACTGATAATTTCATTGAAAAAAAAAAAAAAAGGGTAGAAGAAGAAGAGGCAGAAGAAGGGAAAATTGCCCACTTAAATGCAAAGCTGGGTTCGTGTTTTTCTTTCCTCTAATTATTAGCAGAATTAAAAATTCTAACTGGCATCTACAAGACTAATTAAGAGTTGAAACCAGCAAACTCCAACCTGCAATTACAAAATTGCCTCAGACTTCATATATGCTTGTGCTGACTTCAAGCTCAGCCTGCCTTATCTTATCTCCTCCTTTTCCTCCATTGCTTACACATCCTCGTTTTCCTTCCCATCTTTTTCATCATCATCATTGTCATTTTCTTCATCTTCCTCCTCTTCCTCTTCCTCTTCTTCTTCTTCTAGAATCTCATCATTTGGCTGAACAAAGTTCAACTTGAGGCGACCGTCTTCTCTAAATGCATGCAAAAACTCCTGGGTTGGAATCCTCATTTCCTTGAGAACAAACCTACCATCTTCTCTATAGGACTTAAAGAAAACCCAAGGTTTCCCACTCTTGCCTATACAAGAAATAGGTGGTGGGAATGCTCCACCACTACTTGTCTTTGACCTCCTAAATTCACCACCATGATTTTCATTGCATGCCAAACGATGCTGCTTTGTCATCAAGCCTCCAACAACTTTCTCTTCTTGCTCAACTTGACACTCTTGATTTTTCTCATTCCTAAACTCTTCGACATCATCGGAGCTTTCAAAGCCAAGACCTTCAGTGCACAACTGCAGGCTATCAAAGTTCATTGATGAAAAGCTGTCACTGCTTTTGTGGCTACTAGTATACTTGTTTCCTGGGGTCGTCGTGTCTGAATTGGAATCCCATGATGGGTTCCTCTTCTTCTCTTCTTTCTCATCAATGGTATCAAGCTTTTCAATAGATGATGATGATGATGATGATGATGATGATGTGGGAGGGCTTGGGAAGCTGGATGGTCCAGGATTCTCTTTGAAATGGAGTTCACCAAAGATCTCGGTGAAGGATGGTGACTCCTCAATATTGGGAATCTGGTTCCATGAGAGGGATTCAATAAGTGTTGGATTTTCAGGCAATGGCTTCTCAAAGATGTGTTGGAGGCTTCCACAGGCAGCCATGGCTTTTTTTGGCTCCTTGGTTATTTGTAGGATATTTGAGAGACCAAGAGAGAAAAAAAAAAGTGAGGAGTTCTTGATGGTTGAGCTTGTGAGAGAGAGAGAGAGAGAGAGAGAGTGCACGAGATTAGGATGGGTTGAACCGTTGAAGAGATCAAGAGATGGTGCTATTAATTTGGGGTGTTGATTTTTGATGCATGTATGCAACACGGATTGCTTACTCCCCCCCTCCCCCCACCCAAAATAAAATAAAATAAAATAAAATAAAAAGTAAAAATAGAGCAAGAATGGGTGGTTTTGGAGATTGGTCAAGATTTGGTGGTTACAATTGAATGTAAACTATTACTCTAAAAAAAAATAAGTTTACAGATGTTACCTACTATTTATGAGTGGTGTATATAATTTTTTTTCCCCAATTCTTCTACGATTGAAAATTTTTTGCCACAATTTGATGACATATGTGATTATAATGAGTGAACCATTGGTTGCACATGAATCTATTATATTTTCTTCTTCACTCACAGTTACACATGTCATCAAGTTGTAATCAAAAGAAAAAGGCTATCCATTACTACTACAATAACAAATTAATCTACGATTTTACACATGATTATTATAATATACACGTAATTATTATAATATATCATTTTTAATTGAGTTAAATTCTTCATTAAAATCTTGTCACAATTAAAATAATATACTATTAATTATTAATAGAATTGCCTATTAATAACTACCTAATGATTGAATTTATATTTAAACAATAAATAAAATAAAATTAATAGCTATGCTAATGATTAAATTTTTATTTCGTTAAATTTTTCTATTCATTGCACGGGTTACTGACTAATATATATAACCAAAGACGCTTGACATTTGGTTAACCTTTTAATATTGTGTCACATAAGCTTTTGAGACCTCCTGATTTTATATATCATTATTCAAATATATTTTTAATTTAATTTAAAATTCATTCAATGTTTAACTCTCTATTAGAATCTTGACACATCATATTTTTATTAAATAGTAGAATATACTAATTCTATATACAAATACAATCATAATAAAATGACTATTAATGATTACCATAATTATCAAATTTTATTTTGAAGAAAAATAATAATATAAAGAAAAAATCATATTGTGTTAACCTCTCTTTTTTCTCTATGTTATTATTATTTTCTCTAAATATAAATATTTCTCATTTCTCCCACTTTTTTTTTCCTTCTCTCTTTTAAATTAGGAGCTGAATAATGAGCATGGGAAAAGGGGGAAAAAGGCCCCCCTTTTCAAGATCTCATCTTCCTTTTTTTTTTTTTTTTTTTTTTTTTTTTTTTTCTTACCAAATATATATTTTTTGATAATTCAATAGTTATAACAATGGGAAAATTTGTGCCTTGGATATCTCTATTGGAAACACCAACAGATATTAATTGAGATACAAGGCTCTTAGGCTTTGCAAACATATTGTTAAGCCATAATATGGACTAATAAGCCGATGAATCAATATATATAAGCAGAGACCTCATGTTAGAAAGTATAAGGTTCTACCATGTGACGCTTTATTAGAGTGGTTTCACATTTAGCCTTCTACATTAACTTCTTGTTGCTATATTCCAAACAATGGGCTGATGTTTTAAATTAGCCAAAGAATTTAAAATCTTTAATATGCCTTTATTACTTTAAATGTTTTAGATAGATTTAATGGATAACATTTTAGTTTTCTTTTTTTTAAATAAGAACTAAGTTCAATGTATAATTGCAAGAGTCAGATTCAATGAATTAGGAAATATGATTATTTTTCTCTACACATTTGTCCAATCAAGCATAACTAACAGCCTTCTTAAGAATTGTCATTCAAGAACTAAGTTCAATTTAGAATTGCAATAATCAGATTTAATGGATTGGATAATATGATTATTTGTCGCCACACATTTGTCCAATCAAGCATAAATAGCAACCTTCTTAAGAGTTGTCCTTCAAGATAAACTTTGATGGAGTGATTTTTAAAGAGCAAAGCTAGAGCGAGAATTTTGATTCAAGATGATAATAGGTTGCTCATTGCAGCATTGAGTTGCAAAGGGAGAGCAATTCAGATTCAGAGGAAACAAAACTAGCAAATCCAGGCTATTAATTTTGCAATTGAAATAGGTGTAAGAGATACCATCTTAGAGGGAGACTTAGCACATGTTATTGACAAGTTTCAATCCAAGGTGGAAGATAAGTAATGGTTGTGAGCTCTGGTAGAGGCAACAATATTAAGAATAAATATTACACACGGTCATAAAGATAAATTTCATATAGAAAAAGTATAGTTTTTATTTTTTTATTTTTTATATATAAAATATTTTAAAATTTATTTATATTGTTCTTGTATATCGCATAAGACATCGACTAGTTTATGTTAAATTTTACTTTAGATTTTTTTGAGCATTTAAAAGAGTACCTAAATATTTTCACTTAGAGAAAGCTTATGGACACAAAAAAAAAAAAAAATCTCAAAATATTTTCTTAACAACCTTTTTTGAGTTTTTGGGTTGTGATGGATTTGGGTGTAACATTATTTTATTTTGGATTATGGTGGGCTGACACCTAAATTTGTAATAAAAATATTGACTCTAGCTTAAATTGGTGACCTCAAAATATAACAATGACAACAATAATACCCCTTTCATTGGTGGCACTAACTGATTGCAATCTTTTATGTTTTGATTTTTGTCTTTTTTTGTTAAATGATCTCTCAATTCAACATATTCATTTCTATAGTGGGAACATAGTATGGGAACCCACAAAATCATCCACAAAGTATGAGAGCGAGGGAGAATACTTGTTACTGAAGGCTATATTGATCTCTAGTCTCCAACCAGGGATGGGCAACTGGACAAGGAGACTACAACTTGAAGAGTTATGTTGCAACTTGCAACGCAATAATTTTCATAGTAATTGAATTGATAAGTTTTTATACTTATCATTTTATCATTTACCATTAATAACTTACCCCGTTAACATTTGTGAAATATTTTGGAGTTGTAGAGTTATTGAACTTGTAATCAAAGCATGGCATGTAAAATTGTTGTGATGCAGTCCAGGGTGTATTGATGTGATTGGTTATACAATTTGAACCCACATCGCACCTTAAAATTTCATCCTCTACATTTTCCACCTCTTGAAAGCAACTCTAAATAAATAGTGATTATATAAGAACAATAATCCTAAAGAAACAAAAGTTTCATGGCTGTTGATGTGATTTATTGTGATTGGTGTTATCCAATCATATCAAGTTGTGGGAAAATCTCTGTACCTAACACAATTCATAATAATTTTGGCTGCAAAAACTTACCTAGTCACATACATTGACATCAACTAGGGATCAAATCATTGAAATTAAATCTGCAGCCTGCAATAGTTGTAAAAGGCAATGGTGCCTCCAACTCCCCTCCAAAGGTGTGAGTTTAGATTTGACCCGTAGGCTTGAGAGTGAGCTTGACATCCCAAAGCTTTGTTTGTATATCTTGACTAGGTTCAGATAACTTAGTTCCCAAGGTTTTGTTGTACACAAATAAAAAATGTACTTTTAGTGTCTTGATAAGATTTTAAATCACATTTATAATGTAATAAACGTCATATGGTTTTACATTTATACTCTGTTTATTTCAATAGAAAACCTTATACAAAGATAATATTCTATAATTTTCTGAATTTGTTAATATAAAAAAATAAAGAAAAGTCAAAAGAAAACAACCTATTAACTTCCCATATTTAACTTAGAAGAAGATAGAGTTATTTTTCACTAAAATTTTCTGAGAAACAGCTCTATCTTACATGAAGCAAAAAAAAAAGAAAAAAAAAAAAAGGGAATTTTATAATTGAGTAAACACCAGCGAGCTGCAGCCAGTTGTTTCTGCATTGTGATCAGTGATGCCCTCATTTTCACTTCCAGAAGCACAAGGAATATTCGAACTGATAATCTATACATGTTTTCCTCCTTTTGTGAGAAAATTGTTGAGTGCTATCCGACTATCCGTCTATTTCAATGTCCTATCTAAACAATCCATCGATGCTGACTAGCACAACCTCTTATTATTTTTAGTTTACCACATAGCTCCTTAGTTGTGTGATTCTCTTTCCTCGTTATCTTTATGGGCTTTTCGATAATTGTATTCATTTCTTTGTTTCGATTTCGTGGTCCCAACTCATTGGATCACACATTTTTAGACAATGCCTTTTTCCCACAAAATTTAACAAAAGCCAAGATCTTTACTACATGTTTGAGGTACTTTATTGGTCTCCACAAAAGCGCACTTCCATAAATAAGTTGATGGTATAGTCATTTTAGCATATACAAGTTTTGACACGCATTATAAATAATTTGATGGTATATATAGTGATTCTAAAATATACAAGTTTTGACAAGCATTTAATTAAAAAAAAGAAGTGCCATATCCACAATATTTTTACAACAAATTATAGGTGACCAGTTGTTATTGGTTCAAATTTAAACTTAATACTAAGATTACTTTTTTGCCCTCATAGTAACAACCAGTAACAATCTGCCACTTAGAATTTGTTGTAAAAATATTGTGGACATATCATTTCTCATTAAAAAAATGCAATATTAAGAGCCTTGCAGATCAATGGCATTGTTTGTCTTCCAATGAGATTTTGGGTTCAAATCCCCCACTCGTAAATGTACATAAGCGAAAAAAGAGACCAGGGGTAAGCACCTAAACACACAAGGAATAAAAGATTGGTCACAGATTGAAAAGCAAACACAGGAAATCACATCAATGGAACTCCAGTAACAATGTTAGCAAGATTCTACAGAAGGGTCATCCATGAAATCAGATCAGGTTAAGCAAATCACCAAGCAGCAGAGACAATATACATGAACAATTCACAAACTTTTCTTCAACTTCCAAATCAAACAAACTTACATTAAAAATACAGTATCATACAAAGAATTAGGCCCAACTGCTCTTGAGCTTTCCTTCACCTCCAGGCTTCGATCCGCTCTATCCTTGAATCTATGCGACTCAGATTGCTGATTCCCTTAGTCTTGTCAACTGGCCCTGTTTCTGGAACTAGAGGTTGCTGAACACATTTTTTAGTTGGTCCCCATTTGAAATTTGAATCACTTGATTGACCAGTCCTGCTCTTTTCAGTAGTACCTTGAATTCCAGCTATTTCACCATCAACTTCACCGGCCTCTATTTTGCTAATGTAAGTGTCAACTCCAATCAGAGTCCCACAAGAACCACGCTCATCAGAATTTAGCTTCTCAGAAGATGTCAATGGACTGCCAGCTTCTCCACTAGCAAGATCATTGTTTTCATTAGTGTCAAAGAAAATTTCTGGAACAGGTTCTTCAGCAACAAATGCTTGTTCTGGCTCTTCATTTTCTAGGGCAGTATCTTCCAAGCAGGTTTGGGAAGGGCTCTGGTGTCCATTCTCATCATGAGGCTCTAAACAGGAAGCAGAGTAAAGCTTCACTGCAGAATCTTTTCTTTCTCGGAGTGTTTTTAAGATTAGGGTCTTGAGGAAGTTCATCACTTGGACGGCATACATCAAGGCAGTCAAAGGATCTGCCATCTGCAACAAAACAAGTCAAATCATTCCAGCAAATCATTGGATAAATATGCGATCTGCAGCGCCATCAAATATTTTCAGTTTAAATGGAAGGTGATAACTTGGCCCCCCCAAAACAAGAACATGAAAATCAAAGGTGATAATGAGTTGAAAAAAGAAAAAGAAAAAAGGGTGGGGTTGTCATTTTGGCACATGATTTTACTAGTCAGCATGTAGCATACAGACATCACCAACTCTAAAATGAAGGTGCTCATTTAAATGCAATTCAAAACATGCTTCAAGATTTGGTCCTATATAACACAACTGACTGATATAAAGGGACGCCCAAATGATATCATTTAGCAAGAAAGAAATATATAGACTGCAATTGACTTAAACATGCCATGAATTTCTGAACTTCAAGAAGTTGAAACTATTTTAACTAACCTGAGTCATGTTTGGTGCAAAAACCATAGCAATGTTGCGTGCATCCATCTTGTTCAGATGTTCGTGTTGGACAACATCAGTCATCAGGTTGATGGCCCAATCCAATAGAGCACCTTCAGTTGGGGGTAGACGCCTCACAAGTTCAACATAATCCTCTTCTGTCTGGCATTGCATTACCTGCTCAGGTGATAAAGGATCCAGAACCCCAGTTGGGAGTTCCCTAAACCAAGCCTAAAAGATCAAATATTCATCAAGTCAATGTATTGATATCATTAGTTATAGGTCTTCATTCTTACTCATTAATTATAGGAGCATGTAGTAACTTGACTATTTCTTCAATAAAATCAATCTAGAATAGGCCAAACTTTTCCACAGTGATTGGTAATTGCAACTTGACTAATTTTTTCTTTGATTTTAACATCCCTTAGATTTACAATAATTGCAAGTTTATTAAACAGAAGAATAAGACAGGTAAAAATCAAAATTTTCTCCCATTCTTCCACCATGTACAGATTTAGAGGTCCCTCAATCTCTTGAACTGTTTAGGTAATGCGTCAAAGAAGAAGAAATCATCATTAGAAGGTCCAAACTTACCCTTTATATAACATTTTATTTGTCAAAGAAGAAGAAGAAATCTTAACACTTACTTCTTCTGGTTTTCTTGCCATATTCTATTGGAGTGCCTTTACCAACCAAACACATAAAGTGAAAGGACACAACTTGTGGCATATAAAAACAGCCATAGCAGATCAAGAGTCACTGTGTATGTAGACATGTAACCACAATACAATATTTTTTTGGCTCATATGATCCTTTCTTTTTCTTGACATTTGACAGTATACTTGAAACTGATTAAGGATAGCAGTATTGGAGCAGAACATTGACATAGTGTTATTCCAAAATTTTGTAAATAGTGTAAGTCTTGTTTATGATTATGCTTATTAAGATCAACTCACTTTCACATGCATTTCACAAACAAATATACAGCAAACATGATGCCTAAAAATGATGTACCTTGATAGCAATGTTATATTTAATCAGCTTTGATAACATAACAACAGCATACCTTGATAAGCCCTGCCAAACAATGTACATCAATGCCTTCTGGTACCACTCCTGTGTTCAATTGGTCCCTGACATACTCCTCTTGACCATTTTCTGCAGCAATTCTGAAAACCCCTTCTGCCTACATGTGTAAAATCAACAGTTTGAAGATTTATAGAAATAGAAAAAAGCCACTCAGACAAGTCAAACCACTCAACTCTACAAAACTTTCTTTCAATTCCAAACTATTGCTCTTGGTTCAGAATTTTTAGAGTCATGATGTTCAAGAGGCAGAGGAGAAGAAAATGAACAAGGAGAAATACCTGCAGGCCTCCGAGAGCATACAAGTGTTTTTGCATTAGCAAGAGAATTGTTGGCACGCTATTCCCTCGAGAGTCATACGACAATTGCATGGATTCTGTGGAAACTCCAAAGACAGTAGTACTACATTTAAGGGGGAAAATAAAGGAAAAATCAAATGAATAGCAGAGGCAAGATCATACTAGTTAAACAATTAGGTAGAAACTGACAAGAAGATGTGCAAAAATTAACGAGCTTTAAAGCCTTCAAGGAACAAAGTTAAACTATATAAAGTGATGCAGATGTCGCTAGTGTGTAGGTTCTGAACCTTAGGAGAATTTTAATAAATCCTTCTCAGATGATGCTAACTTTATTTCCATTTATGTTATCTAACCAAATAACCATTAAATCCCATTCTTAATGATCATTCAGAATCCAACATTTTAACAAAATGAAATACATGTTTATACATGGAAAATACTGATTAAGTGGGATGCTTGTAAAATGGATAAAAAAATGCAAGTCTAGGAAATATGGATACTGGTATGTAGTAGGAAGAACCTTTTTTACATGATTGAGTATGTGTGTATGTATGTATGTATTCATAAGTACATGAATAAGCCAGGAACAAAGGCCTGATTGCCAAAGCTCATTAAAATAAGGCAAAGAAAGAAACAATTAATCATCCCTAAATTGATGAATATTCCATTATAGGACTTCAAATAAGAGATATTATACCAACATAATTTTATATCTACTTGAGTTACAATTAAAGCTAATCTCAGCCGCCCTTAGGAAGGGATAGCACATCATATGCGAGATCAGGAGTCTCGCCATTCGCTTTAAAATCAAGAGGGTGCTGTTGATAATCTCCTGATACGATGATTTTTAGATTTTACTTTTTTTAATCTATCCAAATAAAATTGTTTCCACATATATCATCCACGAAAATCACCAAAAGTAACGTTAAATGTAAAACAAACACAACAATTTTGCAATTGCAATTAATCTATCCAAACAAACACAACAATTGCAATTGCGAATTTGGTCTGTCAAACTGGTGGGGTTTTCCATTTTGGGTGTTGTATTTGTTTGTGCAATGCAATTCTTGAGATTTTAAGTTTGTTATTTGTATTGGTTGCTTTGTTTTGTTCTAACTACAAGTTGGATTCAATCTAGCTGCAGTTTGACAAATTGGATAGACCAATAACTAAAAATAGGCCACAACCAATAGGACATCCAAGAATAGAAACCAGCAAAGCAACCAATACAAATAACAAACTTAAAATCTCAAGAATTGCATTGCACAAACAAATACAACACCCAAAATGGAAAACCCCACCAGTTTGACAGACCAAATTCGCAATTTCAAGATTGCATTGCCACCAAATAGAAAAGTACACAGCACATGAGCAAATTGAAAAATCAAGAATTTGAATAAACCATTAAAACTTAAAAAAAAAAGAAAAAGAAAAAAGAAAAACACAAAAAAGAATAAAAATCAACAAGTTCACAAATTTAATAACCAAAATAGCACCAAAATCATGAAAACTTAAATCCCACATTCACATTCTCACAAAAAAAGAGAAAGAAGAATAAGAAAAAAAAAGAACCTTGCACTGGGAGGCCTTCTGGGTACCTCAGGTTCAAACTCCACAGGCAAACCCAAGAAGCCATTGAACCTATCAAAGGTAACATGCGCCACATGGCGCACATTAGTGGGCCACCCGATCTCCATAGCACAAAGCTCCCTTCTATCACTCTTGCAAGCAATCAACGATTTCCTGAAAAGGGCCACCAGCAATGCCAACAAAGAAAGCTGATCGCTTGTCTCACTCTCACACTCTTCTTCCTCTTCCTCTTCTTCTTCTTCTTCTTCTTCCTCAAACACCGACACTATAGAATCTCCGTCCTCTGCTACATGCGAAGAGAATGACTCACATTCACAAAGGTTGTAGTTGTTGTTGTTAATGTTGTTGTTGTCCTCATTCTGAGGTTGCTTTGCAAATGATAAAGGAGAAAAAGAAGAGGAAGAAGACGAAGAAGAAACTCTTGTAGGAGAAGAAGAAGAAGAAGAAGAGAATTGGGTTGGCGAATGGTTGGGATTGAGGACCTCAGTCATGGTTGGCAATGAAAACAACCTTTTTCTTGAATTATAAAAAACACCCCCACTAATTAAAAAAAAAAAAAAAAAAAAAAGCTTTCTTGCTTTGAGAAACAAGAAAAAAAAAATTATTATACTAAAAAAATTATATATATACAAAGATTCTGAGAGGTTTGAGAGAGACAGAAAGATTGAAAAGAAAGAGATTTTTCAGAAGGAGATTCGTGTTGGAGTTGGACTAAAGCAAAAGGGTTTGAACAATGTGGGACGTGAGTATCATTATCTCTATATGTTTTTTCAATTTTTTCTTTTTCTTTGTTTTGGGCTTTTGGGAAGTTGAACAAGCAAAGACAGAGAGTCTCTGTGAAATTGAGAAAGAGAAAGAAAAAGAGAGAGAGAGAGATGTATTTGGTGGGAAATTAATTGAGTAACCAATACAGTGTTAATGGAGTATTTACTACGATATATATGTATATGTTTATGTATTTGCGTTGTCAGCTTCAGTTAGAAGGTTAGTACTATTTCATCAAAAAAGAAGTTTAGTGCTATTATTCATTGCGTATTGGTTTTGGTAGGTTTTAAATACAGCTCACATCGCAATGCACAATGCACAAGGGCCTCTCTTTATCTTTGGAGAATTTTCAGGAGGGGGGTTTTTCTCTCTCGAACTGTAATTTACAGCTTTGGTTGCTGCCTTACTGGTAAGTTCTATTAATTTTGACTCTCATAAATAGAAAGTTTAATTGTAGTTTGTTTTTTTTTTTTTTTTTTTTTTTTTTTTAAATGTGAGATAAAATTCTATTTTAGCCTAATCTAAATATATATTTGTGAATTTTTTTTATTATTATAGAAATTTGAATATTGGTTCCCTTACAAACATTTATACTTGTAGATTGATTATCACTCTAAAAGTACGCAATGCTCAAAATTTTATTATAGTTAAAGACAGACACAATAGTTCCCGTAATAAATTTCATAATTACTGAGCAGATAAGTTATTATTGATTTTATCTCATTCCTCCCCTTTCTTCTTCTCTCTCTCTATATATAAAATATATAGAATTGGTGTGCTAAATGCTAATATGGATTATGAAGAGGAATTATAACTGGCCTTTGATATTTAATTTGAGGCCATGTTTGAACAAAGGGAAGGGAGTAAATTTCTGATAGAAACCTTTTCATAACTATTAAAGAGTAGTCCAAAAAAATAGCGGAACATAATAAGAAAAAGAATTGAGAACCAAGTTTAAACTCCCTGAACTTGATAGTAACATTTTCTGTACTTTAATACCTAATAATTCAACACACTTGACATTGTTTCAATTGATTGACAAGTGTACAATATTAGATGATAGCATGGTCTCTTGCTATTTATGAGTTATGACCTTTGTTAGGTGGCATATTAGTACTCAAATTAAATTTTTGCTAAAGAAAAAAAAGAGTGTAGGGATGACCAGTTTGTAAAAGACCCCAAATGTAACCATAACAACACTTGCACATCGAAAAACCAATGACTAAACTTAAACCAAGGATGAAGGGTTGCAGGCAAGATGAAGCCTGAATTTTTTAGGAGGGTTGCAGGCAAGATGAAACCTGAATTTTTTAGGAGGGTTGCAGGCAAGATGAAACCTAAATTTTTGATTGGGGCAAAGCATAAATAAATAAATAAAAATTAGAATTCAAGAATGAAACATATACTAATTCAAGACTAAATATAAAAATAAAACTAATATTCTTTCAAAGCTACCACAATATAAACAAAAGAAAAGACAGAATAATAGTTCTCAATATATGTCAAAATCAATCATTTATCAAAATGAAAATTTGTATTCTTTTAAATTCCCAAAAATATTCTTTAAATTGATTATGTACTAAATTTCACAATAATTTTACTTTCAATATACAAAATAAAATAGCACTTTTAGAAAATCATTTTAATTTTTTTTAATTGTTGTAGTTTTGACAAAATTTTTAAATTAAAATGCAAGTCTTGACCAAAAACTTTGTAGCTCAATTGACACTCGTTGTTATTTCCAACAAAAATGTCTAATATTCAAATTCCCTCTTTCCCACCTATTAAATTATTAAAAAGTAAAATAAAATTGTGTTGTCTTGTAGTCATAGTTGAAACAAGACAAGTGTACAACTACAATAATTCTATAAACAAATTGGTAGGTTATTGATATTTTAATCTTTATGACCACCTTGACACAATTAAGAAAGATACTATGATAAAAAAAAAAACGATATGTGTTTTTCACATCGATTTATTACCATTCTATCAACTTTTTTAAAATACTAATAAAAAATAAAATGCATGCGTGCATGAACATACATGTAAGAGCGATAAACTACATTATTATAGAAATAAAAGAATAATTTTACTTGAAAATCCTTAATCTCTTATTTCTTGTTTTGCTTTTAATTTTCTATTGATTAAGAAAATAATTATTTTGATTACTAGAGGATTTTATCAGCATAAAACATATATATAAAAAAAAAAAACATAGATAATGATTTTTTAAAGAATGTTTTGAGTAAAGTTTTTTTATTATTTTTATTTTGTTATTTAAGTAGGGCCATAAGTTATAGACTAGCTAATCATTTTTTTTTCTTTATTTCTTTTAATTTGTCCTTAGCCTCTTTGGCCCAATTGAATTTTCAGGAAGACAAAATTTAATTATTTATTGTTAGAAAAAAAACTGGGGAGAATGGGGGTGTTGGGTGAGGGGGCCATTGGTCCCAACATGGGTCTGACTTTAGTTGCAGGCATAGCCAAATTAATTATTCTTACCACAACTCTCTACTTGGATGAGAAAGTTGATATTTATTATGTAGAATATCTAAAATAATGGATTACAAAATTTTAAATCCCATTAATTAATTATTTTATTATTTGGATATAAAATACATAACAAGGAAAGTATCAATCCCACCACTGGCACCAGCCTCACATTCATAACCATACAATAAAAGTGTGGTGTTGGTATGAGTATGACTCTTGTTTTATTGGGTGTGAGTGTGACCCCAATTGTTTTATTAGGATTAGTACCCCAATTGTCTCTTGGGGAGACTTTTAACAAATAATGTAATTTAAGATAAAATTAGTAAATGAAGTTTTTTTTTTGAGAGCTAGTAAATGAAGTTTTAATCACTCTAATAGGCAGAATTTTGTCATAACATATTTCAAACAAGACATTTATAAAGAAAGAATTTAAAATTTGTTATGCACCTAAATTACATCTGTAATTCTTCCTAAGTGATATAAATATTGAAAATTGGAAACTATTATTGTAGGGCCAAATTTAGTAATGGACCCTAGACAATAGAATTTGTAGAGCATGGGTAGAAAAAGGGTAGGCACTAACAAAAACCTGGCGCAGCCAGTGTTCAAACTTCTAATGTAATCTTGACCAGAATCAAAGGTTTCCCGGGGAATCACTGTTATGGTCTTTCTAGGGCCTCAATGAGGATCTTGGCCGTCTTTTTGGGTGTTTCCTTCTCTTCGGCTTAGTCCGAAGAGTTCAAACCCTCCTCGCCCCTCACTCCCTTTCCAGATAGGGAATCATCTTTCGTTATATAGTCTCCTTTCTTCCGTTCTTATCCGTCCACTTGTCAGTTATCTGGACGTTGTGCATTAGGGCCCGTCCCATCGCCTACTTTTTCAGGTTTTATGTCAGTTCCCAGACGCTCTGGCATACTTTAAAAGTTGAAGTGATTAAGGCCTCCAGGTTTATTAATCATATCATCATTTAAAGAAATCAGGATGTTGGTGAGACACCTTCCAGTGGGGGAAGGATATTTTCCTTTTATCCACGTAACCTGGCCGAGGACGTAGGCGTCTTCGGACAGGCCTTTTTGAGGCCCAGGGCCCATCTTCTGTTTTCGGCCCGTGCTTTCCTTGGTGCAGGCCTTGGGCCGACTGTGGAATGGGCCATGTACGTTGACATTTAGGGCCTCACAATTATTATATTTTTCAAGACAAATATTATTTTAATAATTATATATGTAGTGTTTTTTTTTTCCTATCTAAAATAACAAGGCGAATTAAAAAAATATTGATATTCTTCTCAATATAGGCGAACCTTAAGGGGTCCTTGACTCTCCTAAAAATTTAAAACATTTCTATATCTGTCTACCATTAAAAAAAAAAAAATTGTTATAAAATTTGTTTGAAATTGAGTTTTAAGAAAATCGTTGGAGTTGACTGAAGAGCTACCGTCTTAAGGTTTTATTATTACTTTTTTTTTTTTCTAAATTTGTACTCAATATCATGATTATGAAATTCCATTCCTATATTTTTTCATATATTTTTTTTTAATAATATTTTCTATATCTGTTGTAAATCTGTTTTTTATTTTAAAAAAAAATCCAATTTAAGTAATTTGTAAAATAATCAGAATGAAATAGTTTCACTAAAAATGTGTTAATAAAGATGTTTATAGGAAAATTATTATAAATTATGATATTTGAACATGATATATTGTTTTGCATTGACATTATTGTAGACACTTACATCTGCCTTCCCTAAGACTGAAGTCTTTCCTTCTCCATGTTTTTATAGTGATTTGTACACATGCTTATGTGAATTGTGATTACATTATATTATATATACACTCAATAAAAGAAAATGAATTGATTCAATGGACAAATCAAGTGGAACATCTAATAATTTTATTTATTGAATTAATATTTTAAAAATCTTATTGTTGGATTACATTTTCTTTATATTTTTAACATGTATATCAAATTTTGTGCAAATAGATTACTATTCTCTACCATACATCTAGGGTAATACTAGAATTAGTTTTTATATTGAAATCAACTAAAGCATATTATCACCTTACAAAAGTGTCTAAACCGAATTATTAGGTTTCATCTTCATTTGTATATAGAACAATTGGGTCGATAAGCTTTAGGAGGACTCTAGCTTTTTTATTTTATTTTGAGGCTGAAAAAGTAGTAACCTAACATAATAGTATAGAAGAGTCGAACAATGGACTAAGTTTTGTTTTGGTACATGGTTTTTCAATATTAGAAATTGTAATTAAAATACTATTGTCAAACCTATTTCAATTAGCTTCTCAGCTACTGAAAATATTCAACAAAGTGGGTGTTTCATGTTTAGATAGGTTGTCACAACTCTCACAAAGTCTAAAGTCTAATAATTGATTGTTAGAATCAAAACTATAAACACCAAATTAGAATTTATATGTCAAAGTCTAAGAGTAATAATTTATAAAAAAACAAACAAATAGGAACATATGTAAATCTTGAGCTGAATCATGAACCTGAGCAGCACTCCTTGGCACCTAAATCATTGTTGTCTTAACGCGTGATACAGAATTTTGTTTGCACTAATGACGTGCTAATGATTTGAATCAAAATTTGATATAATTATATATTTTGCATTGCAATTTTTTTCCCTTGGGAGTGACACTTTCTTTGCTTTAATGACAAAAAATTAATCCTTATGTTTTTGAAATAATAGTGTGCAGGTGGAGCCCAATCAAATGAAATTGTCGTCTGATTAATTATTAGTCACAGCAATGATAAACCAATAGACTATATTTATGTTTCAACGTAAACAAATTCTTTATACATATCCAACAGTTGCTTTAAAATTGTGCACTTGGAGGAAACTTGGAAAATGAGATACTTTTTTTTTTTTGAGAAAGGGAAAATGAGATACTTAGAACTGAAAAAGGAAAAGGAAAAGACTCTCTCTCTTTCTATTTTGTTTTCTTCTTTTCATTTCTAAGGTTGTAAATAATAGAGTACCTTCACTTTTCTTCTTTTCAATTCCTTTCTTTATGCTTTTTTATTTTTTATAATTTTTTTAAAGATAATTTCAACTTATATATGGGGTTCATTTTTTATAATTATTATTTATTATTAGACTAAAACATCAATTAGTTATTGTAGACGAGGATTAAACTCTATGGTTGTGTTTAGCATTAGCTCAAAAAGTTAATTTTTTTACTATGCAGCTTATTTTTGGTATTATTTATAGGTCTCATTACACTTTTTGGTACTATTCATGAGTCTTGTGGGGCCAGTAGCCCGAAAAATTGATGGAGCTTATAAAAGGTGGGCTTGCAGCCCAACGGCCCAGTCCGAGAACACTCATCAGTCCGAGAACACTCGTCAGTCCGAGAACACTCATTCGTCCGAGAATACTCCTCTATCCGAGGATAAGATTCGTTCTTCAAACCAGCCTGCGATGTTGATGTAACTATTTTAATTGTCAAGGAGCTTTGCGGAGTTACATGCAAACCAAACTAATGAATATTGATCAAAGAAGGAACCAGAAAAGATAACAAATATCTCTTAAAAGCTGCTACCCCCCGCATTAAATGCTTCCCACCTAACTCTCTGGCCGCATTAATGTGGAGGTGATACCTGAACAGTAATTAAGCAGCTTTATAACCACTAGGCGGAGGATCCGGGAAGGTCGGATGGGACAGAAGGAAATCCTTAGAAAAGAGCGTACATGTGTACGGTGAAAGCAAGACGGAGTAGCTAGTATATAATGCGAAATCAGAATACACGAAAGGGGGAGGATTCATTTAGAGTTTTGGACAAAAAGAAATACTCTATCTGCTGCGCCAGAACTACGTCTTTTTCTACTGACCGGAACTAGGTCTTACACCCACATCTCTACAAATTTTTATTGTTAAGGGTCCATTACAAATTGAGTCCCTACAAGTCTTAATACTATTTCAGCTACCTTTTAGTTTTATCTACCATATTTTTAACAATTTTTTTTTCAATTTCAACTAAATATACTGTTTTCAAACGGACTCCATCTCATATTCGATTAGATTTGAAAAGGGAAAACTTTATTTTTTTTAAATTCTTTGGTTTTGCACCTTTTGCAATTTATTAATTGATGGTATTGGATTTGGATCTTATGGTAGGTGGCGACAATGCTACATTCCTACCGTACTATACCAAACTCTCAGTGTGGGCCCATCCCACCATTTTTTCAGCACATATAACTTGATCCTCTCTGGGTATAAAAGTAGGAGTGTTTGTTACACAAGGAGCCCAACAACTCGCCGCCTTTTGTCTATTCCAAAAAATATATATACAATTTACAAAAATACGGAACCTTTTTTTTTTTTGGTGTGGTTAAACGCCTTCATGAATCATGACCCAAAATAATTGGTGTTCATGGTGGTGCTTGGCTTGCTTAACCAAGACACATGACATTTATAGTTTAAAGAAACTTGACAAAGACAACTAAGAGCGTGAGAATGGGGGAAAGGGAATTGTTTTTTTGTTTTGTTTTGTTTTTGGTTTTGTTTGTTTCATTAGTTATCCAAATGCGGGTTTACCTCTCTTTTTGTAACTTATTTTCAAATAACGCGTATTTTTGTAACATGGGGAATCAATTCAATTAAATAGGTTAGTGTGGCTGGTTGGATTATGCCTATTAATGGGCAATTCAAATTATCAGGCTTTGCCAAACTCTAACAAGTAAAATTTTTTTAGTTATGATATTAACTATGTATGGTATAAGAATAAGTAAAAAAGGTAGCTTGTTAATAAACATGAACATGAACTTGTAACTTAAATGGGGGGTTTACACCTTTTTTTGTTACTCATTTCCAAGTAACACGTATTTATGTTACATGGGGAATTAATTCATTAAATAGGCTAGCTTGGCTGGCTGGGTTATGCCTATGAATGGGCAATTCGATTGCCAGGCTTTGCCAAATTTTAACAAATAATTTTTTTTAGTTATGATTACTATATATGGTAATTGAATAAGTAAAATAAGTAATTTGTAAATAAACTTGAACTTGTTTGACAAAAAAATGAATCAAGCTTGTACATGTAATCTAATTTGTTGAGTGTACAAAATATATTTAAATGAACTCTCTTAAGCTTTTAATACTCATTTTAACTTGACTCCTTTATGACCCTAGATTTAATTGACGTAAATTGGAGAATTTAATACATTTAAGAAAATCATCCCTTTGATTAGCTTAAATTAGGTCCCAACTATGCTCATTCTCAAAAAAAAGAAGGTCCCAACTATGCTACATTTTCGGATTTTCACATCCAAAATGTTTGTCCTACACCAAACTGCATGTAGTTTGCAGGTCAAGGGCTAAGACAAGGGGGCTCTACATAAATGCTTGCTTCCTTTACCAATTACCTGTTATTAGACATCTCCCCTATCATCTCCTCACACCCCCTCCCCCCTATCCCTTCATCACTGATAATGCCTTTAATCAACGAAGCACAAGAATCTTGATCTACAAATAGTTCCCATGCATCCTCTTGGTCCATGTCATCTTGTATATATTTGGACTTCCTTATGGTAATGAAGGCCTAAGTTTACACTACTCATATAAGTGTGAATGCACTCCATTTGAGAATGATATTATATGCAACCTTTATTATATAAAATATCACATTCACATTCTTCAAAGGATTTACTTATTTTAAGCATGGAATCCATCCTCATGTAAAAGGAATATGGTATGTAACCATTACACAAGATTCCACCTCACTTCAGAGTTTAGGCCCCCTTAAACCCTTTTCCCCCTCATTATAAAATCTCCTCTCTTCACGTTCCCTTCCCCCTATTATCCTCTCCTTGCGTCTATTCAATCAAATTGTAAGTAAGGTATACATAGGTGATGGCATTTTTTTTTTTGGTAATACAGTAAAAGAAGATTAATTCCAAATTATATGCATAAAGGTCTGAGCTGCTTCCTTTGACAATATAGTAAAAGGTAACTAGTCTCATCACATATGCTTCGCGCGTGCGATAAGACTTTTTTTGGATTTAGTATCATAATTTTCTATTCATTTTAATTTGAGACATTTCTCTCTTCTATTTAATTAAACCACACACATAGTGATTTTTATTTTGGATATCGAAAATACATTCATTAAAATGAAAAAAAAAAGGCAGTTCAAACAGGTGTGAAGAGAAAACAATTCAAACACCAACATAAATAAATAAATAATATATTTTATATATAATTTTTATTTTGAGAATCTAATTTGTAAGTGGATAAAGTAATTTGAAAATCAACAAGAAAGTGACCCTATTTTTTAGGCAATGAGAGTTAGAGTTGTATTTTTACTAAATTGTCCTTTAGTTTTGTCTCTACCTAAACATAGGGGTGTAGAGGCATTTTTTAATATAAAAAAATGAGGATCCCAAACAAGGAAAACTCCATTAAATAGTAGTATAGATGGCATGATACATATAAACACTAACTTAATAGATCCAGGAAAAAATTTTATATAACAAGTGGATAAGCAAAAACAAAACAATATAGAATGTTGGATAAATTACATTTTAAAACCTAAAATTAAAGGATGGTTCCAAACTTTCAAATCAAACTTTTTACTCTACAAAATGTATCAATTTAAATCATAGACTGATTATGAATAATAACTTAATAGCAAATATGTAAATAAAATGATAACGTAGTACTTGGGAATATACATGACACATCGTTGATGACACATTGTTGAAATCACATACTTGAGAGTGAATATACATGATACATTGTTGAAATCACACACCATTGTTTTGTTTGAGCATTTTTTTTTTCATTAAAAATGACCTTGTAGGTGGGCAAAAAGGCCGGCCCATTCCCAGACCAATTCAGGCCCATCTAGGGCTAGGTTGGCCCAAGACAGACCGACACTAACTAGGTGAGTATTGAGATGTTTTTAGCGAAGGACCCCACCTTGGTAGAGCACTCCAACAAATGTCTACTGTAGTCAAAGACATAAATTAATGCCTTTAGGGGAATTCACTGGCCGAACACAAAATTCGGTATCCACCACAAGTTACTAGAAAATCATTTCAACAGCAGAGCAATGGTTCCCATCTCTAGTATATGATTAGACATGTAAGAACAATAACTAAGACTTAAGAAACCATCCACTCTATTAGTGAAAGGGGCCTATGTGCATGCTTGATATTCTCTCATCATGACAGATCTACTAATGTAAGGGTATAAAAAGGAAGGGAGGGTCAAGAAAAGGGGGTAGAACCTAATCTAGGAGAGGAAAACATGAGAGAAAAGAGTGAAGGTAGAACGCAATCTAGGGGATAAGAAAGTCCAACTCGAATTTTAAAAAGGGTAATTTCGCTGCCTGATAGTATCCTTGGCTAGCCAAGTTTCCTAGCAGGTCATTATTAAAATACCACCTAAACTACTTATTGGATCTCTTATTATGGATTGGACCCAATTTAGAATACAAATTAATTAAGAGTCTAGGCCCAATTATTGCAAGGTTGTTGGGAAACGACCACCACAGTCCTCATAAAATATAAATAGATGTATGGATTGAATTAAAACATTTAAAAAAGTGTAAGATTAATTTGAAACTTTTAAAAGTGTGAGACTTTGAGCCTGTTTGGTAATGTTATTTTAATAACGTTATTTGTATTTTTTAGATATATATATGGGTAAAAAAGTGTATGAAAAGACATAAATGCTCTTTAAAAACTAAAAACTGTTATTTAAGTACATGTATCAAACACTCCATTTAATTTCAAAAACCCTAATATCATTGTCTAAAATGACAAAGCGAGTACTCTATAAAATATTAAAAAAAAAAAGTTCACCAAAAACATTATTATTCATTCATGTTCCATTCTTTTCTTATATAATACAAAACGCGCGTTTCAGCTTTTTCAAGTAAGAGAGACTTCCATCTCAGCCGTATTTTCCTGATCAATCACATCAAGAAAAACAGGATCAACGGTGACGCGACTGTCCACGCGGACCATGAACTTGTGGTGCCACCACAACACCTTCGCGGTACCACCGATATCCACAGCCGCGTCCAGCACCATCTCGCGCCTCGCCACGTCAGCCAAGAACTTGACGGCGTGGTGAGCGAGCTGCACGCCGTCGAGCCGAGCCGGGAGGCGGAGCGTCTGGCAAGACTGCGGACCCTGGGAGCCCGCCTGGACCTCGGCGGAGCCGAGCAGGGAGCCGTCGTAGAAGATGGACATGGTGGTGGAGGAGTAGTGGATGGGCACGATGTTGGGGTTGGTGACGTGGACGGCGAGGGTGAGCTCGACGTCGAGGACTGGGAGGTTGAACTTGAAAGAGGTGAGGCTGATTGATATCACCTGGAAAGTCGGGTCTTTCGGCTTTGCCGAAATCAGCGCCGCCGCTGCCGCCGCCGTCGCCGCTCCGATTATGGCTGAGCTCCAGCTCCATTTTACCTTTTTGCCCATCATTTTTACACCAAATTACTCTCTTTCTTTTTAGGCAGAAACGATGCCGCTGCTGCTCGTTTCCTGGAGTTCAGAAATGAGGACAGAGAGAGCTGGGAGTAGAGAAGGGGTGGATGGTTTAAATGACAATAATGCCCTCGGTGTATTTTTGTAGGTTAGCTACATTAGATGTTAGTGTTAGTCATTTGTCTGGGATGAAAGATCAAAGCAATGTGGACAGGTGTCGGCAGTAGTTCAAGTATAGTTAGTTGTCTGAACTCTTAAGCCCCGGTTATTCTATCGACGCACATTTTGATATATAATTTGCATATTTTTTAAGGTGTGATTGGATAATATTACTTACACACGGATTCACCATTGGATCTTAGATAAAAAAGTAATTGAATCATTGCTTGTTATATGTCTAAGTTATGTTAAAGTGCATGGTTCTAAACTTTTTGGAGTGTAATTGGGATCGAGGTAGGGTTTTCCCTATGTCTTGGATGATTTTTGTTGTTTGAACACGTGTTGTGATTTGATTTGTTTTGAGTCAGAATGATCTTAAGATGAGTCAAGTACAGAACTCATGCCAATGCAATGGGTCATCCATGGACCATTACTATTGTGGTTTCACTCGAACAATTAAATGATATAATTAATAAGTGAAATAAGATAAAAGGTGGTGTAGTTATGACATTAAACTTTAGTTGAAAAATAATGTAACAGCAGAATAGTTTGTTATGTAGAGATTTATATCATTTACAAGTTAGATCTTGTCAAAGGATGTGTGGAAAAACATGGATTCACTTCTAAGTTCTTACAATGCTAGAAAAATAGGATCAGCGTGTTTAGTAAGATTGAGATTAAAAGTAATATGCTTTACAAAGTTAAAATGACATATTTAATCATGTAACGTAAGTGCTAAGTAAAGTTTATAATAAAATTAGAGTAAAGGCATCTAGTAAAATTATGATCAAATATGTTTAATGAAATTCGATTAAGTATGTTCAGCAAGTAATAGAAAAAATCCATCATTTCTATCGAATAGATTTAGCAAAATAATGTAAAGAGATTAGCAAAGCTAAGTCTAGATATTTCAACAATGACAAAAAAAAAAAAAAAATGTTCATCATAATTCAATAGGAAATTTCTATCAATGTCAAATAAGTGAGATTAACTGTACTGCAACGTAAACATCTAACGGTAACATAAACTTCAACAGTAATTGTGACATTGATGGAAATTTAAATCTAATAAGTGTTTATGTAATTTTATTGTTGAAAAATAAATGGGCTATAAATCCTTGTTTGGGTCCATCATTTTTATGCCCAATAATTATTTAATTGTTTTCTAGCTAACTGTGAAACAAGGCCGACAAATGACCATAGGCAGGTATTTTTATTGAGAATGTTTCTCAAGTGCTCAACCTTTCGCAGGTGGATGAAACAGAGCCACAACAGGCACCTTAATACGAAAGAAAAATTAAATTATAGGCCAAAGAAAGTTGTAAACTTCTCGATTATATATCCTATCATTCTTTTCTTTCTTCCGAATTGACCTATTAGTACTATTGGCTAAGCTTATTTTTTGATTTATTTTGTTTATTTTGATTTGTATAACTTTTTAAAGACTCACTTTGGACAACCACAACTTATATTAATATTAAATAATTATATAATTCTATCACTTTTTTTAACGTGTGAGCTCAAACTCCCTTTTGATAGGTGAGACTCAATGCATGAGATTATGTTAAATTACTAATTTGCCTAAAAGTTTAAGCTATTAGAAGATAATAAATTTAATTATTTAAATATATAATTTTAACAATTTAACAGCTCCAACTAAGTCATTTTCCCATGAAGCCCATTGAGAAATCATCAAATGGGGCAAAAGCGTCAACCTCGATATACATACACCCATGGGCGGCTGATGCCAAAAGAACAGCATTGAAAAGAGTAAAAGATACGGTTTCTAAATTTCTAAGTGAAACGCTAAAGAAGTTCAAGGCAGATGAAGTCAAATTATCACAAGTTGTATGAAAAATAGAGACTGTTTATGTAACAATTGTGGTTTGTCTAAGCATATATGGTGAAGGATTTTGAGAATTTGTTCTATTATTTGAAAGCCAGCATTTTGGAATAGGGAGTTTATACAAATTGTAAATACTTTAAAGGGGAAATTTTAACTTTGGTTTTGTTAAACTGGCTTGGCCTGCACATTCATATCATCTTTGGATTGAAATAAAAAGAAGATTGCATAATATGAAAATGCTGTACATAAATAAGTATTAATTGTTGATATCAGAGATAGGTAGCTTCATTTTGAGAATGTCCATGGATTCTTCACGTTGAATAGAAGATTTGCTAAGTCACTGAATTTTCTTTTAGCATAGTTGATGTTAGGTGAAATTGTTTGTTACTGGTTGTGGTTGATCAGATTTTGCAGCTTGGGACTTAATTTGTATATATTGAGTTCCTGATCTAATAATTAATTATTGCTGCCTGTTGAAAACGCGTGCTAAAATTAAAATTATTAAGGAGTCAGATGATCTGAACTTTAAACTCATCCATGATTTTCTTTGATTTTATTGATTCTCATTCCAATATAGAAATATTAACCAAGTCAGCACCTCATACATATTTTACAATATATGACCCAATAATTGAATATCTCCTTATATGTACATGCATGTTTTGTCACAACCTAGAACACCTTGTAATTGGAAAAAGAAACCCCACCTAAATGCAAGTCGTGCAAACCATCAAGTTTTTGATGAAGGTTAGGACTCCATAGTCCATAGTCCATATCTTCTTCCCTACAAATAGGAAAGAAAGTTGTCCTCTATTACATGTGCATTTTTTTTTTAGTTCTACTTCAAAGTGAATGAAGATCATGAAAATGTCTAGCACATCTGCTGTTGCACTATGCCTTGGGTTCATCTTGATGAGCTTCACAGGCCATTGTTATGGTCAACTTCAGGTAGGATTTTACAGGGAAAAATGTTTGGTAGATGTTGAGGCAATTGTAACCCAAGTTGTTGCGGCAAAATTCAATGAGGACCCAACTATCGCACCAGCTCTCATTCGCATGCAATTCCACGATTGCTTTGTTAAAGTGAGCTCTTTTAATTTCTTTACTTTTTATATCTAGGTACCACAAAATGGTTAACATGCATGTACTCCATTTTGTTTAACATATATACCAATTAAATATATTATTTTCAGCTATAGCTATGTGGCTTAGTCTAAGCCACATAGCTATAGCTGAAAATAATATATTTAATTGGTATATATGTTAAACAAAATGGAGTACATGCATGTTAACCATTCTACCTCTCTTTTTGTGCGATTAGGATTGATATATACAGAATGTTTTTTTAAAAGATGTAAAAAGTGCCATCTCATTAAAAATTTTAAATGACTTCACATTCTATGCAGTGTCACAGAAGATCTTCTCAATTTAGATTTAACCAAAAAAAAAAAAAAAAATTGGTGAGAAGTTCATGCTCCCTAATGCATTCTAGATGTTAGGAAATACCACAAACCCAAAATAAAATGTTGCCAGAATTTTTGTTATTGTGGCGCTCTTCATAATAATATTGCAGAGGAAAATTATTAGTTTACATTATATATACTATTTTATGCAAATGTGTATACCATTGTACACTTTCATGCAAATGCATATTGTATATATTTATTTAGTTTACAATATAAATCTTATATAAATTAATAATTCTCCCATTGCAAATTCTTTTTTTGTTTACAATTATTATTAGCTTATAAGGGTATTTGTTTTTGTTTTTTTTGGTTTGCATAACATGGCTAACGCTATATTTAACATGAAAAGGGATGTGATGCATCGATTCTACTGGATGGGAACAACACCGAGAAAACTGCACCTCCAAATCTAAGTGTGAGGGGCTTTGAAGTTATCGACGCAGCAAAGGATGCCGTGGAGGCCGTCTGCCCAGGAGTTGTCTCTTGCGCTGATATTATTTCTATGGCTACCAGGGACGTTTTTGCTTTGGTAATAAATAGATATACTCTCATCAATATATTGACTTAATTGGAACATAATTTTATCATTGTCAACTAGCTCCATTATCAGAGTAAGAGCTTAAATATATGCCAAGTATAAATTTCAACATACAATGGCCTGTACGTACACTGTAGATCAAATGGTTCCTGGCGATGATAGGCAACTGTGTCGTCAATAACATGTGGTAATTAGATGGATAACATAATATAAAAAATATAGAGTATGATAATATTCGATGATGCAGATTAACGAAGGATGCCGATACGATGTACAAACGGGGAGAAGAGATGGCTTGGTATCCCTTGCCCAAAACGTTGATCTTCCAAGTCCTAGGATATCAGTGAATGACTCCATTGCTGCATTCGCTAGAAAAGGACTTGGTGCTACAGACATGGTTTATCTTCTTGGTACTAAACAATATATATCTTACTACTCCTTATCTTATTATATATATTCTTATTTATGCATTGTAAAACCACTCAAGCTTTTTGTTAATATATATGCCATGTTTCATGATGTATAGGTGGTCACACTGTTGGAGTTGCACATTGTTCCCTCTTCCAAGATCGCCTTTACAATTTCCAAAACACTGGGAAACCTGATCCTACCATGAATCCATGGTTAGCCAGTCAGCTAAGACCTATCTGTCCCCAAAACTCAGCAGGCAGCAACACCGTTAATCTTGACCAGAGTCCTCAAAGTTCGTTCATCTCCAAGTCATACTACTGGCAAATCTTAATGCGTAGAGGGATTCTCCAAATTGATCAAGAGCTAGCTTTGGACCCACTAACAAGGAGCACGGTTCAAGGGATAGCTTTTTTTTCCGACTTTCGATCTAAATTTGCTCAGGCCATGGTTAAGTTGGGAGCAGTTGAAGTCCTTACTGGCACACAAGGGGAAATAAGGCAATCATGCCGAGCCATTAACACAAATTAGTCGTAATGCAAAGTCATATATAAGTTCTAATATTGATTTTATGCCTCGGTTTGTTTTGTCTTAAATTGTGTTAAGTAACTGTCTCTGTTTTATTTCATTTCGCTTGTTTTTTCTTTTCTCTTTGTTTCCCTGTAATTTTTTGTATGAAGAGGATATTCACATGATTCTCCCGAGTCCCAATCAATAAAAAAAAGTTATTTCTTATCAATTGTATTTCAAGGAGTCTACATAATTATTGAAATATAGAAAATTCAATTGTAATTTCTCCTAAAAATGGGTTTTGGCATTTATTTATGTTGGTACTTGGTAGTTGGTAATACTTTTGTTGAACTAAGCTATAGTAGTTCATTTAAGCTAGTGCGTGCATTTCTGTTGCTTGGTGGTTAGACAAATTTGGAAATTGCAATAAATATCTTTTAGTCCTCAAGACAATTAGATTAGAACTTGGAGATATTACTAATTAGTGACTTAAAACTTGATGCTTTAAACCCAGCTAACATGAGCGAATATTTAGTACTCCCAATAGTACAATGATGTGTTACTATATCATCTAATATAATAGTAGGTCTCACTGAATAAATTTTTGTTAGAATCTATCATTCATGTGAAAAGAGGAAGGGTCACATTGTTATACTTCAGAATTTGGTGTATCTAATAATTTTCCTCAATACAATTTTTTTTTTTTTTTTATATAAGATAAAAATTCTATTCTAGCCTAATCTAAGTGTATATATGTGTGAATCTCCTTTCTCGAGACTTGAACCCCCGGCCTTTGCCCCCAACCTCACATGAACTCAGTACTTGTGTAGTGACCATCACGCAAAGAATGCGCGGTGGTACCTTAATACAAATTGACATACTAATGAAATGGATGTTATGAAACTTACCAAAAATGGAATGATACTCTCCGTTTCACTTTAAATGAAAAGAGTACATTTTATGGTTAAATTTTATTTTTTGAATGACATTTAGAATTTTAAATGATATGGTATTTGATATATCTTGATAGTCACATACATGATTGCATTGATTAATGCAACACAAATAATAATATCTTTTCATAGAAGAATTTTTCAATGCACTTATGAAGTAGGGTAAGCAAAACCCATCTCCGTCCCATCACTTAGACAGTGGGAAAAATTCATGGGGGCGGAATGGGTTAGGACGAGTTAAGTTGGGCGAAAAGGTTTTGCCATCCCCACATCGAGGTCAATAATAGTTATCAAATGCATTGTACGTAGAAAAACTTCTGAATTGACTTTAGATTACCATTGATTGAGATATTTTGAGAATTGACTTTAGATAGTAACATCTCTACAAATAGTAATCATATGTCAAGAAATTTTTAGAATTGACTTTAGATTATCATTCGTTTCATGCTTGCCATAGGAACTAATGGGTAGAATTATCTAATTTCTTTCATTTGTTTAAAATATATATTTTTATGTTTATGTTTATGTCAAAAAAAAGTTTGTTAGATTCATTAAAATTAACAAAAATAAATAAATCCAAGTTGATAGGCATTTAGAGGATTGTGTAAGTGAGCATTAGGCATAAAACTAGCGTGAAATAAGGAGTGAAATGGTCTCTTAATAATGCTTTTATTTGGACTAAGTGTCTATTTAGAAAAAATTATTTAGCTTTTTGTTGAAAACTTTTTACTGAAAGTGTATTGAAGTATACTTGTACCTTCAAAAAAGTGGGAAACGTGAGGTTTTTAAAAGTCGTACATAGAAAATAAAAGCTATAAACTAAAAGTTGAAACTGATGCCAAATAGTAAATTCTAATTTCTTAACCCACTTACCCAATGACCAACATGACATACAACAATAATGGTAGCCTTTGTGGGCTCTTTTGCCTCGAGACTTAGTTCTGATTTCTTAACCCACTTACATGATGATCAACATGACCTAGTGATACATACAACAATAGTGGCAACACTTGTGGGCTTTTTTGCCTCCATTCCATAAAAGAGGAACTAGATTTACGTTAATAATTTCTAGCACCCTTTTTATTATGAGCTCAGTGTTGATGGTTGAGTATAACATTAGGGTTGTATCACATGACACACAGTTTTCTTCGTTAATTTCATACCATATCAAATACGAAAATTGCTAATGGGCATCATAGGAGTTATCATGTTTAGTGGTTTTGTATCTGCCAAACTTAAGTTTCACAATGGTAATCATAGGACGAGCTATTTTAGAATTATCTTTGCGTTATAATCAGTAATTAGTGTTGATGGTTAGGGTTGCCCCATTGGTGGCTCGAGGCTTTTGTGGGGTTGCATTGGGCCTCTATTACATGACTGTTCCACTATACATTGCTGAGTTATCTCTATCTCTTATAAGAAAATTGTTGATGAGCATCAAAAGAATATTCAAGAACATGGGTTCAATGGTTTTGAATCTACTAAACCTAAGTTGCACAATATAATCATAGGACGAGCTATTTTAGAATTAGCTTTGTGATATCATCTGTTTTGTGTCTACAATTGGAATGAATGTATAAAATTATTTGATTTCATTCATTTTTTTTTTTTTTTGAAAAATATATTCACTTTAATGTATAAGTAAATGTTTTTGTTTTTTTTTTTCAAATGTAAAAAATACACGTTTATGTATAAGTACTTGTTTATGTTTAAATTTACAAATGTTTGTTAGATTCATTAAAATCAACAAATAATTAAATGCAAGTTGATAGTTTTATGTGGATGTACCAAACAATTTCTTTTAACATGTACTAGTTGATATCCTTAGCAATGTGATTCACAAAATTTTGTAAGAAATTATCTTATGATACATTGGGTTCATCAATACTATTATTGTTAGTCACGGTTAATTTAAGAAGTTTTTATTTATTTATTTTTTTTATGAAAACTAATTTCAAACTAAACCCTAGTGCCTTGACATATTTTTTATTCCAATAGTGGTTATCCTTTGTCATGAGTTGTAGAAGTGTAATTAGACAAATATATTTACAATGTTTAAGAAATTATAGATATCAATGTAAAAGGAAAAAAAAAAAAAAAGGTACAAATATCCTCCAAACGTCAATGTTTAATCAAATCCTGTTAAAGCTCAAAATTAAGGGTTTTTTTTTTTTTTTTTTTTAATGAGCACAATTAGTGCAAAATTTAGAATTGGCAATACTCTATGTTATTTTATATATGTATCCCAAACTAATATGAAAATAAAGTTTGGCAATATGCTTTCATTTATCAACTAGAAACTGCAATGGTTGAAAAGTGATTCCAAGAATATATATCTATACTATTAATAACAGGATTCCATGTTTGGTTTTCGACATTTTGCATTCTAAAATACCCTTACACAAATTCTTAAACTCTTTGAAGTAGCCCTATCTTTTATTTAAATAATCTTAAATTAAAAAACACAAACAAGTTAAAAGAATAATTTTTTGTTCTTAAGTTTTAGGTTTCTCTTTTATTTTCTCCATTCAGCCTAAAATTTAGAACACTATCTTCATCTCATTTTTAAACATTATTCCACGTTATCTTACAATTTTCTTAAAAAAAAACGATTATTTATATATTACTTTTAAACATTACAACACTAAACCAAAAAAATAAATAAATAAAAAAGAGCATTATTGCACGCGTAAAGTACGTGTGATGAATCGTGTGTGTGTGTGTGTGTGTCTATACATAGGGGAAAATGCCCATACAGTCCATGAACTTTTATTTTGGCTAACTTACTCCATAAACTTTACACACTTGCCAAATTAACACTTCTGTTAACCTCCCGTTAAAACACAAATAGAATTCATGTGGATCTCACCAATTATCCAAAGGTTGAACCATGTGCATATGGCGTAGTTGAGAGGGAGAGGGGGGAAGTGATAAGATTTTATTTTTTGGACAACATTTAAAATTGTAAATGATGAGATATTTGATACAACATAAGATTCAAATACATGGTTAAATTGATTAATTAAACACAAACAATATTATCTTTTCATAGAACAATTTTCTGTTGCACTTATGAAGTGGGCTGAGCAAAACCCATTCCCATCCCATTACCTATATAGCGATAAAATTTCTTGTGGGGGCAAAACGGGTAAGGACACGTCAAGTGGGGCAAAATTTTTTTTGCCATCCTTACATCGGGGTCAAAAATAGTTTTTTTTTTTTTTTTTTGGGCCACATTCTGTATCTCCCTCCCAAATGCATAGTTGAAAAAAAGGCTTTTGATGATGAATTGAAAATGGGATATTTGGTGTTTCTCCCTAGTGAATGAATTCATAAACTATCCTCAGTCGGGGGGTTGAAAATCAAGAGCTTGCTCTGTTCTTCTTCTTCTTCTTTGGCTACATGTCAAATTGTTGAGAATGGTACTTGGACCACTGTCTGACATTTCCATATAATGGAATTGGATAAATCTCATCAATTGTTGCGACCTCGAGTGATTGAGCTGTTCTTAACAACTGCTTGGCATAAATGGCTTCACCAAAACAAGACCAGACTCCAAGAGCACACAGTTCCGCTGGAGATGATTAGAGATGCGGCTTGCAAATTTCTGCAGATTTTCAAGCAGAGCTGAGACTACCAATGCAGCAGAAAACCGATAAAACCTAGACGAAGATGAAGATGGATGCCTCCAAAACCAGGTGAGTATAAAATAAATTTTGATGGAGCGATGTTTAATGAGAGTGAGGAGGCAGGGATTGGTGTTGTGGTGTGTGATTCATCAGGACAGGTCATAGCTGCTTTGGCCAAAAAGGTGGGGAAACCTTGCAACAGTGAGTTGTTGGAAATGTTAGCGGCAAGGCGAGCTGTAATTTTTGCCATTGAAATTGGTATACATCCGCCACACTTTGAAGGAGATTCAGAAACAATAATCAAGGCTCTACAAACGTGTACTTTATTTTCCTCCTCTTTTGGTCACCTCGTAAAAGATGTGAAAGCAAGCACTAACAACTAGAGGAAACAGACTTTGAAAATAGAGGAAGAAGAAGATAACGGCTAGTTATTAATACCAATGTTATGAATACCGTTTCAGTACTTATTTTGGTTTGTCTATTGGAATGGAATATTTCGGTACCGGATTGATATTAGGTTGTTTCGGCATACTGTTTCGGAGTTACTTTTTTTATATATTTTTTATTTATAATTTTATATACTTATATTTCCTTATATATTATTGGTCAAAATCTATATAATTTATTGAGTCTTAAAATTATAAGTCAATATTTTAGATAATATATCAATTTCAAGTCTAAAAATCTACCCAATAATTATAATAATACTTATGATTCTCAAAAAACAAAAATACTATTAAAAAAATTTTACTATTAAAATATTTTCAAAAAAATTACTATTAAAAAATCGAAATATAAAAGCTAAAGTTAGCCCACTTACTCTCATTGACAGTACCAAAAAAAAAAAAAAGCTAAAGTTAAATATTAAAATAGTATTATTATTTATATATTACGTGCGAACCAACAAAAACAAAGCCTAAAGCTTTTTGTCAAGTCTCTTTGTCATTTCCAACACCTAGTCACGTGCTGGGTTCACAAAACAAGAAAGAAAACACAAAACTAGGCAATGAAGATTCAAAATAGAATTGAAGGACCAGTGGACGAAAAGAAAGAAGAAGAAAGAAGAAAAAGAAGAAGCAGCAGCAGCAGCAGCTAGCTTTGCCATGGCTTGGGTTCATTTCGCCAACCGTCAATGTGGTGGAAACCTGCTGTAAAGGGATGATTTCGTGAGCCATTCAACTTGTAAGATGAACTGCGATGGGTGGCTCTATTCAGGTAATAGCCATTAAAACTTGAAAAGGCAAAATTTTTCTGCATTTATCAGTAGATTCAGTACCGGCCGAAATATGTTTACTAGCCAAAATTCACCGAAACAGGCTGAAATGGCTGGAATGGGCCGGAACAAACCGAAATTTGGTCCGAGGTGGAACAAGAGGGTGATTTGTACCGGTTTAAGGACTGGTACGAAATTTTCCGGCTGTTCCGGCCGGAACCGAACGGCATTAATAACAATGATTAATACAATACCATTTCACTTAGATAAAACGGTGTCACTTGGTTTAATGAGAAACTGAGACAAAATGGTGTCACTTAGTTTAATGAGAAACGAGGTCGTTTTGGTGCTGTGTCTTCTTCATCAGTCATTGTTCTAGAATGGCTCTGTTTCTTCAAGGGACTGATTCTCCAGCTATAGCATCTTAGTAAGCAGTTGAGCCACAACTGCCTTCCAACTGTCACTCCTGGTTTCACTGAGCATAATGTGGAATATGGTTGTTAGTTTGTTATACCAGTTTAGCCTCTAGAAGTTTCTTATTGTAGAGTAATTATGCTATATATATGAGATGTGGGTTAATGTAATAGTTAAGCTTGTTATATTGAATACAAAGAATTACTTTTATAGAAACTTCTCTCTCACTTTCTCTCTCTCTCTCTCTCACATTGTTTTGTTGTTATTTCCGCCATTGTTGTACATTTTGCAAGCTTCAATTTTTTGTTATGGTATCAGAGCCTAGATCCATGGCTTCAACAACACCAACTGATGCAACTCAATCTGTACATACAACTCCAATTCAACCAACCACCATATCTTCAACTTCTACACCTTCAACTGCAATGCAATCACCATTATTGTTACTTTCCAATATGTCAAATCTTATGTCAATCAAACTTGACTACACCAACTACATCCCATGAAGGCATCAGTTACTCACCATACTGGAAGCTTACTCATTGATTGAACATATTGATGGCATAATACTGAAGCCATCACCTTTTGCACTTGATACTGCTAGAAATGCAACTTCAGTTGCTAATCATGAATTTCAAGCTTGGAAGATCATGGATAAGGCACTCCTTTCCCTGATCAAATCAACTTTTACTCCATAAGTCTTCTCACTTGTTGTAGGTTGAGCTCAAGGGAAGTATGGAACACTTTAGAACAAAGGTTCACTTCCACATCAAGAGCTAACATTCTGAATCTCAAGCTTGAACTGCAAAGTGTCAAGAAAGGTAATGAATCTGTGAATTCATTTCTCCAGAAGATCAAAGTTGCTCGTGATAAACTCTTTGCTGTTGGAGTAATAGTTGATAATGAAAAGCTGATCTGCATTGTGCTAAGAGGACTTCCTAGAGAATTTGCACATTTTTGTTCTGCAATTCGTACTAGGAGTGATCCAATCATTTATGAACAACTAGCTATTATGTTGCAAAGTGAAGAACATGCTATGACTGATCACATCGATTCAGTTTCTCACAATCTTGCTATGTTTGCTTCTAATGGAAAAGCAAATGGCAGTACATCAAACCAGTCACAGAATCATGGTTCAGGTAGAGGAAGAGGAAGAAACAATGCAAACAAAGGAAAAGGTGGAGGTAGATTCAATCATGGTGGAAATCAGCAGCATTTTTCACCACAGGCCTCTCACAATTTCTCTTCTCAGTCTCACAATTTCTCTCCTCAGTATTTTCCCTCTTAAAATTTTCCTTAACAAAACTGTTCTCAAGGTTTTAAGCATGAAAGACCATCATGCCAAATATGTGGGAAGTCTGGACATCAAGCTTTGGATTGTTATCACAGGATGGATTTTGCTTATCAAGGCAAAAATCCTCCACTAAAACTTGCTGCTATGGCCAGTGCATCTAATGCAGCCATTACCAACAATCAAGATCCATGGCTTGCTGATTCTGGTACATTTGATCATCTCACTGCCAATCTCAATAATCTCTCAGTTCAATCTCAGTACAAGGGGCCAGAATAGGTTACTGTTGGGAATGGTCAATCCTTACCAATTAACCACATAGGTAATACTACCTTACACACAAAATATCATGATTTTACTCTTAAAAATGTCCTTCATGTCCCTAGAATTGCCTTGAATTTACTTTCTATGCACAAATTCTGCCTGCATAATAATTGTTCTTGCTATTTTGATGCTAATCAAATCAAAAATTCAGGATATTCCTACAAGGAAGCTCCTTTACAAGGGCTTGAGTGAGAATGGAGTCTATCCTATCATTGTATTTCTTGACCCCATGGTTTTGAGGGGGGATGTGAAAGCAAGCACTAACAACCAAAGGAAACAGACTTTGAAAATAGAGGAAGAAGAAGATAACAGCTAGTTATTAATATGATACAGTTTCACTTAGATAAAACGGTGTCACTTAGTTTAATGAGAAACTGAGACAAAACGGTGCCACTTAGTTTAATGAGAAACGAGGTCATTTTGGTGATGTGTCTTCTTCATCAGTCATTGTTCCAGAATGGCTCTGTTTCTTCAAGGGACTAATTCTCTAGCTATAGCATCTCAGTGAGCAGTTGAACAACAACTGCCTTTCAGCTGTCACTCCTGGTTTCACAGAGCATAATGTGGAATATGTTTGTTAGTTTGTTATACCAGTTTAGCCTCTAGAAGTTTCTTAGTGTAGAGTAATTATGCTATATATATGAGATGTGGGTTAATGTAATAGTTAAGCTTGTTATATTGAATACAAAGAATTACTTTTACAGAAACTTCTCTCTCACTCTCTCTCTCTCTCTTATACATTGTTTTGTTGTTATTTCCGCCATTGTTGTACATTTTGCAAACTTCAATTTTCTGTTAAAAGATTCCTTAGTCCATGCAAGCTCCTTTAGGAGTTTCTCTTTCTCTCACATTGTTCGGCAAGGAAATGCGGTTGCACATGCCTGATAGGCCAAAAACTAATTGACCCCTTGTAATGAATTAATTGATTAATTAGCCAAGTTTAATTAATTAATCAAATTAACATGCAAACGCATGGTAGCACAAACAAATCACTAATAACTAAAATATGTAGCGGAAATTAAATTGGCACTGTGATTTGTTTACGAATGGGAAAAACCTACATGGCAAAAACCCCACCGGGTGATTTTAAGGTTATTACTCCCGAAATTTCACTATTATCACAACAAGCGGTTACAAGTAAAATCCCAGTACCTTATATCAACCTACAGTTGAACCCTTATCCCAATACTCAATTGGACTTGTTCTGTAGTGACAATTTCTTCTGTAGTGACAATTTCTCCTTTTGATGCACGACTCCCAGTATGTGACTAACCAATTGCGTGGATCCCAGTACGCGACTTCAATCACCAACTAGAGAAGGTTGTTAGTTGCAAAATTCTTCAGTTCATCCACAATGAAGATTAAGAAGATACTTGGTTACAAAACCCTATGGTGCACAAACACAACAACTTCTTCACAAGAATGATGAACTAGGGTGAAACTTTGTCTCCGGTCACAATTTGCTTGAACAAACTTTGCTCAACACTTGTGCAACTTGTGTCCTCTTTGATGGCCCTTAAAATAATCATTTTATATGTCTAGGGTTGTGAGAAAAGAAAACCTAAACACATAATCATGGATTAGAGTCAAAACAGATCTGCAATTCTGTTTTTCATAAATCTCAACAGATGCCTATCTGTCGAGCTGCTGTCGAGCAGCTGTCGAGCCATGGGGCTGAAATAGCTTCTTAAGCTCGATAGATGGCTAGCTGTTGAGCTTTAATGACAGGAACTTTTTCAGCTTAAATCTTGGACAGACTTGCATGTCTTCAACATTTGATCTTGAAACACAGTTTCTTAAAGTATTGAACATATCCTAGATCTACCCAAATACAAGTAAAGTGCGTTTTGTCAAAGGATTAGCCAATTACATAAAATAGTGACATATGTTCTTACCAAGTGAATCACATATGTCCTAACGATGCCTTAGCCCAGAGAGCAAGACTTTCTTCTCCGTTGTTAGTTTGAATGGAGTCTGTTCCACTAGATATTGATACTTTTGTTTTAGCTGATTTTGTAGTTTATTAATAAAAGTTTAGGCATGGTTTCTTCCTCAAAAAAAAAAAAAAAAAAAAAATGATCTTTTTGAGCTAGATGAAGCACAACCATATGATAGTGATAGAAAACAAACAAACATCATTGTGTTCCACGTTATATATAGTTCATCAATCACAACTTATCACGTATTCTTTAAAAAAATTTCTTAGTACATATAACATTGTTACCTGACTTGTGAAAAAGACTCTAAGTTGAAAATTTGAAAGTTGCAAGAAATGACATAGCTTTTGTCACCTATGACATAGCACTTCAAAATAAAAAGTTGTCCTCCACGGAAACCACTGACCAAAGTAAATAAACGGCAAGATGGAATGGATGCCGCATTTGCCATCAACCGGCTATGATGCTAAATCCATTTTCTACTTGACATTGTTCTATTAAAAAATATTCCTCAATTTTCATGAACACATTGGGTAAATTCGAATCCAATCCTAAAAAGGTTGATGTTCTATCATTTAAAAATTCATGTTGGAAGCATTGAGTGTCCATTAACTTAAATTGTATGCCCATGGGCATACTGTTTGGTTGTCAAAATGACGATCGACATTGTAACCTCTAGGCTCTAGGCAACTTTCTTCTCTTTTTTTTTTGTTTTTTTTGTTTTTGTTTTTTTCAATTTAAATTTTGTTAGAGATATATTAGACATATTATCCCACAGTATAATTAATTCTAAGCCAATCCTACCTTGTGTGCAAGACAAGAGTTTCCTACTTATACTAGAAGTCTAGGGTGTAATCTACTATATGTACTTATGTTAGGGTTCGTTGTAACACATGATTTATACTACATTCTGATATAATAAAGATGTAGCTCTTAGTTAAATATTAGCATTGATATACCATGTTGAATATGCTAGAATATAGATATGGAAAAGAGAAAGCATAAAATACAAACACAAGAACACAAGCAATAACACAAGGGTTACGTGGTTTAACCTAAGGGTTTACGTCCACAAAGAAAATCCTAAGAGTGACATCTTTATTATATGAGAGTATAGTACAAATCTTGTTTTACAATGAACCCCAACACAGGTATATATAGTAGACTAAACCCTAGACTTTTAGTACAAGTAAAAGACTTGTCTTGCACACAAGATAGGTTTGGCTTGGACCTATAATATGAACTAATATGTCTAACATATCTCTAACATTAATTTTAATTATAAATTAAACCGATTTTGCTTTGATTTTTTTGATAGCTTTTGGGATAATTATGAGTTTTAACAAGATTTTTAACCACTTAAGGATCATATTTTGCTAAGGGAGAATTAGGGTTTTCAAATTTTGATTAATCATCCCATTTTGTGTCATAATTAACTAATTATCCAAAAACCATAATTATCCTCTAGAATTATCCTGTGGATTTTTGTGCACTCTATATTTAAGCTCAAATCAATGAAATTTTACCACCTAACTAATTAAAATTAATTCCTTTTAGAACTCATCATAATTACTTGTGGTTAACTTTAATTTCAAGGATGCTTCTTATCCATTACAAATTGATGTGCCTTGATCTTTTAATTCAGTGTTCAATCAGCTCAACTGGTAAAGTCTCTGATGGTTGTATAAGAGATCTGGGGTTCAATCTCCGCCTACACCAAAAATTGATTGGTATCTTAGTCTGATGATAATGAACTATCATCAGGAGTGGACGCCATAAATTGAAACTCTCTCAAAAAAAGTGTTCCGATCTTTGCACCCAAGTTGTGATTGTTAGGAGTTTTGATGATATTTAATAATTAAGTTCTTGTTCATAAAATAGTCCAAATGACATTTTAACCTATACTTTGTTAGATGATAGCTGCGAAATGTGGTGTTTAAAACTTCAAAGTTAACTTAAATGGCAAAAATCTTTAATGGGATAAAATTTAAGAACTACCTCTAAATTTTATACCACTATCATATGGTCGTGCCTCATTAGCTAAAGAAGCTAACTTGGTGTGGGTTTGGATTCAGCGTTTCCGCTGAATCTTGCGTCACGTTTTCTTTTTCTTTTTCTTTTTTTTCTTTTTTTGCTTTCACGAGCTTCAGGGAGGCAAAAATTATTGTTCATGAGACAAATATCACTGTTCATGCACTGTTCCAATACTATTCACGCACTGTTCATGGGACCCACAGTTACTTTATTCAGAAAAAAAAATATTAAAAATGGGTCCCACGGTACTATTCACACATTTAAAAATTATTTCGCTACAGTGTTTTTAGCAACAATCAATTTTCAACAACAATAAGTTGTATCCAAACGGATCCTTGATGGTATCAAATAAATTTCATTATATGGAAATGTTGAACAAGGCCAACTATAAACGACAAGATTCAACGCACACATTTACCTATTACCGGCTATGATGCTAAGTACTTATATAAAATAAAAAATAAAGGTTTTGACGCTAAGTACAATTTCTACTTGACCTAGTTTTGTTGATGACAATATTCCTCAAATTTCAAATGCAGGCCAATCGTATCACATTTAACCTTAGCAAAATCAATGCTAAATTAAGAACCTAGCATTAAAGAATGGCAGAGCATATACTTTTGAGCTGTTATATATCAACTATGAAGATAAGCAGAATTTTTTACGTTCTTGCTTTTGTAGTTATGTTTAACAGCCAATCACAGTGGGGAAAAAAATACTATAGCTACAAGCCTACAACAAGAATGACTATGTAGTTTTCATCTATTTTTTGTCATCCAAGAGGCCTGCAGAAGGAGTACAAACACAATGGCCTCTCCAAGGCTCTTCTATATGGAAAACACCCTATAAATACTGGCCCTTTTATTATGATGAAGCACCTCATTCCCCCACAATAACCATCATCAAAGTATCATATTAACTTTTCCTTTCTCTATACCTCGAGTTCTCTTCCATGGCCTCTAAAACTTTCACCATGAAATTCTTCTCACTACTAATTTCTGCATTTGCCATTGTCCAAATGGTAAAGGCCGGAGATCCAGAAATTCTCTCTGATTTCCTAGTCCCCGCTAATGTCACCACGGTTGATGAAACTTTCTTCACATTTACTAGCATGCGTGTCCTTGTCAAGGCAGCCCCTCCCACTGCCTTCAAGGTCTTGAAAGCAAGCTCGGCTGAGTTCCCTGCTCTCAATGGGCAGAGTGTTTCCTTTGCCGCCCTTGAATTTCCGGCAGGCACCACAAACCCACCCCACACCCATCCTCGCGCTTCTGAGCTCCTTTTTTTGGTTTAAGGTACCCTTCAAGTCGGGTTTGTTGATACAACCAACAAGCTCTTTACTCAGACACTACAAGCGGGTGATATCTTCGTATTTCCAAAGGGACTTGTGCACTTCCAATACAATGCTGATGCGCAAGTACCTGCTTTAGTGATTTCAGCTTTTCGGAGTGCAATGTTGGAACTGTTTCAATTCCCAACACTCTGTTCACTACTGGCATTGACAACAATGTTTTGGCTAAATCCTTCAAGACGGATGTTGCCACCATTCAGGCTCTTAAGGCTGGTCTGACTCGCAAGCCTTGAGGTTGAGGATAGCATTCATTAAGATAACAGCAACTTCATGATATCCTTATTCTTTGGTGTTTTATGATTTTTTTCGTTTTTGAATAATTATTCTTCTTGTCGAGAAGAGTATAAATCATCTAGAATGTCAGCATTAAATGCTGCTTCTTTTAACTCTCATTGTCTTTCTTCACTTTGTTTCTCATCAACCAAATCTTGCCACAAAGTATAGCCACAAACAATGTAAAGTTTTTTTTTTTTTTTGATGGAAAATACTTAACTTTCATTCAGAACGTTGAAAAACCAATACATCATGTGCACACGCATGTGCCACTTGACTAGGACAGTCCTCCAGCCAGACAACCATATTCTCAACATTAAGGGCATGCTGAGCTAACAAGTGGGCAAGGGCATTTCCCTGCCTTTTAATATGTAAAAAATCAAATGTCCTAAAACATTGGGCTTTCTGCAACACTCTGAGAATGATATTCCAAACCGAAGCCTCAGCCTCTCCGATACCATGGACAGCGTTGATAGTCAGCTGCGAGTCACTTTCGAACACCACGTCCCTGAGCCCCACTTCCTTGGCAAAAGTAACATTGCTCTCTATGGCCTTCGCCTTCGTCGCTAGCGCACCGAGAGGTAGGTCTAGCTTCCTAGCCATGGCTGCTATCACTGTACCTACCTCGTCGCGCACTATGACTCCCGCGCCAACCTGCTTCGTTTTTTAGAACAGAGCGCCATCAACGTTGACTTTGAACCCAACGGAGGTGGCTTCCATGTAACGCTGGATTGATTTTCTATTCTTGGTCTACACGGCTTCTCCGTAGCTGTTAGAAAGTCATCCAACACTTTCAACAAGTTCCTCACAATTAACGGACCTATTCGTCTCATACCACCGTGCCGTACCTCATTTCTGCTTTTCCATATACCCCAACAGATCGAAACCCATCTCTCCAACTACCCCGGCTGGGCTTCTCAGCGAGTCCGAAGTTGGCAAAAGGTGTCCATGAAGCCCCATGATTCTTGGATATTGCAGGGCAGAGAAAGCTTGCTTTCCCTCCAAACCTCTGTTCCACGGCTACAAAAACAAAGCACATGCATGGTTGTTTCTACCTATCTTCCACAAGCCTCACATGTATTAGAATCCGTGATCTTTCTACAGAAGAGGGAGTTTTTAGTGGGTAAGATACCATTACATGCTTTCCAAACAAAGTGCTTGATTTTGTTTGGCAAGTTCATACTCCACACCCCCTTCCAAACTCCATGCATCTTTGACGGGTCCGAACAGCCTACGCTACCTCCCTCTGACATGATATCACGAGCTAGCCTATATGCGCTCCTGACAGTAAAATTACATTTCTTGTCTTCAGCCCATACCATTCTATCTTTTGCAACCGACTTGCTAATGGGAATACTAAGGATTGCCTTCACGTCCTGTGGTAGAAAGAGGCCCCTCACCAGTTCTGTGTCCCATTCCAACCCTTCCTATCTCATCAATCCCCTCACCATTTTAATTTGGTTTCCAGGCCTTTTTGGAGTGACTACTCGATATGTACTTCAGGTAGTAAGCCATTGGTCCTGCCATACCTTTATACTACGAAGATCACCTACTTGCCATCTCAACCCCCGTTTGATTAGATGTTGGGCAGCCATTATGCTCCTCCATGCAAAGGAAGCTTTCTTCCTTACTTCAGCATTCACAAAATCCCCCGTAGGGAAGTATTTAGCCTTGTAAACTTGTGAGAAAAGGGAAGAGGAATTAGTTTGAAGTCGTCATCCCTGTTTAGCTAATAAGGCAAGGTTAAAGGATTTCAAGTCTCTAAAACCCATGCCCTCATTTTCTTTTGGAAGGCACATTCGGTCCCAGCTCATCCAAGCCACCTTCTTCTCGTTCTTGACCTGTCCCCACCAAAATTGTCTCACCATTCCGGTCATCTCTTCACAGAGCCCATTGGGGAGCTTGAAACAACTTATAGTATATGAAGGAACAGCCTGTGTGATTGCCTTAATCAAACTTCCTTCCCCGCATTTGACAAAAGCTTTTCTTTCCAACCCGCCAGTTTGGCTGCGAGTTTATGTTTCATCTGAGCAAAGGTGTTCTTCTTTGACTTACCAATCAAAGAAGGTAGGCCTAGGTATGATTCATGGGGTTTGATAACCTAGGCCCCAAACTTAGCCTTAATAGCATCCTGTAAACGTATGGGGGTATTTCGGCTAAAGAATAGAGCCGTCTTATTTCTATTCAGTTGTTGTCTCGAAGAGGTCGCATAGACTTGCAAAATTCTCTGTACTTCAGCCCCTTCCTTCTCTGTTGCCTTACAAAATATCAAACTATCATCCGCAAAGAATAAGTTTGAAATTCGTGGACCCCTAGCTGAGGTAGCCACTCCTTTCAAAACATTTCTCAGTGATGCCTTGTGCAACAATGCCGACAAACCCTCCACACATAGTAGGAAGAGGTATGGGGAGAGAGGGTCTCCTTGTCGAAGGCCACGAGTTGGAATGATCCTCCCACAAGGTTGGCCATTGAGCCTAATAGCATATGTAACCGAAGACACACATGCCATTACTATACGAATCCACCGCTCATGAAACCCCAGCCTTTCCATGATTTTTTGCAAACACCTCCATTCCACTCGGTCATAAGCCTTACTCATATCCAGCTTTAGAGCCATTTCCCCAACCTTGCCCTTCCTCTTCTTGTTAATATGGTCCATTAATTCATGGGCCACAAGGACATTGTCAGTAATAAGCCTTTCTGACACAAAAGCACTTTGGTTCTCACTAACAATATCCTTTAATACAACCTTCATACGGTTGGCCACCACTTTGGAAGCAAGCTTATATGCCACATTACACAAACTAATAGGCCTGAAGTCAGTGACCTTAGAGGGATTTTTTGTCTTAAGGATGAGCACAATGTGAGTTTCATGAAACTTAGGGGGAGCAACACCATGATTTAGGAAATCAACTACAGTTTGAGTAACAACAGAATTAACAGTAGGCCAATAATGTTGAAAAAAATAAGGGAGGCATACCATCAGGACTTGGCGCCTTCAGCGGATGCATCTGCTTAAGGGCTTTCTTAACCTTAGCTACCCGAAAATCCTGCATCAGAACCTCATTCATACTGTTAGTAACTTTAGGGTGTATAGCTTCCAACAACTCTTCACTAACTATTGGGCAAGAAGAAGTGAACAGCTCCTGGAAATACTCAACAAGAATGTGGCCCATCGTCTCTTCCTCCTCCTGCCAGATACCATTAGAATCTAATAGCCTAGAAATGGTGTTCCGTTGGTGCCTTTTAGAGGCTTTCTCATGAAAGAAGGAAGTGTTTTTATCCCCTGACTGTAGCCAACAATTCCTTGACCACTGCTTCAACATCACTTCCTCTGCCGAGAACAACTTGTTTAACTCCAGTTTAGTCGCATGAATCTCTTCCATGTTGTTCCCACCCCTGGTAAGCACTCAAGCCATTGAAGCTTCTTTGTAAGCGAAGCCATTTTTTAGCCTACATGGCCAAAGGATGAACTGTTCCAGCTTTGCAAAGAAGAACGACATTCATTCATACACTGCCCAAACTGATTTTGGCTCCCAAGAATCCGGCCTCTATCCCAAGCACCTTCACTATCTCATCACAATCATCCTCCTTAATCCACATAGCCTCAAACCTAAACAAACGTTGCTTTCTTTTGTTCCTACTCTTTGGATGGATAGCTTTCAGGATCAGCATGTTGTGGTCTGAAGAGTACGTGGCCACATTGTAAAGTCTTACTCGAGGAAACAAGGATGTCCAGTTTGTAGAGACCAATGCCCGATCTAATCTCTCATGGACCCACCCACGTGCCCCTAACCTCCTACTCCATGTAAATTCTGGACCCACGAAGCCCAAGTCTCTAAGTTTGCTTTTGTTGATAGCTGAAAAGAATGCCCTCATTTGCCATTCCGGTCTCTCCCCACCGCCTACTTTTTCTCCCCTATGGCATATCTCATTGAAGTCTCCAATGCAGACCTAGGGAAGCGCACTCCTTGTGCTCAAATTCACAAGCAACACCCAAGACTCCTCTCTTTTACTAGTTTCAGGGTTGCCATAAAACCTAGTAAAGCGCCATTTCTTATTTCCTCCGTCTTCCGTAATAATCACATCTATATGTCTAGGAGAGAAAGTTTGCACATCTACTGCCAACGAATCCTTCCATAAGAGGGCCAAACCCCCACTCCGACGAATGCTAGGAACTATCATACCTTGACTTCTTTTACTATTTAGCTCATTTTTGCTACTATTCATGGGTCTCGTTGCACTTTTTGATACTATTCATAAGTCTCACTCTACTATTTCAGCTAACTTTTATCTACAATATTTTTAGTAATAAAATTTCAATTTTAACTAAATAAGCTGTTCTTAAACAAACCCAAATATCACCCTAACAATCTTGCTTCAAGGGTAGCAGAGCATGTAGTTAATAGTTATTGTGTATTATCAATTATCAAAGATAAGAAAAGTTTAGTACTTTGTGGGTATCGTTTATAAGCCAATGACAAATCGTGACAACTGCCTGCAGCTACAACAAGAATGGCTTCATAGTTTTTATCTCTGGATGTTTATTCTAGCAAGAGCACTTGTAGCAATGGAGCTAAAAAGCTATATAGCTATTTTAGCTCCACCAAAACACAAAAATAACCATACAGCAGTGGAGTTAAAGTTTTTTTTTTTAGCTTCATTGTTGCAGTGCACATCTATCTATGTACACTGTAGCTTAGAGCTTAAAATATATATATATATATATATATTTTTTTTTTATTCCCTGCCCGGTTGTGTTTGTGGCTGTGATGGTTGTGCATAGTAAATATATTATTTTATTGTAGTAGATATCTTATTTTATTGTGATGTTTAAATTATTTTATTGTGTTGAAAGCTAAAATAGATTCATTGCTGCAGCATGTGTATAGGTAAAATAGATAAAGTAACTTTTTGTTTTTGTGGTGCTAAATAGCTAAATTTTTAGCTCTATTGATGTGGATGCTTTAAGGACTGCAGAAGGGGTGAAAATTCGATTACCTTTATTCCTTTCGTACGCATAACAACACCCAACAAATACTGGCCCTTCTATCAAACCCAAATCACCTCACTGCACTACATAATAAACTATCATCAAAGTCCCATATTATACCTCACGTTCTCTCTTCCATGGCCTCAAGAACTTTCACCACGAAGTTCTTCTCACTGCTAATTTCTTCATTTGTCATCATCCAAATGGCAATGGCTGGAGACTCAGACATCCTCACTGATTTTATAGTACCCCCATTTGTCACTGACGTTGATGGGACTTTCTTCACATTCACTGGCTTGTGTGCCCTTTACGGGGGAGGCCCTTCCACTACCCTCCAAGTCTCTAAAGTAAGCTTGGCTGAGTTCCCTGCTCTCAATGGGCAAAGTGTTTCTTATGCTGTCCTTGAATACCCGGCTGGCACAACACTCATCCTCGAGCTACTGAGCTTCTTTTTGTGGTTTTGGGTACCCTTCAAGTCGGGTTTGTTGATACAACCAATAAGCTCTTTAATCAGACACTACAAACGGGTGATATCTTTGTGTTCCCAAAGGGTCTTGTGCACTTCCAGTACAATGCTGATGCACATCAACATGCTGTAGCGATTGCAGCTTTTGGGAGTGCAAATGCTGGAACTGTTTCAATTCCCAACACTTTGTTCATTACTGGCATTGACGATGTTGTCTTGGCTAAATCTTTCAAGACCAATACTACCACCATTGAAGCTCTTAAGGCTGGTCTTGCTCCTCCCAAGCCTTGAGGATAGCATTCATTAAGAGTACTACATTACCATATCTCCTACTTATTTGGTGTTTTGTGCTTTTTTTTTTTTTGAATAATTATCCTTCTTGTTTAGAGGGGTATGACTATGTATCATCAAGCTTATCAGCATTAAATGCTGTTCTCTTATCTATCAACAAAGATATATCAATTTTTATGCTTTTCGACATATATTGTTGGATAGCTATTTGCATCCAATTTTTTTTTAAATTCACGTCGCTTTAGCGTGATAAAAGTAGAACATTAAATAGATGAAGTTATATGAGCTTGAAGGCACCACTAAATGTTATACAATGAGCCGGCTTAATGTCTTCTCCGTCCTTTCTCCGATACCAAAGAAGAGGAATTGGAGTCTGGAGACATCACATCCTAATGGAAAGAGATAAAGGTTCAAAAGACCATTAATGTACTATTGAAGAACACATCATTGAATTTGATGATTCAAGGGTCCAAAAAGTACCTTAGCACCTATATATCAATGAATTGAAATTATACTTCAAGTCATGGCCAAATAAATCTCATGGTTATAAAATTAGTACAACATCATTTATACATTACTGTACTCTCTCTCTCTCTCTCTCTCTCTCTCTCTCTCTCTCACACACAAAAACACAAACAGAATGCAATGCATCAATTCTACTTTATGGGAGCTTCATTGAAAAAACCGCACCTCCAAATCTCAACTATCAAGGCTATGATGGTATAGCACTACAAATAGTATTAGAGATGTCTTTAGGATGGGTACTCTCAACCCAAACCTATCTTTATCCATTCTTAAAAGTAAATGCACCAAAATGGACCAAATAGACTAAATTGGACCGAAATAGACTAAAGTGGACTGAATGGACCAACTATACCGAATTGGATCAACATGGATTGAAGTGGACTGAATGAATTGAGATCGACCGAAATCAATAAGAAAATGGTGACATGTGCATAGTTTGACTTAAATTTTTGAACTGTGCCCTTAGGACACTCGTTAACAAAAGCCATAATAAATACCAAAGACTTGACCAAATATTCAAACACAACTAACAGGACTTAGGAATTGGAAAATGCACTTTGGAAAGCAAAAAGACACGACTAAAAGCAATAGAATTCAAAATTATCTATAGCCATAACCTCCTCTTGAAAACTCCAAATTGCACACTGTTTGATACTTGAAAACTAGAGATATAGAATTTTCCATGACTTACTAGTTAATTCTTTCAGGATCATTTCGGAATAAATTTTGAAAATGACCCCAAAAAATTAAGTGAGGTTCTGTTAAGACTTCACTAATTTGATGTTCAATTGTCACTAAGTTATTTGTTAATCATGAGACCCTCCGGTGTCAAAAGAATTAGCAATTGGCCACTGCGCATAATGCCTTCATTATTTTTTTACATAATTTAGCAGCTCATGAAGGATTTATATTTCATGCCTCACCTTGTTCCAGTTCAGAGTTCAAACATTTCTGTAAGGTCATCACCATATTTCCCCTTAAAATCCTCACTACGACTTTACTATGCATCGTAACTTCACAATTCAATTGTCAGGTTACTAAAACCGCCTATGCATATTTTCATCTCATTCAATAGGAGAATATCTGTGGAAGTCAGCACATATTTTGGCTCCCATTAAGTGCATTTACTTGGATGACAAGAACATTGCAACTTACTCTATATTAGTTTGGACTCTTGGTGCATATGTATTCGTAACCACAGCAATGTGGAAAAGTTAAAAGCTTAGATAGATAGATAGATAGATAAGAGAAACAACATGCATTGCTGACAAACTTGGTTATACACAGTACACACCCTTCTAAACAAGAAGAATAAATAATAAAAATAAAAGCATAAAACACCAAAGAGCAACTGGATATCGTAAAGAAGCTGCTCCTTCTAATGAATGCTATCCTCAGAGCTTGGGAGCAAGACCAGCCTTAAGAGCTTGAATAGTGGCAACATCTGTCTTGAAGGATTTAGCCAAGACATTGTTGTCAATGCCAGTAGTGAACAAAGTGTTGGGAATTGAAACAGTTCCAGCATTTGCACTCCCAAAAGCTGAAATCACTAGAGCAGGTACTTTTGGATCAGCATTATACTGGAAGTGCACAAGTCCCTTAGGAAACACAAAGATATCACCCGTTTGTAGTGTTTGAGTAAAGAGCTTGTTGGTTGTATCAACAAACCCAAATTGAAGGGTACCTTGAACAAGGAAAATGAGCTCAAAAGCGCGAGGATGAGTGTGGGGTGGGTTAGGGGTGCCAGCCGGGAATTGGAGGACCGCAAAGGAAACACTCTGCCCATTGAGAGCCAGAAACTCTTCCATGCTTGCTTTCAAGACCTTGAAGGCAGTGGGAGGGGCTGCCTTGACTAGGACACGCATGCCAGTAAATGTGAAGAAATTTCCATCAACTGTGGTGACATTAGCACGGACTTGAAATCAGAGAGAATGTCTGGATCTCCGTCTTTTATCAGATGGACAATAGCAAATGAAGAAATTAGTAGTGAGAAGAATTTCATTGTGAAAGTTTTAGTGGCCATGGAAGAGAACTGGAGGCGTAGAGAATGGAAAGGCTAATACGATACTTTGATGATGGTTACTGTGGTGGAATGAGGTGCTTGGGCTTAATAGAAGGGCCAGTATTTATAGGGTGTTGTCCGTATAGAATCTTACCGAAAGGTGACTTTGTACAGTGTACTCTTTTTGCAGGCCTTGTTGATATTGACAACTAGAGATGGAAACTATCGAAGTCCTTGTTGTAGCTGCAATTATGTTCAGTTTTGTCATTTTGGCAATTTATATATTACATATGATTTATGATTGGGATAATTACATTTTATCCACCTATAGTTTAGGCCAGTTTAATATTGCCTACATGTAATTTTAAAAATGTCACTTTATCCACCCAAAACTAGCTCTGTTATGCAGCCTTGAAACACCTCTCTCTCTTTTTTGTTAGAAAAATACTTTTTAAGTCATAAAAAATTAAAGAAAACAAATCTAAGACACTCTAGAAAAACTCTCTCACTATTATGAAATTGAGAAATGTGTACCCAAATTCTTTCGATTGAAGCAGCAGTGGGGTTTCATCAACATAAGAATTTGGGATTTCTACTGATTATGACCAAGAATATCTCATTTGCATCTAACATGAAATCAAGGTAAGTTCTTGACTTATGGTTTGCAATTTTCTAAAACAATTGATGAATATAACATATGAAATTTGTTTATAATTTTGTAGATTTGGTTAAGAATTTTGAAATAATATCCATTTTATTTCTCTCCCTTGTTTCTTTAACATGTAGAGACCATTTGTGTACTGTGCTGACTATGGTCCCTAAGAATCTTTCGGATTAGTGAAGTTTGAGCTTGCATGTGTTGATTGTGGTTCCTATGATGAATTGTTAATTTCTCCCATGTGCTTTGTCTCCCCTAACACCACATTTAGGGATTTTTACTCTCAGTGTTCCCTTTTCTGATTATAGTCTGGTTCCTAACATGGTTTTTTTTTTTTTTTTTTTTTTTCCGTGTTACCTAATTGTGTTAATGTGGAATTCTTAATATTTAGATGGTTGATTCACGATTTTCATTTGAGATTTATAGATATGGAAATTTTGCGTGGAACCCAAATCTAGTTTATGTAGGTGGGAAGTGAGTTTTGTTTATAATGTTAATCCTGACCTTCTGAATTATTTTGAAATACAAGACGTGTGTTCAAGAAGGGGCAAAGAGTACTACTAGGTTTCATAACTCAATCCCTGGGGGTATTTTAGAGTAAGGGTTAAAATTGATTACTGGAGATGATGATGTGTTATGTAAGTGTGTGAGGTACATGTTGCATGGCCAACAGATAAGATCACATTGTAGGTAGAAAGTGATAAGGAGCCACTTGTAGTTGAAAAGTTTGGTCAAAGTGTAAAAAACGATGGGGAAAATGATGAGAATGTGAGAAATTAAGAATCTATTTTGGATGATAATATGGGTGAGATAGATGAACATGTTGATGTAGGTGTCCAAGGTGATGTAGGTGATGGAGTGTTAGGAATGGATTATGATTGGATGAATGAAGGGCTTCTAGAGTGTTTCATATTCGTTTTCTTTTATGTTTTAAAAGTGTTTTTTCAAACAAAAAAGAGCTAGGTGAATTACCTTATGTTTTAAAAGTGTTTTTTCAAACAGAGAATAGCTAGGTGAACTACATATTGGGACCAACTAAAGTGACACCTTTTTAAACCACAGCTTACAGTTGGGCAACATTAAACTGACCCAAGTAACATGTGGGTAAAGTGTAATTGTTTCACTTATGGTTTAAACAGGCTCTGTTATGGTTCAATTTTAAACTCCAGTTGGAATCTTAGTTTGTTAGACTTTGACCAGCACCAGAAATATCTTTGACAGGCGAACATATGGGTTTAATAATTCAGTGCTTAACTATTTAGCACTTAGAAATAATAATAAGAATTCAGTGCTTAACAAAGTTAGGTTATGATCAGGCAAAATTACCATAACTGGCTGAAATAGCCGTACAAATCAAAACAGAACAATATGTTTTGAAGGGCTCAAACATACCAGTTTGGTGACCAATGTGAAATTTTGCAACCATAGTACAAAATTGATAACTTTGATCCCAACACCAAATGTTAATTCAAAATTTCAGAACTGTGCCGGATAAAAGAATAAAATACAAAGCATCACGTAAAATATTTGCATAAGGGTGACGAAATTATCACCAATGAGTTTCAGTAAAAATAGACAAGCTAAGCAAAGAACCTTATCCCATGCAGAGTATCGGCCACATTATTTTTTTTTTAAACTCATAATTGGATTAAACTATAGGCCTACTGGATGAAGCATATGCCATAAGACTTTGGGTATCAAAAAATATCAGGAGATTCCAAGCCTTAGTCAACACCTAGAAATAAAGGCCAATCTCAATAAGCATTGCATGTCACGATGAATGCACAATAATGGAGCATGGACTAAGCAATAAAGAAACTTAAACTACTTGGAAACATCGCGTCAAAAAATTCATTTGTGAACACAAATTCCATAGATAATCTCACACCCTTCTGATTCTACATTAATAAGCTTGATATAAAGCAAAAGTCAACCATTTTCAAAAACTACAAAAACATTTCAACTAATACCCTTCCAAGATGTAGCCAAGCAACTTCATAACCAGCACCAAAGTTGAATAATGAGATGGTTGACGCAAGAAGCCAGCCTACAGTCTTCTACCTCTTCTACCACCCTTCCTTCGAGTGCTGTCACTAGGGATTGGAGTCACATCCTCTGTGAACATAAAACACCATGTAAGATTTAAGGCCACATTATGATTCCAAAGAGTTGCATGGTTCTAGAGTTTTAAAAAATTTTGTTTTCCTGGGATGGATATTTATAGCCCAATCCAAGAATTTCTCTAAAAGCTGAAGTAAGGCAGATGCCCATCCATACAAAAACAGAACTGATAAAACCAATGCAGGACTTGGGTAAAACAAGCCAAAATTGGAATTAATCTAAAAAATTTATCCTACATTGCAATAATTTTAGCAAAATCCTTATACCAGAAACTTTCAAGATGTCCACATCTCCCAGCAGGTATTTATGGCATACAACGAAGCATACATAAGAACGGCAAATGGCAATGCTTACGCTTGATGAATTTCGAATATTAAGAAACTTACCTATGCGACCGATCTTCATTCCAGAACGAGCAAGGGCCCGGAGTGCAGACTGAGCACCAGGACCAGGTGTCTTGGTTTTATTTCCTCCAGTAGCACGGAGCTTGATATGAAGAGCAGTGATGCCAAGTTCCTGTTTAGGATTGAACAACAATTGTTCAATGTAACAAAAACTATAGGGAAATTTATTATTTGGTAACAAAATCCAGAAACCTATTGGGCAAGGCTCAATTCAAAATAAAATTTATTTAGTATGAAGTAGTAAAATAAAAGGAACAGAAACAAAACCTTGCATCTCTGCGATACATCCTGTGCTGCAAGCATAGCCGCATATGGTGAAGACTCATCCCTATCGGCCTTTACCTTCATACCGCCTACATTTTAAAGAAAAATTAAATTTCACCTTTCATGAGGCACCAAGAGTGAAATTTAATCAGATAGACACAAGGAAATTAAACTACACACAAATAAATGCAAACATAAAGAAATTCAATTTTTTTGCTAAGATTTCAAATGAGACAAAAAACTCACATGCTACATGTCAATTATTCTAGGTGCAATCATAGATACCCTTACTGATGTGAAAAGATCAAAAGAATGCCCAAACATATAAAAAAAAATTAAAAAAAAAAAACCACAACCAAGCCATGCACGTGAGCGTTCATGTGAAAAAGAAAAAATATATATAACAAAAACAAAAACAAAAACAACCCTGTAATTAAAAAACACATGAAAGACAAAACAAACCCAACTGCCACGAAATGGAGAGTATTCAATTCCAAAAAATAAGATAGCCACACACACACACCAGAGGGAGAGAGAACAAGAAGAAAACCTATCCACAATGAAAGAAGTTAACTAGATACCCGAAAACCAATGCTTACAAACCACCCATAACCTAGGCCTAGACTGACAACCCAAAGTGAACCCTTAACAAGTTTTCTTTGATTAAAAGGGATGATTCAAATTGTAACTATCATCAAAATTGTCGAGCACTTATGACTAAAAACACAATTAGCAACAAATGGGCATCCAACTAAAGAATCACAAGTAAGATCAGCCATACCAGTGATGCGAACAAGTGTCTCTCTGCCAGACAGATCAGTTACATGCTGTATATTACAAACAAAATAAAAACATTTATAATCAGGTTCTGAACACTGTAATTAGACACATATCTTCTTCACAAAAATGAATAACGATACTTACAATGAATGTATCATTAAAGGATGCAAAAATGTGAGCCACCCCAAAAACTTGTTCTCCTTCACGTGTTGCAGGCCCAAGGGTCACATTTTCTTCCTTTGGTTCCCTTTGCTTTCGCCTCGACTATGAAACCCCATCAAAATATAAGGAAAATTTGAAAATTAGCATATTATCTCTCAAAAAGCAAGATTTCAGATACTAATAAGTGTCAGATTTTTTTCGTTTTGGAGTGATCACTAGGAGAAGGGGAAGGGCAACTCAAACCAGAACAAAAGAGTATACGTGCATAAGCAGTAACGATAACACAGAACAGGAGAACAAACGCACGGCTTTGATAAGCATAGACCAGAAGTACTAGAACACTTACGAAAAATGAAATCTTTTAAAGTAACATTTAAAAAAGCACAGTCCAATTACTTCAATTGTTGGTCCAACTATACCACCATGTCAAATTTAGCAGTGCTTCACACATAAAATGACACAGAGAGTTCGGACGGATAAGAGTTGTCCATCCAAACTACTCCCCATATCTAGAGACAGAGATGGCATTGAATCATACTTGTGTGAGGTTATAAACTCAGCACACCCAGATGCATCTTTTCCCTCAATAGCTATTCCCAAAAATTTAAAACTAAAGACAAACAGTATTTCAGATAAAACATTGAAAGACCTTGGCAATTGTGTATAAACCACCAATTATCAGAAAATGTGACAAACCCATTAACCTTTACACAATAAAAACGTCTACTTGTAAGAACCCAATATAGGCTCTATCACTTTAACGAGTATAACCAAAAATTTCACCAAGTATACAACATAGGCTAAGCATTGCAACAACAAAAAAAGCATTATTATACATAAGGGTTTCGATTCTGCAGAAAAAATTAGGGATGGGATTGGATTTGCTTACCATGGCTGCTTCGTGCAGATGAAAGAGTGCGCAGAGAGTGGTTGATGGGCTGAGGAGTGCGGCTTTGGCTTCGAGACGAAATGGAGAAGAAAGATACAGGTCGCGATATTGGGTTTATATATGTGAGAGAAGGTGGGGATTAGGGTTTTAAGGGTTCGGGAACTATTTTTGTGAATTGATGCGTAGGTACCTGCGTTTTACTTGTATTGTTAAATAGCGCCTTGACTTGTGGTAGTTTTTTCATTTTAGGCCTTGGACCCTCATTATACATTTTCTTTTTCTTTTTCGTTTTCCTAAAAAAAAAAATATTAGAACTTGAAACTTGAAACTTGATTTTTTTTAAAAAATTAATTTAAAATCCATTTAATCATATAATGTACTTCAAATGTTATATAATAAAAATTTGAATACTAAATATTGCGGTTGTGTCAAATTATTATATTTTCAGTATAGCAAATTGTTAAACCCTATTTACGTCAAATGGCTACCTTTTATTAAAATTTTGGTAAATTATATAACTCCTTTTATGGTTTATAGTGGTTTCTAATCAAATCTTAAAATTTTAAATTTCACAATTAAGTGAAAGTAATTAAATTCATATAAATTGTAACTAGATTTTATCTAAATTAAAAAAATAAAATTCCTTCTAAATGAAATTGTGGGACTTTTGCTACACCATATGTGAGTTGTAATGTTATATAATAACTAGTCATATACCATCAAAACATTCGCAATAAAATTACATGTTAAATAAGTCAATGTCTTAATTCATATAATATATTATATTATATGAATTGTGTTTTATATGATACAGTATAATTTTTCCTTAATGTTACACCATAATTTTTATTTGGTTAATGTTTAAACAAAATCCACAATTAGATTGCATGTTATATATTGATAAACTTATGTTTTGTGAATAATTTGATTGTTTTACTTACTTGGGAGTTTCTTTAGAAGGATTGAACATGTACTTAACAAAAGCGTGTAGGGCCGTCCCCACTCCTGTCTTGGGGCACTAAAGGACCTAAAGGGAGCCAATCTATGGAGTCATTTTGTGAATTGGATATTTCATTTAGGTAATGCCAAGTGAAAGCTACCTACCTTGCTTTGCCAAAGCTCTACCTATATAGCACGATGCTCGTTTTTAGTGTCTTTACAAATCTTGAAATTTAAACTTTTTACAAATTAGATAGCTATTGATCTTTCGATTATGTTAACATTTTGCAAGGTTGAAAGGTATAGGAAGACAACGAAATCTAACGAGTAATATAAAAAATATCTAAATAAAAGTTATTGAGTGGAAACATTGAAAAAAGTTCAATGCTCGTTAATGCTTAGTGAGGTGTTTTTTTTTTTTTTTTTTTTTTTTTTTTTTTTTTTTTTCCCTCTCTTCTTTTCTTTCATTTTCTTTTCTTGGGGATTGAAGGAGTTAGTGATAATATGAAGGGTTATTTGTAAACTTAAAATGCTTGAAGACCTTGAAATTTGAAGGACTTATTATAATTTCATTTGAGTCTTATTGGCATAGCCTTTTGTTGGGGAATGAAGGACCTCAATAGAGAGTGGGTGCTTTTATTGAAAATAAAATACTTGAAAGGAAGAAGATTTTTAAAATTCCCTAATGCTAAAGTTAGTCACTGGTGTGGAAAGGCATTTGGGATTGCAAAAAGGTCATCAAAAAGAACTTTGTGAGTGTTTGTTTTGTTTTTTCCCTTTTTTTTTTTTTGGGTAAAGTTGTTCATTTGTGTGTGTGTGTGTGTGTGTGTGTTTTTTTTTTTTTTTTTTTTTTTTTTTTTTTTTTTTCATTCAAAAAAATGAATTCAAAATTTTTGGTTTCCATATTGGAGATGGTTCTTCAATTAATAAATGGAATAACCTATTAGCTCAAATTCTACAAAAAATGTTGTCATGTGCCCATTGGTTATAATTAGGGGTGTTAATGGGTCAAGTCAGCTTGGGTTTGGGCTGAACCCACCACTTGACCTAATAACTTCAGGTTTTGAACTTCTAGACCTATCACCAATAGTTGATTCCATCAAAACTAATTGCCAAAACCTTGTAAATCATACAATTGGATCAATTGAAATCTTATCAAACACGATGGGGTTGTCAACGCCTCATGACACGATGGAAACTTGCGAGATATGATCGAGATCTCACCAGTTTTGATGGTGATCTCCACCATATTTGGCGGATATGATAAATATATTCTAGATCTATCAAGGATCTCCTCAGATTTGCAAAATTCAATGGCACAATGCAAAGAATATGGCTCACGATGAGGGGAGGAGGAGGAGAACGACAAGGTTTTTGATCTAATTTGTCCAACTGGGTCTCATACAATAAAAACAATTACTTGACATGCCAATATCAGATGTTCTTGACACATACCTACTACCCCTTGCCACACTGCTCTAATCGAGCGAGTTTCGATTTAGGTGGCTCCAGGTTAGATGGATTTCTTAGGTCCAAGTCTTTGATGGACAACTCTAGTTATAATCTAGCAAAAAATTTTGTTAGATAGCTAGTTTTATTTCCAAAATACAAACGAAGGGGATATGGACAAAGTTATTCAATTGTTTGACTAGACTATAATAAACTTTATAGTCAAAATTAACCTTCTTATGTCTCCTTGAGAAGACCATCCAATTTTTTGGTTTTGATTACTGGAGGGTAACTCAATGCAAAGTTATTCATATACATATATAAAAGAGTTTTTTTTTTTTTTTTTTTTTTTTTTGCTTTTGTCTTTTCTTTTGTGTGTGTGTATATATATATATATATATATATGGGCAAATTACAATTTATCCACCTGTGGTTTGGCCGAAATTTAAGTTGCCTGTCTCTGGTTTGAAATTTGACATTTTACCCATCTAAGGTTAGTTCAGTTAGATTTCTATAACTCACCTCTATTAAAAATAGAGTTAAATATGTAATTTTGCTCAACTTTTATGTCTCTCTCCTTCAAAAACACAAAAAAAAAAGATCAAATAAGATAAAAAAAGAAAAAAAGAAAAAAGAAAAAAAACTATCTATCGGAACACTTGCATCATGGAATTTCAAATCATAAATAGATAATTTAAATTTTGGTCAAACCTCAGGTAGGTAAAGTTTCAAATTTTAAATAACATGTAGAAAACTTAAATTTCAGCCAACTTACATGTGAGTAAGTTGTAAGTTGCAAAGAAGGCAAGTTTTGAGAGAATGATTCTTCTCCTACCAAACAAGGAATTGAAAGAAGCTATATCCAACAGGAAGAAATGGCACTGGCAGAATTTCCAGATTTAGAAAGACATCCTAATCCTTGGAGGACAACAACTCTACCTAATGATTTGTTCCTCCGGACGTTTTGAAGTAGGCCATTAGACTAGCTATCAAAGCAGTTAAAAACTACCCAAATGTTGACTAGATATGTAAAAACTAATGGCTGTGATTTTCCAATTGACTTTTTATTTTTTATTTTAAAGAAGATAACATCTCAATGTTTGCTGTAATTGGAAAATTAGTCTATGTTAATTGGAAACATCTTCAAAAGTTAAAAAGTCAATAAAGGGCTTAAACCTCTAATTTGGAAGATAGCCCGAAACATTCTTTGAATGGAGAGTATACACGCAAATTTCATGACAATAAATTACATGATCATGAAAGGGTGTGACAAATAATCAATTTGTTTGAAAGAATCATACATATAATTGTACCAACTATCCAAAAAAAAAAAAAATCTCCACAATAATCATTTATAATTTATAAACCAAAGGGCTATGAATTTGAAAAAGTAAGAATATGATTTAATTGAAGGATAATTTTTTTACTATCTCTAAACATTTTGTTTATTTTTCCTTGTTTTTACTCTCATGACTATCTCTCCTTTTTCTCCTTCATCGTACCAAAATCACCTTTAACCTTCCCCATCTTGAACTTAAAAGCTTTTGTCTCATTCAATTTTTTCATAACCCAAAAAAGAAATGAGACACCCCTAATCTGACCCCACCCCATCCCATTGTGACTAAGAAGTTCCACATAAAAGATGTATTATATTATTATATAGTCCTATTTTTGTAAGCAACATGTGGAGTCACTACCTTATAATTTTTGTTCAATCATCTCTTCTCATAATTGTTTGGTCACTCTCAATTTGTCCTTTTAGTTTCCCAAATATGGCTGTCACATTAATTCCATGATTGAGGGAGAAAATATAAAATTTTCACATCAAAGTATGTGGGAGAAGCAAAAAAAAAAAACTAATATAGAAAAACAATTTTAAATATTTCTTATTTGTTCCTAGAGATCGTTGCCCATAAATAATTTAGCATAAATAAAATTTCTCCATTGTTTTATCATACAATGCCAAAATTGCAAACCAGCCACAGAGCATCAACAAAATCAAAGATCCTTGCATGGGTCCCACTTCCCCTCAAAAAAAGTAACCGACTTTCTAAGGCTTCACTGTTGTCCCACGTTTATGTCATTGCTGACCCATTCCCACGTATCTGATCCCTACATTTTCCGCCACGTCAGTCACGCACCTCTATATCATATCTTAGCTAAACAAAATCACCACCGTCAATTTGCAAATTAACGGTTAGAAATATCTGCACATATCCTACATTTGATGTAGGATATATTTACCCAATCAGCTGATTATTTATATGTTTCCAACACTCTCCACCGCAATCTCAAAGCTACAAATTCTGCGCAAAAAAAAAAAAAAAGCTACCATTTTCTCTGCGACCCGACCGGCCGACCCGCATGGAGCTCAACGGCCCGACCCGGTTTCGACCGCGTAAATCCACATCCAGCGAACGCTTACTCGGCGCGTTTCTCCACGCGCCTCACGAAAACCCTAGCTCCTCCACGACGAACACCGCGACCACATATAACGCCGCCGTGGAGCTCAACGAAGACGATGTGTTCTGGACCGGAAGCTATTCCGAACCGGACGAAAACCAGAACCAGAACCACAACCAACACCACTCGACCTCTCCTTCCACACCTCGCCACCACCACCACCACCACCACAACAGCAACAACCACCAGCTCAACTACCAGAAGAGCTTCGCTCAGCCGGAGGCCAACGGTTTCGGCATCCTCGCCGCGCTTCCCGAGAACGAAACGTCTTCGCCGAGCCTCCGAAACGTTTCGCACTTTTACCACAAGGCTTCCGTGTCGTCTTCTTCCTCTTCGTCCTCCTCTTCCTCCCGCATGATTCCGGCGATTCCTAAACCGCCGGTCGACCGAATGCCGCTGCCTTCTTCGGTCAAGTACCTGTCGGCGCCGGTGAACGTGCCGGTCATGTCTCGGGCGACGCTGAGTCCACACGAATTCGACGACGTGAACGACGACGATGACGGCGTGGACGGCGAGATGTTGCCGCCGCACGAGATTGTGGCGAGAGCTCAGTCGCCGATGCTGGCCTGTTCGGTGCTCGAAGGCGCCGGGAGGACCCTCAAAGGAAGGGATCTCCGGCGGGTTCGCAATGCAGTGTGGCGCCGAACAGGTTTTCTCGACTGATGACTCTGCTTTCCCTCCAATTTCTCTGGGGAAATGAAGAAAATTTGTGTTTTAATTTTTTATTTAATATTTTTTTTTGGCTCATTGACAATTACTTTGTGCAAAGTGTAAGTGTTTGGTTTAATGAAGCATGAAGAAGTATTCGATTTTAGATGGAAATTTAGGTACTTGTTGCTCTCAGTTGTGAATGGCTTTAAATCTGTTTGTTCCTTTTGTTTTGTTTGGTAGGTGGGAAAACTATGCTTTTGAATGTTATTTTTTAAACAATGTTTGCCAATTGGGATAAAGATGGAAATTTGACCAATGGTTTTTTGGATAAAGGAATTTGATGTGGAGAATTTGGATTTCAATCTTTAGTTTAAATGACTTGGATAGAGAGTATGAAGTGACATTTTTTCTGATTGAGATAATTTTAGGTGAGCAAAGCTACAGCATATGTGAGAAACATAAGTTACATTTTCTTAATTTGAACTATGACAAAGAAACAAAAGTGTTTCAGTGGCGATAGGCCTATAAGTTTTGTTCCAATATTTTTGGTGGAAGAGTGTGGAACCCTTTGCTTACGTATGATTAATATGCCTTCATGTACGTGGGTGATTTGAAGGGGATGGAACTGGAGAAAATTTTAACGGTGAGACAGAACAAGGATGGCTCGAGTTGAGGATCTAGCTTCTTGCCAAGGAAAGAAAAACCTTTAGTGCAACTATGGCCAATTGGTGGAGTTGATCAAAGGTGCTTTGATTAGGTTTTTAGAGTAGCAGAGTAACAGTAGCTAGATATGACATAACTTAGTCAGTGGAATGGGGGAGCTTTCTGGATTTGGCGGGAATAATCTCCCAAAAGTAGGCTTTTGGGTTTGTTAGGCGACTGTTTTGTTTGGTTGGCTGGGGGACATGTGCTAGGATGGCTTTCTTAAAGCTCTAAGCATGGGTGGGACAAGTTCAATAGCACTAAACACGATTGAAAGTTGGTGAGGCTCACTAAAAGCTAATATGAGGAGTCAGTGGCATTCAGAGCGCTCTCCTTTTGAGTGAATCTGTACTGATTGATGGTGGACAATGTCTAGTGGTAGTACACTCGTTGAGGTGATCTGGGAGGTCTCATGGAGTGTGGGCTGGAATCCACTTTGGGTTAGTGTGTTGACTTAACCATCAGAGAGCACCTATAGTCAACTCAACCCCACCAGTTGGCCTTGGTTGTGCTGAAGGTTTTTCTTTCCTTAGTAGGAAGCTAGATCCTCAGCTTGAGCCATCCTTGTTTGGTCTCACCAGACAACTTTGCTGTGGTTCCATCCCCTTCAAATCATACCTACATCTCAGTTCCATTGGAAATTTGAATATTCAAAATTTAGCAGTAAGAATATGGCCTTATTCAAACTTTAGTAGTAAGAATATGGCCTTGTTGATGAGGTACAGTTACAATTCATTTTTTTTTTTCTACGCTACTCCTTTTATTGTAGCATGTAAAGATTTAGGTTTAACATATATCGACCTATAATATATTAGTATTTATCTTCTTAGATGTAGATGAAGATGTCAATTACTTGCATGTAATCTCCTAACTTGAAAAACAAGTATGTAATGTTACACAGCATCTAACCTTATGTTTGTTATGCCTTTTGTTTTAATCTTTTCCCCTAATCTTTTATTTTTGTAAGGGGTTATCATGTAATTTCTAGTCTCAAAAGTATGAAATACAGAAGTTTATCAATGGCCAACTCAAGTGCGGGACTCATTATAGTCACATATGTTTGCTGTTTACTTTGCTTCATTTTGAACTGAAGTTGGATTTTAGTTTGTTCATTATACCTAATTGTGCAAATGCTTGAGAGATAACAATGTACACTTCAACTGATGTGTTGTGTATCCTTAATTACTTCATTTGTGTTTTGCCAACTTTAAAGCATATATGCAGTTTTGGTAATGCATGACCAATCTTCCATGTGTTCATTACACGTTTATGGTTTTTACTGAATACGTTTAACTCAGGTTAGCTTGACAGGAATTGAACTAGTTATACAAACTCCATTGACAGTTTCAGGCATTCAGTGAAGAACAGTAATTTTTGGTGTAAGGGACTGCTTAGAAGAATAACCGAAAGAATGTACTGGGATGGGGGGTTTAGTTATTTATCCATTTTCGCATGTCACTGTTGTTTGGGAGATGGTTCACCACAGGATCTTTTTGTTTCTTAATATTCCACCCAATGATTCTGCACTGCAGTTCTGTTTGCAACAGGGGTCTTCTTGAAGAGTTCTTGGTGTCTGGTAGGCTGAAATTTTTTGTAAATTGTCTGTTACCCTTCTGCCCATGGCTGCTGCTGGCGCGCCCCCCCCACCCCCCCCCCCCCCCCCCCCAAAAAAAAGTTTGCAGTTGATGTCTTCTCGCAGTTGAGTCCATAGGATTTGGGCTGCATTTTTGCTTGTATAGTTTTCCAGATGTTATGGACTTCAATCTTGTATTTGGCAGGGTAATGCTATATGTATAGTGTGGTTGCATTCTGGATTTGCATGTCAACCTCATATAGAGTTGAGATTGCATTTTAGTTACTAATCCCAGACTGGGATTGGTGAATTAGAATTTGTGGACTAATCGGTAGTCTTTTTGTGGAGCCTGGACCTTCATTTGTGACTGAAATGATTTCTTTTAAAAGTAAAATGAATGTGATGGTGGCTGTGTTCTCCTTTCCCGTGGATAGTGGTTATATGTTTCTTTATGCTCATTCCTTTTGCATCTGATGCAAAAGCTTTTAATCCTAAGTGGAAGAAAGAGAAATTCATTTTTTTTTTTTGAAAGTATGAGAGTACCTGTAATTGTTGATTAAGGTCTTTATCCCTTTCAGGTATGCAATACAAAATATAATGGAACAGTTGGCACTTGGCAGAATGTTGGATTGATGTTATACTAAAATGGGAAAAGAACATAGCAGAGAAAACTTATTATGGTATTCATTGAGGTGATAAGGTTCAGGCTGAATTGGTTAACTTTGAGATTTAGTATACGAGGGAGGGCGAATATGATAACTTGTTTTGAATGAAATCTCCTGGCGTCGTTGGTACTGCTAAAGGGGGGGATAGTAAAGTTTGTATTTTGTTTTCCTACTATTTTTATTTATATTTTTTAGGTGTCCTTTTTTGTATCATATGTCTACCAACAATGTTTGAGGATTTGCACTGTTGGAAGATTGTTGATGTTACTCCAGGGATCAATAATCCTGTAATACAAGTGTTATAATGTAGATACCATATGTGGTGGAGTGTTGGAATGTAGGGACCACTTGTTTGTGTTTTGAAGAATATTTTGGAAGGAACTACAGAGATCTCTTTGCTTAGTTGGACAGATTGGAGATTGGAATGAAGAGCTGCAATGGGCTATTGATTGTCTAAGAGAGAAGTGCACAAGCTATTATTTTGAAGCTTCCTGATCAGCTATATGCAGTTCATAGTGAAAGAAATTTCAGCAGCCATAGTGGTTGTACTTGCAGGGAGGAGGCTATTATTGTTGGGGATATTATACAAAGTAATAATGGAAGAATAAGATTAACACAAAAGACAAATAGAAAATAAATAACTTGAAGGTAGTATATCATTTTCCTTAGACAATATTTGCCTCCACACTTTTGTTGCTAAAGGGTTATTGCAAATTTGTCCCTAAGATACAACCAAGTTGTTGGGTTCTACTGATAGTAATTTTAGAGAATGATTACAGGATTTATTATGTTTCTCTCCAACTTTCTCTTTTGTGGAGCTAGTTTTTCAAGAGAATATAAGTCTTTATTTATACCCATAGGATTATGTTTCATGAAAAGGCACATATGGAGAGTTAGTTATTTTTTCAAGTAAACATAAAACCTGTTTCATGAAAAGGTATATATAAGGAGTTAGTTATTTTTTAAGTGAATATAAGTTTATTTCATAAAAAGGCACGTATGGAGAGTTAGTTATTTTTTTATAAAACGGTTAACAAAGATTAAAACTTCTTCAACCTTTCTAAATAGTCACTAGAAAATTTTGCAGAAAATTCTAGAAAATTTGGATTTTCAAATTTACACTTAGAAAATTCTAAAAATTGAATTTTCACTTTATGAAACCATATTCTCTAAACTCAACCATCATTATTACAACTTATTCTTGTATATACCTATATATACAACAGCTATTGTTCAGCATGTTAAAGTTTTGGTTGAAGATAGTAGATAGTCTAGTAGAGTAGATTTTTGCATATTTTTGTGTTTGGTAGGAAAATTATTTCTTGACTTTCCTTATTTAGCCTAGTGTGAAATAAAGTAGTTTTTAGTTGTTTTTCACCGTAAAACAACTTTATCTCATGCTAAGCTAAATAAAGAAAGTTAAGAGATTATTTTTCAAACTCATTTTTTTTTTTTAATGAAATAGTTTTTTTAAAAATGCTTTATGAAAAATGATTCACTTTCCAGAATACAATTGATTATGCCTGTGCATCCCAAACATACCAGCCTACAATCGATTCTAACCAATGGATTGGTTGGTCTTAGGCCCAACAACTTAAAAATCTACTAGATTTTGGGATGGGTCTTGGGTTTGGGGAAAAAAAATTCTTGTGAAACTTGGGCTCAGCAAGTTCAAAAATCTAGATTTTTTGGGTAGGTATTGGGTTTTTAAAAAATTCACTCGCGAAGCCTGCCATAACTGATTATATATTGTCACTTTTTTTTTTTTTGGTAAACATTATATATATATATATATATATTGTCACTTGCTCATTCCTTTTGGGTTAATGGGATTTCTCTAGCCTTGTCACTTTCGTCCTTTTCCCATAGCCTATGACTCTTTCTTTCATGTAAGTATCTTACCGAATCATGCTTCTTTCTCCTAGATTGTTGCGTTTGTAATCTCTATGCCTCTGTTATGCTCTCAGCGTATAAATTTTTTTCCCCATTTTTTATGTTAGTGGTTATAAGGGAAATTGTATATTAGTCCGGAGCCGATACAACTGTTGTTGGGTTGAAATTTGACGCTATTGTTGTGAAGTTGAAAAAGGTAGGATTCCAAAGATTGGATGGGTAAAGGGATCAATAACTACCTATGTGTGAAACTTTAGAGCGATATCAGGGGCATTACAAAATTTATTAACGTAAATCTTACAAATTGATGCATCACTAATCACATTAAAGCATCTATGATATTCATTTATTATGTTGTTGAAATCTACTAATTACATTCATTCTCACATAAAGTTGTAAGCATTTTGTTATAAAATTTGTAATAGTTATAGCATTTTTGAAAGCTTATTGTTGTTAAATTGGTATAGTGCTGTAGTAATTGTGGTCGTTTGGATCAATGCTTTGAATTCCATTTTGTGAACCGTTGCTTTTTGGCTATTGGAATGTAATATATATATATATATATATATATTTTTGGGTGTGTGTGGAGAAACGAGAGTATCCAGACCTCTTCGAGTATCTAACTATTCCTTCTGATGCAATCCCTCTATTTCACACATAGTAAGTTATTACAGGGAATACTTTCTTGGGGGTGACCCCAAAATGTTGAAAAAAAGTTTCAAATCTAGGATGTCATGAATTCATGTAGTCTTAAAAACCGTTAAGTTAACCCCTCAAGGTTCAACGTAATATTTGACAATGGTGTAACAACACTTCAAGATTACCAAAATATATATAATATAAAACAAAAGGTTGATAGTTCAAGTCATTTCATTTACCAACATAAATTCCGAGAAGGTTTATAACATTAAAACAAATGCAGAGGCTGTTGAACGTAATATTTGACACCGGTGTAACAACACTTAAAGATTACCAAAATATATATAATATAAAACAGAAGGTTGACAGTTCATGTCATTTCATTTACGAACATAAATTCCAAAAAGGTTTATAACATTAAAACAAATACAGAGGATGTTGAGTGTAGTCAATGGGTTGGTTGTATCCGTTTATCCATTTTGGTACAAAAAATTCTGACCATTCCAACTGTTATGCATTAATGCAATTGATTCAAAACTTCGGTTTGGATTGTTTTTTGTTGTTAGTTTTATGGTGTAGTGTGCAGTTATTGCTTGCTTCTAGTCTCACTACCACTCTCTGCACACTATAAGGAAGCCTAACCCCAAATCCCAACCAAATTTGACTTTTAAACTGAAAATAATTTGTTGGGTCTGTTTGGATACTGCTTATTTTGCTGAAACTGAAAACTTATTGCTGAAAGTACTGTAGATAAAAGTAAAAGTTAGTTGAAATAGTACAGTGAGGCTTATGAATAGTATTAAAAAGTGTAGTGGGCCCATGAATAGTAGTAAAAATAAATTGAATAGTAAAATAATTTTAATTTTTCATTAGTATACAAACACACATGTAGTCAATCTTAGTTGATAGTTCAATCGCTAGTGAATGGAGGGATCCCTAAATTGAAGGAGTTGGTTCAAGTGGCAAGTTGATACCAAATTTGAATCAAAATTGATCTGTGAACACTCTTAGTTTACTATGTATTAATTGAACAAATTGTATAGTAGATTAACCCTAGGATAACAATAGTATAATTAAGACTCAGACAATTCAATAGGGTTAGGTTTTAAAAACATAAATCTCTAACAACCTTCTTCAAACTCAAGGTGAGACAACATCGATGAAACTTGAGTTTGGAAGGTAATTATGATCTACCAAAGCATAGATTGGATACAATGATAATGTCATTGAATGTCATGCAGGTGTGTAGTAATGAAAGATCGACATTGGCCAAGACAGTGAGACCATACCAAGGATGGAGCTAGAACTTTGAGTTAGAAGGGGTGATTTTACTGTTGGTTATGTGCAGCGGTTTCAACCTTTGACTTTGCTATTACTTAGCTGCCAAGATTTTATTTTTATTTTTATTTTTTATTTTTGTTTGTGGGTAAGAAAAAAAATTATTTTTGTTTAGAATTTTTTAAAGGGCATGGTTGTTTATTTTGGATAAAATTGGTTGATTGAACTTATTTTTTGTTTGTTTTACTATTGGTAATTTTTGTTGTTGAACTATTTTTTTGGGCTTCTATATATTTTTTTTAGATTTTAGATTTAGAAATTTTTTTATGGTCACTAAAATGAGGAAAATGCTCGAGTTTCAAGTTTTTTTTTTTATTTATAAATTACTGATATGATAAGTGATTACTGGTAATTAAAAAAAAATGATGTGAGTGGTGGGCCCATTATGCGAACCAATAAGAATTTGCTACTGAAAAAGTTTGTAAAAAAGTTGGAAAAACATTTGTGAGTATAGTATTAGGCTTAAAAGAATTAATGATATTATTTAAGGAAAACAAAATGTAATTTTGTATAACAAAATTGCTAAAATTAATATACATATATATATATATATAATAATATTTTTTTTTAAAAAAATTGGGGGGCCATTGCCCCTGGTCCAATGACAATTCCGCCCATGGACCATGCCTATAAAGACTACTGATTTAGACATGTGGTTTGACAAATTTAGCCGAAGTTGTAGAGACGTGTAACCAAAATGAAAGCGAGATGCAAAGCAAGTAGAGGATACTGATTAGATGAGTGGTCCAAGAAACCTAATCAAAAGCGAGTGGTCCAAGAAACCTAATCAAAAGCCAAAAACCAAAAGCCCACCAGATTTAATGTATCAAGCATAAAGATGATGTTTCTTTCTTAATTTGCATAAAATAAAATCTCATTGGATTATGAGATTTGAAAGACGACACCCATCGTGGGCATTATTAGGGGGAGGGGGCCGGGCTTGACTTTTTAGATTGACAAAAACTCAATGAGTTTTTGTTGAGATTTCAAGTCTCTGAAAATTTCCAATCAAGCTTGCTGTTGGAGATTTTCAAACTATCATGCTTCTTTCTTTTCATATTGCGGATGTCTTTTGTAGTTGATGGGTGATTTGAAGGATTTGTTGTACTCTTTGTTTTTGTGTTTGGTTCTCTAGAAAATGTAAGAAAGCTTGAGGAATTGAGGGAGTGGATTTTTTTTTTTTAATTTTTTAATTTTTTAAAAACAAAATTTTCATATCCAACGGATAGCCTAAGACCTGTCCGCCCATTTGAAAGCTACGATGCATGGAAACTGACACCAACATGAGCACGGTATAGGTACGATACGAATACACAAGCAATTTTTAAAAATTATAACATAATACAGTAGATAGATCACTATTACAACATGAATACAATATTCCAAATGAATTGTCAGTGAATCCCAACTTGAAAGTGGGCATGGACAGATTTACTCGCTCCAACAGTCTGGTCTAACGTTCTAGCAGTTGCCAACACCGACTAGCCATGAACACCTGAGAATTATCTACAGCAATGCATTGTCCTCTGTCTTAATAATTTATCCTTAGCCTAATGAAGTTCATGGTTTTGGAATAATAACAGAAATAAACCCTTTATAATAACCATTTTGTTGACCTTAATCGAAAGACACATATTAAATTGAACATGAACTTCAGAACTCATGTCCAAAGGATGATTAATAGTACAAAAGAGCCTTAATAGTTGAATTGTGAATGAACAAACACCTCCTAGTAAAGAGCAAAGTTAGAAAAATAAATTAGTTGAACTTCTCCGCCATTAATTTTGTTGCACTAGTATTGTGCTTCTTAAATTTCAAAACTGACCAACTTCTTTTCTTAACTATAGATAATAAGAATTTTATCCTTTGCCATTAGGAATTTTGTTTTTTTAAAAACATGTAACGGAAAATTTAATTTGGAAGAAATTCTAACAAAAGGGAGCAAAGTGCTTATTAGTATTACTAATAGTTTACGAAAAAATTTCTTAATTTTGAAATTTAACGGGACATCGCAAATGGTTAGTAATAGAAAAATACACATACTATACTATGTATTACAATATTACTAGTATGCGTGTCCATCTTTTTATAAAAAATAAAATTAAAAGAACTCTAGTATACTGTACGAAACAGAAGTACTCTGGATAATATAAGTTTTAGATAACTAAATGTAAAAAATATACATTAATTTTTTCCTTTTGTATTTTACTTGTACAAAAATACTTTAACTTGACTGAATTACAATACTATTATTAATAATTTAATTTTATAATTGTTTATCTTGTTATATACAACAATGAAATTATCAAAAATTAATATTTTTCGTTCCTTATTTTACTATTTAATTATATTAACATCATCTTTTCATATTTTATTATACTGGTGATTTTTTTTTTCTCTATTCAAATTTTTTATATACAATTTGAATGATTCAATCTTATTGTCATATATAACATGTATATATGCATATTAGATTTTAAATAAACCAAAAAGTAAAATTATTTTAAATTATAATAATATGTGACAAAAAATACTTTTTGTTATTTTTTTTTTCTAAATAAGTGAATGAATGAATGAATTAAACACCGTATCTTTCATTCATTTGTCATATATTTTACTTGAAAACACAAATAAATGTTGAATATATATGCACACACACGAATGCTTAACTAGTTGATTTTTTATAGCATCTTATAAAATTATGTTAATATAAAATAAATATACTAAAATATAATAAATATGTTCTTTTAATCCTAAATTTTTCATTCAAATTTTTAATATACCTGTAAGTATATCGATTTATATTTTTTATTCTGTATATTTAATTGTATTGTTTTTATAATCTTGAACAAAATAAAGTGCTTATGTACCATACAATCAAATATATTGTATCTTTTCTCCAAAAAAAAATATATATATATATATATATATATTTTGTATCATGTGAGTTCTAGTTAGCTTAACTGGTAAAGTCTCTGATGGTTAAATAAGAAATTTGAGGTTTAATCTCTACTTATACCAAAATATTGATTGGTGTCTTAATCTGATGATAAAGAACAAAAATCATATATATATATATATATATAATTAATGTCATGTACACGAAAATGTCTAGAGACAATTTTTGTACTAAAACTCTCACCACTACTCTTAAATGATCAATTCTGAGAGCCAGGATGTTGGAAAAAAAAAAAAAAATGATAGATCCATGTGAACATGATAATCTTTTTTTTGAGAAACTGTAAACGTGCTAACCTACCATTCATAATCATCTGAAAGTTGTGGTCATAGAAGAACTGCACATATATTATCAAGTATCAACTGTATTTGCAACGGGACCATAATTACATGCAAGAAAAAAATGAAAAATAGGATGGTGACATACACCAACTAATACTTACGCATAATAAAAGGCCTTAACTTTTGGTTGGATGTAAATAGAAATAATAAAGCTAGTACTATCTTCTTCAAATAAACATCAACTTTTGTGTTTCTGTTCTTTATCAGAGGGACAAAGCTGTAAATATCCTTGTTTCTCACATGATGCTATCACTTCCTGTTTGTACAATTAGCGACAAATATTACACAGTTTCCTTGTTTGAAGACATTAGGTAGTATCAAAATCTCCAATGTAGCTCCCCACCAGTGAAGAATAGAAACCTTTTAAAATGGAGACTTATCATTTTTCTTTCGGGAAAATGACTACCCTTTCCGAAAAGTTCATATCGTAGCAGTCTAATCTTAGAACTTGGAAATGGACCCTCTTTCAATCCAATAAAATCCTACTAAATCTCTCTGAAACAAAATCTAAACTTACAGCTTTAATTACTTCGAAGTTTTAATTACAGTTGAGAATAGTCTTGTTCACATTTGCGCTTTGGATTTGCATATATGGCTGTTCATCTTTCCCAAATGCAGTCAATCTAATGCAGGTGCAGCAGCCAGCAGGTGATCAATGTTTGAAACAAAATTGCTAAAACTTTTTACACACTATGTTTTATAACTGTTCAACCCATAATTACACACACGTGGGCCAAAATGGGCAAATGCCATTTTCATGCAAACAAAATGGTATTTTGTCCAATTTTTCAAATTAATTAGAGAAATGTCCATTTTTTGAAAATCGATTTTCTCAAAATCGAGTTAAAAAAAAAAATTTTTGGGAGCCCTATAGTGGCGTTTTTAAAGAGCTTAGAGTGACGTTTTAAGGATTTATAGTGGCGTTTTGTAACTCGACCTCTATAAACTCGAGTTATAGGCAATTTTTTTACTTATAACTCGAGTTCATGGAGGTCGAGTTACAAAACGCTATTATAAGTTCTTAAAACGTCACTACAAGGCTTAAATCGATTTTGAGAAAATCAATTTTCAAAAGAGGGGCATTTTTCTAATTAGTTTGGGAAAGGGGGAAAAATATTGCTTTGTTTGTGCGAAAAGGGCATTTGCCCATTTTCTCCCACACACGTGTGTAACAAACAATGCTCTTAAATAAAATGAGGTTACAAATCACAAGAGCCTAGAATTTTTTCATTGTTGAAAATTTACGTCCCATTAAATAGAATTGTGTATCTTTTGCAAGATTATTCACTATTACATTCCAAGAGGCAAGAGCATGAAAAGAATCTTAATCAATGTTGGAAACAGTCCATGATCAACAAATTTTCAACCATACTTTTCTATGAGATAATTACGATTACCACTAAGGATGCCCTTAAAACAAGGAAGTACTCCATATATGATATTGTTTGTGACACTCATTTTGCTTACATCTATAAGTTTGGTTTACTTTAATAAAATTTGATGACATGACAAGTGTTAACATCACTTGATTATGCAAAACTTAAAAAAAAAAAAAAAAAAAAAAAAACATTTTCTATTTCTTTAACTTATATATGAAATTATTTACAACGCCCGATGTAGTATACATTCCTCTTTGGGGAGATAAAATACCTTAGAGAGCTTCTTTGAATAATTAATATAACATATATAGACACACTGTAACCCAAAATGCCTAAACCCAATGGATATGTGCTTAATTTTGTTATATTAACTACTCATTTTTCTCATCATTATTCAATATAAGACTTGACTCACACATGTAACCCAACAATCTTCCCCTTACATGTGAGTCACTTCCTCTCTATAGGTTTTAGGACCTCTCCGTGAGCCATGAACATGTCCTATTCACTCCCTCTTGCCTAATGGGCCCTTACTAGTGCATCATCCATGGGCCTCCAAGTGTTAACTACGCACGTTTTTTATCCTCTATGGGAACCTCACACCTCACCATTGTCTAACACCATTGGCAATAATACTCCTTTGTTGGGCATTTTCCAAGATTGCTTATGTAGGCTTTATGGGCTTACTTGATGTAATATACTGTTCCGCTCCAACTGCAAAAGGGACCCACCCCGCTTCATTTGCGAAAGGGTTTCAAGTACATACACCCTATTCCCGCTCCAATTGCGAAAGGAATTTCGATAACCTAGCCACTTTTGCCCCACACTACTATGAGCTCTGATACCACTTATTGAGGAAATAAACACCTTAGGGAGTTTCTTTGAGTAATTAATATAATATATAGAGACACACTTTAACCCAAAAGACCTAGGCTCAATGGATATGTACTCAAATATGTTATATTAATTACTTATTCTTCTCGTGGGTTCCAGTTAGTTCAATTGTTAAAGTCTCTAATGGTTGTATAAAAGATCTAGGGTTCAATCCTCGCCTATACCAAAAACTGATTAGTGTCTTGGTTTAATGATAAAGAGTTATCATTAGGAGCAGACGCCATAAGTTAAAACTCTCTCTAAAAAAAAAAAAAAAAAAACTTATTCTTCTTATCATTATTCAATATGAGATTTTACTCATACGTGTAAACCCAACACAGTTCATGTCACCCACCATATCACACATTCTCAAATTTAATAAAAAATGACAAATATGTATCGTAAGCTATTAGACTATAGGGCTACATGTTAAGGGTGCTTATTGCATGTACTCAGTTATGTTATATTAACTATTTACTCTTCTCATGTGTTCCAGTTAATTCAATTGATAAAGTCTCTGATACCACGAGGGACGGACCCACGTTGGGGCAGAGGGGGGCCATTGCCCCCCCCCCCCCACCCCCAAAATTAAAAAAAAAAAAAAAATTAGTAAAAAAAATTAAGATTTTCCCTTTAATATATATATATGTATATATATATTTTTTTTGTCTCTCTTCTAAAATATTTAGATATTAACCTACAAGAAAATAAATAAAATTCATGCCCCTTTAACTACAAAAAAAAAAAATAATATCTGGACTAAACAAAAATCGCGCACAAAATAAGAAACAATTATTTTGTATGTTATACTTTGTTGATATGCTTTATAATATGAAATGTTTAAGAAATACTTATTTTGTATGTAGTATTTTTTTGAATATAAAATAGATATTAGTTTTTATTTTCATAGTTTTTTTTTTTTTTTTTTTTTTGGTTTTAAGCTTTGGCCCCCCTCAAGTATAAATCCTAGTTCCGTCCCTGGATACCACTTGTTGAGAAAATAAACACCTTAGGGAGTTTCTTTAAGTAATTAATATAATATATAGAGACATACTTTAACCCAAAAGACTTAGGCCCAATGGATATGTACTCAATTATGTTATATTAATTATTTATTCTTCTCGTGGGTTCTAGTTAGTTTAACCGGTAAAATCTCTGATGGTTGTATAAAAGATCTGGGGTTCAATTTTTGCCTACACCAAAAATTGCTTAGTGTCTTAGTCTGACGATAAAGAACTATTATCAGGAGTGGACGTCATAAGTTGAAACTCTCTCTAAAAAAAAAAAAAAAAAATCTACTTATTCTTCTCATCATTATTCAATATGAAATTTTACTCATATGTGTAAACCCAACACTGTTCATGTCACCCACCATATCACACATTCTCAAGTTTAATAAAAAGATGACAAATATGTATAGTAAGCTATTAGACTATAGGGCTACATGTTAAGGGTGCTTGTTGCATGTGATTATGGGAGGTTAGAGGGGTATTATTGTCTTTTTATTAAGTTTGAGAATGCATCATATATGTGGTAGGTGGGAACTGAACCCCAAATTTCTTATTTAACTATCAGAGACTTTACCAGTTGAACTAACTGGAATCCACAATGTTTTTAATTTTGTTAAAGTATTATATTTATGAAATAGTTTCAAATAAGGCAATTATTCATTTCCATTATTTTGGGTACTAATTAAGCAGATGAAAATAGGAAACCACTAATTAATTTGACACCCATATAATAGAAACCATAGAGAAAAGTCTGTTTAGAGAGAGAAAGATTTGTTTAGAGTGAGAAACTAATCATTGTCAGAAAATAAAAAGTGATACTTAGGTGAAAATAAAAGTTTATCAACAATTCCGTTCTTCTTTTTTTTCCACTCCATTACAACCCAGTACAGCATAAATTAATAACATAGATGGATAGTGGCTTGAAGTTTTTTTTTTTTTTGGAGAAACAGCTTGAAGTTGATTTAAATTGGAACGATGTAATAAGTGGAGAATTTTAAATGTCATGAACCAACTGTAGGGTACCTCCATGTTTTAACAGCATACTATAATGGTAATAATTGTGATTGTCCTTTTTTTTCTTGATTGATTATTAAACTTAGTAACAAGAAGTAACCTTATTATGTCTCTCTCCAATAGAAATGACAATGAATATTGTTTAGTAGGTTTTCCAACTCCACCCTTAATAGTAAGGGTTATGAATTTTTAACTGCATTTAGGAAGGTTTTGGTGTTACTTCTTAATTACCTATTATTAATTGCGTTTGGTACATAAATTATTTAGATGGTTTCAGTTTGGAAACAATTTTTCCGTCCCAAATAAGATTGGTAATATACTAATATTTGCTATATTAATTTTATTATTTTAAGAGACTAACTTGAATAATTTTAAATCCTAGCTACTTTGTTTTCTAGCTAAAAAATGTCTTTCTGTGCAGGAAAGCTTCAATAACATGTCAGCAAGCATGACTACTATGAAAAGGGTCCCTTTATTTTTCAGTACTGTAGCTCAAAAAATGGTAAGGGAAGCTTACATATATCTCAGCATATAGTTCATTTAATTGTATCTGACTTATTTGATATATTTGCTGCTCATTTGGACTTGAGGTAGATTCCTTTGTCCGTGTATTAATTGAGTACTTTATCGATATTCATATTCTGTGAGTTGGCAACCACTCTTGAATTTGCATAGACATCTTTACCTGCCGAATTGAAAGGCTTTCATTTCCAATTTACACTAGTTTTATAGTCTATCGATCACACATATATTACAGAATTTCAATGTTTCAACTACTGAGCACAAAACGACGCACTCCCTACAAAGATGTACAATGTAATTAATGGTTTTTAATGTCCGATGTCAGAAGTTGGAGGGGAAGCCATGGACCAATTGAATATATGTGGCAGACAATGGATGGTGTCTACTTACTTTGCCGGTGGTGAGATGATGCCTGCTTTTGAATTTTTTCAACTTTCACCGAAAACGAGAAAATCTTGTATAAGCCTTGTGAGGTCCATCCGATACTCTCCCCCTTCTATGACATTTTTAATTTTTCCTTACTGTATATGAATTTTACAATATTCATGATTTTTCTTCTGGCACTTTTAGCACCATGGGAGACAATCATCTGCCATTCTGCAGAATATTAAAGTCATGAACAATTTGCTCTCTCTACTCATCCAAGGCAATTGATGATCACGTGATAGTTATTAAATGCTTTCATGCTTCCCTTTGGTGTGTCAACTAGTGTATGCTGCATATAGACTTATAAATACTTATGCATGGTGAAAATTATCCAGTGATGCTATCTTAATAATATGGTATAATACATTCCAAAGAGAGAGAGAGAGAGCCCCAAGCTATGCTAAGGTAACATAAATAATCCCCCTCAAAAAAAAAAAAAAAGGGTAACATAAATAATGAAATGAATATTTCAGCAAAAATTAAATGATGAAATGAACGCTAATTGCTTTTGCCAAAATCAATATTTCTTAAGACAATCATTACTTCTTTTTTATAAACGATAGTGTCTAAACCTCTTCAAGTATTTGATTATTCCCTCAATTGTATATAGTCCTCTTGTTCCACACAAACCAAGTTATTACAGGAAAAAATTTCATAAAAATGACTCCAAAATGCTGACAAGAGGTTTCGAACCTAATTTCTCATAAATATGATTAGGCCTTACAAACCACTACCCTTACTTTTTACCTAATCATTTGTTTTAGTTAATGACGTTAGATGTTTGGTTTCGTTTAACTTTTCTTTTGGGGACCAACCTCAAGGAGAGTATATCGTTTTTCAAAACAAGGACTTCGATTGTCATTGTGGTCCACATCTCCCATTCATTTGTGAAATAAAATCTGATGCTGGAAAGACTTCTTGTACGTGCTATTAGTGTTCATCAAATTTAGGAAAGTAAAATAAATGCATTTCTTTATAACCAACTACTAAACAAACCCTGGGGCCCTTTTCATTTAGTATAGTTCTTGTTCCTAGTCTCTATATTTATGAGCTCTTATGTTGCATCTTCTCATCAAAGTTTACATCCATATCTTTTCTGTCTGTGCTTCCATGGCTTTACCTAAGCTGATCACAGCACTTCTCTTTGTTTTGGCTTTTGGGAAGATAGAGTTTTCAACATGCTATGTTGTGAAGGGCAAGGCCTCTTGCCATGACTGCAGTCACAATGATGTCTTCTCGGGTTTGTACTCAACTTTCTTTCCCTCCGATTTACATGCTTGAAGTCCTAAACAAAATTATCTTTATGTTGCCATCTCTTCAGTATTTTAGCTAGGGAAATTATAGCATTTGTGGTACTATTTGTTTAGAGTTTTGCTTCTTTTTTCTTTTCTTTTTTTTTTTTTTTTTTTTTTTTGTGTGTGGCTAAGTTATACTATATAGTGTATTGCTTTAAAACTGCATGGACACTACTATATATTTTAGGTATGGAGCAAAATATACATGAAGAAGTAACTAAGGCTTATAAAGTATAAACTGATGATGTGTTGTTGTCAATCACATAAAGATAACTAAGATATTTAATTATTGGTCGTTGAAGTGACACTTATTAGTTATTAGTCAATTTGTAAATCTTTTTATGATATAGGGTGTGTATAATAAGCATTATCTTACAAATTTATTATATAAGTCTTATGAATTGATAATATATTGTTACCAATTATATAAAGATAACTGAGATATTTATTTTATGAGAAATGCTATGTCTACAACATTTCTACAACATTTTTACAACATTTTCTAAGTGGCAGGTTGTTATTGGTTGTTATTGTTGGGGCAAAAAAGTAATCTTAGTGTTAGTTTCAAATTTGAACCAATAACAACTAACCACCTGTAATTTGTTGTAAAAATGTTGTAAAATTGTTGTAGACGTAGCATCTCTCTTATTTTATTGGTCGTTGAAGTGACACTTATTAGTTATTAGTCAATTTGTAACTCTTTTTATTATAAAACAAGTAACGTTATAGCCATAAATTATTTTATAACATTTTTATAAATTTTTGTTGTGGCCAATTCTTATGAGTTCTGGGCCCACAATCAATACATCAATGTAAATTTTTTTGTGAAAAAGTTGTATCTCTAGTATTTTCTTTATAAAATTTGTAGCTAGCTTCTAATAGTGTGCATGGGTTGGGTTGAGACCCACCATAGTTGGTTAAAAAAAATTCAACCTAACTTAATCCATTACAGGGGTTCAACCCAACTCGACCCAATTCATGTGAATTGGGTTGTGTAGGATTGTATTCATAGGTTGGATAATTTTTTTTAATTACTATTATTATTAATAATAAATTGAGCATTAGAACACCACCACCACCACAAGTAAGAGCAAATTCATAACCAAATAATCATGAGCATAACATCAAACAAACATAAACTATATGAGAAAAACTCAGTTTAAAACACTAATATTACTATTTTCGTGTGTTATAATAAGTATTACTATTTACTAAAAAAAAATATAAGAAAAACTTAAGATTTTGGTTTTATTTAGGAAGAGGGGAAAAAAAATACATAACAAAATTATATAATATATTTTTTAATATATATTTTTAATTTAAAAAATATATTAAATATAGGTGGATCGGGTTGGGTTAGGCGAATTTCTAAATCTCATGACCCAAACCCAACCCAACCCAACCCAACCCGCTATAAAAAAAAAAAAAAAAAATCCATGACCCAACCCAACTCACCAACCCCTGAAAACTGATCAAACTCGGTGGGTTGAGTTGGGTCAGATTGGTTTAGACGGGTTGGCTGCCACTCCTACAGACTTTTATGAATTGCACCAATTTTGACTCAATGACTGACTTGATTAGCCCTAGTCTCTCAAGTTGCTAAACTTTCTATACTCTGCCTATTTTGTTTCAGGCATTAAGGTTCTTGTGAAGTGTGATCGAGTTAAAAAGTTGGCTACGGCAATCACAGAAGATGATGGCTCTTTTGAAGTCGAGCTTCCCTCAGACAGTACTCCAAAATCATCTCCTCCACTGAATTGCCATGCCAAGCTTCTAGGGGGTCCAACCCAGCTCTATGCCTCAAAGAAAAACACGGTATCCAAAATTATCACAACCCATCAGCCTAACACCTACACCATCTCCACTCCTCTCAGCTTTTCCAAATCTTGCCCTTCTACCATCGAAGCTGCGAAATGCAAGCCCATCAAGAACAAGTTTGGTTCATCCAAGACCGTCGATCTGCCTCTGCCACCAGAGTGGGGTTTAGCACCATCTAGCTATTATGTTCCTTTCTTTCCCATCATAGGCATACCTTGATTATCTATGACAGTGGTCTATATAGTATAATAATATACTGTGTTGGGTAAAAATGGTATAATATAGGGCTGTACTATATGTTTGTGTGAAGAAGACTTTTAATACTTTTAAGAAGTTTCTTTTGTGGTATTGTAAGTTATTGGACTCAACTAAGACGTAACTGTGGTGCTTGGAATATGTTGCTAATTTACTATATTTCTATTGCTACATTTTTAGAATATCTTTACTTGTTATAAGTTTTTCTTCTTCTTCTTCTAATCTTCTTTTTCTTCTGGCCAAGTAATATATTCGTCTCTTTTTTTTTTTTTTTGGGTTGAAATGGAAATTCATTAAAACACATAAATTAAAAAAAAAAAATGATAAATTTTGGGTGCAAAATCTCCCTAATGTTTATGATAATTAATTTAGCTTACAATACATGAAGGATGATCAAAATAGTAAAGTACAACACAAAAAATTCCGGAAATTTTTTTTGCCCCTTCTACCAAAAGATCAACAGAGTAATTTCCTTCAATATCTTTATTTATCATTTTAACTTTTCCAAGCCAAATGCTAGCTCATCCAATGATTATATATGTGAATGTGTGTAATAATACTACAAGCATGCCTAATTTTACACCAAATTTCATAATTTACTAAAGTGGATGATTGTGAAATTTGGTGGGTAGAAAGTATCTACTACTATTAGTCAACTATTTTAATATGTGAAACTGGGTCTAAAATTAGGCGTCTCTAAATTTATTCAAATGTGTGAAATTTTTTTTTGTGCAAATTATATATTTGTATATATAATTTTCCAAGGCTATTTTTTTTTCTCCTTTAAAGTTGTACAAGGGCACCTGACTATTAGTCTCACAATTAAGATTTTATTTCCTGTATCTAAAAATATATATGGTATTATGATATTTAAAACTCTAAATGTTATTACTCAATCCTAAATTGTAATATTAATTTTTCAGGAAGGCACATGTTTGCAATGTAAGGTTGTATATGGAATAGAACTTTGATGTGCTTCTTCATAACGCTAATTATTATCACCAACAATTGGTAGAATGATTCGAAATTATCCACAAAAGCCACCAAGCCACTCCTACTCTCTTTTCTCTAGTAGGCAAAACAAGTCAAGTAACACCGTCCAATGTGATTTTCGAGAGGAAGAAAAATCAGTACGTAGGATTAAGAAATTCAAAAGAATATACTTCCTAAATTTTAATTTTATACTTCTTCCTGCGTATGCATGCATGAGCCAGCTCAAAGAGCCCAATGGGAGGGGAAGAAAGTTGAGCCAGCAAGACCCTTAAAGCTTGTAAATTAGAGGGAAAGAAAGTTGAGCCAGCTCAAGGAGAGTATATCGTATTGTGGCAAATTTCAAAGCAAGGACTTCGATTGTCATTTTGGTCCACATCTCCCATTCATTTGTGAAATAAAATCTATTGCTGAAAAGACTTCTTGTACGTGCTATTAGTGACTTAGCGTTCACGATATTTAGGAAAGTAAAATAAATGCATTTCTTTATCACCAACTACTAAACAAACCCTGGGGCCCTTTTCATCTAGTATAGATCTTGTTCATAGTCTCTATATTTATGTTGCATCACCTCTTCAAAGTTCACATCCATATCTTTTCTGTCTGTGCTTCCATGGCTTTACCTAAGTTGATCACAGCACTTCTCTTTGTTTTGGCTTTTGCGAAGATAGAGATTTCAACATGCTATGTTGTGAAGGGCAAGGCCTCTTGCCATGACTGCAGTCACAATGACGTCTTCTCGGGTTTGTGCTCAACAACTTTCCTTCGTCCAAATTACATGCTTGAAATCCTAAACAAAATGATCTTATATATGTTGCCATCTCTTCAGTATTTTTACTCGGGAAATTATAGTATTTGTGTTACTATAACATTGTTTAGTGTTTTGCTTCTCTCTCTCTCTCTCTCTCTCTCTCTCTCTCTCTCTGTGTGGTGTGTGTGGCTAAGTTATGCTATAGTGTATTGCTTTAAAACTGCATGGACACTACTATTTTAGGTATGGAGCAAAATATACATGATGAAATATATGACTTTAAGTGATCCGGACATAATACAAATTTGGAAAAATATTAGTACACACACTAAAAATGCACAGAAATCATGACTTAAAGTGAAGTCAAAATTTCTAAATTGGAAATTGTAATTTTAATGTATTTTAAGAGTTTGTGTGTATAATAGGGTGTGTCTATTTAACTAAAAAATACACTTCCATCTAATGAGAAAAAATCCACATGGCAGAATCTTAAAAGGAGAACCTAATGAATAGTACTTAAGATACTGTACCTAAATTTCGTCCATAAACATTATTCTACAAATTTTACAATATAATTCTTATAAACTAATGATGTGCTGTTAATCACGTAAAGATAACTGAGATATTTATTTATTAGTCATTGAAGTGATACTTACTAGTTATTAGTCGATTTGTAAATCTTTTTATTATATAGGGTGTGTATAATAAACATTATCCTACAAATTTGGATGATGTGTTATCAATCACATAAAGTTAAATGAGATATCTATTTATTGGTCGTTGAAGTGACACTTATTAGTTATTAGTCAATTTATAAATCTTTTTATTATATAGGGTGTGTATGATAAACATTATCCTATAAATTTTACTACAGCTTATACACTAATGATGTGTTATCAATCATGTAAACATAACCGAAATATTTATTTATTGGTCATTGAAGTGACACTTATTAGCTATTATTCAATTTATAAATCTTTTTATTATAAAATGAGTAATCTTATAATAAACTATTTTATAACATTTTTTTAATTTTTTTGTTGCGACCAATTCTTATTAGTTATGGGTCCACAATCAATACTTTAGTGTAAAAATTTTTGTAAAAAAAGTTGTATCTCTAGCATTTTCTTTATAAAATTTGTTGCTGTGTCTTCTACAAATTCAACCAACTTTGACTCATTGTCTGACTTGATTAGCCCTAGTCTCTCAAGCAGCTAAACTTTCTATACTCTGCCTATTTTGTATCAGGCATTAAGGTTCTTGTGAAGTGTGATCGAGTTAAAAAGTTGGCTACGGCAATCACAGAAGATGATGGCTCTTTTGAAGTCGAGCTTCCCTCAGACGGTACTCCAAAATCATCTCCTCCACTGAATTGCCATGCCAAGCTTCTAGGGGGACCAACCCAGCTCTATGCCTCAAAGAAAAACATGTTATCCAAAATTGTCACAACCCATGAGCCTAACACCTACACCATCTCCACTCCTCTCAACTTTTCCAAATCTTGCCCTCCTAGCATCGAAGCTGCGAAATGCAAGCCCATCAAGAACAAGTTTGGTTCATCCAAGACCTTCGATCTGCCTCTGCCACCAGAGTGGGGTTTAGCACCATCTAGCTATTATTTTCCTTTACCTTTCTTTCCCATCATTGGCATACCTTGATTATCTATGACAGTGGTTTATGTAGTATAATAATATACTGTGTTGGGTAAAAATGGTATAATATAAGGCTGTACTATATGTTTGTGTGAAGAAGACTTTTAATACTTTTAAGAAGTTTCTTTTGTGGTATTGTAAGTTATTGGACTCAAATAAGACGTAACTGTGGTGCTTGGAATGTGTTGCTAATTTACTATATTTCTATTGCTACATTTTTAGAGTATCACTACTTGTTATAAGTTTTTCTTCTTCTTCTTCTTCTAATAATCTTCTTTTTCTTCTGGCCAAGTAATATATTCATCTCTTTTTTCTTTTCTTTATTTTTTGGGTTGAAATGGAAATTCATTAAAACACATAAATTAAAAATAAATAAATAAATTTGGGGTGCAAAACCCCCCTAATGTCTGCGATAATTAATTTAGCTTACAATACATGAAGGATGATCAAAAGAGTAAATTACAACACTGATAGGCCACAAACTGAATGACCCATTGTGATTAATTAACCAATTAATTAGCCAAGTGAATTAATTAGGTTTAATTAACATGCAAATGCGTGGCAGCACAAACAAATTACCGAATAACTAAAATATGCAGCGGAAAATAAATGACACGGTGATTTGTTCACGAATGAGGAAAACCCTAACGGCAAAAACCCCACCGGGTGATTTTCAGGTTACCACTCCCGAAACTCCAATATTATCAAATCAAGCGGTTACAAATAAGGAATTCCAAGTACCTTACCAACCTACAGTTGAACCCTTACCCCAATACCCAATCGGACTTGATCTGTAGTGACAGTTCCCCCTTTTGATGCACGGCTCCCAAGTACATGACTAACCAGATGCGCGGATCCCAGTACGCGACTTCAAACACCAACTTTAGGAAGAGAGGTTGGTTGCAAAGTTCTTCAGATCATCCTATGCAATGAAGATCAGGAAGATGCTTGGTTACAAAACCCTATGGTGCAAATACACAGCAACTTCTTCAGAGAAGATGAACTAGGTCAAGAACTTCGTCTTTGATCACAATTTGCTTGAACAAGGATTGCTCAATGCTTTTGCAACTTGTGTCTATGTTGACGGCTCTTAAAATAATCCTTTTATATGTTTAGGGTTAGAAGAAAAGAAGGCCCAAAAACATATTCACGGATCCCAAGAAAATCAGATTGAAATTCTGACTTTTTAAATCTTAACAGATAGCAGGTGTCGAGGTAGCTATCGAGCAGGTGTCGAGCTTTAAAAACTGTACACTTCAGCTTGCTTTTTCTTGGACAGACTTGATGACTTCAACACTTGATCTTGAAACCTTGTTTCTTGAAGTATTAAAAACACCTAGAACTACCCAATTACAAGTATAGTGCGTTTTGTAAAAGGATTAGCCAATTTACATAAATATTATGACATATGTTTTTAACATGTGAACACATATGTCCTAACAAACACAAAACATTCCAGAGTAATTTCCTTCAATATCTTTATTTATCATTTTAACTTTTTCAGGCCAAACGCTGGCTCATCCAATGATTATATATGCGAATGTGTGTAATAATACTATAAGCACACCTAATTTTATACTAAATTTCATAATTTACTAAAATAGTCAATTGTGAATAGTGAAAAAAAAACAACAGGTTCATGTAAAATTCGGTGGGTAGAAAGTATCTACTACTCGTAATCAACTATTTTAATACATGAAATTGAGTTTGAAATTGGGTGTCTCTAAATTTATTCAAATGTGTGAAAACAAAAATTGTGCAAATTATATATTTGTGTATATAGTTTTCCAATGCTATTTTTTCTTTTTCCCTTTAAAGCTGTACAGGGGTACGTGACTACTAGTCTCACAGTTAAGATTTTATTTCTTGTATCTAATAATATATATGGTATTATTATATTTAAAATTCTAAATGTTATTATTCGATCCTAAATTGTAATATTAATTTTCTAGGAAGGCACATGTTTGCAAGGCAAGGCTGTATATGGAATAGAACTTTAATGTGTTTCTTCCTAACGCTAATTCTTATCACCAACAATTGGTAGAATGATTCAAAATTTTCCACAAAAGCTACCAAGCCACCCCTACCCTCTTTTCTCTAGTAAGCAAAAGGAAGTGGGAAGTTTAATTAAAAAAAGGCTTAAACACTCGTGGTTTCAATTCTTCCTTAGAACTCTCTGAGATTTTCATATCCGCTAAATTAATCTCTGTAATTAACTACCGTTAGCTCTTAGAGCACTCACATCAATGGGTGCAAAATTGTGCAAAATAGAAAAAGATGCAAGATTTACACAATTTTTCCTAAATTTGCTCCGCATCAGTCTGGCTATTGTTGAGTAAATATACACATTAGCTACAATAACCATGCATATTTTCACGGTTACTGTAGATGTGTATATTACTACTTTATTAATTTTTTCTCTCACCTCTACTCTCATCAGTCTCTCTTCCCCCACATACTCTCAACATTGCCTAACCACCACTCAATCACCACCACCACAACCCATGATATTCCAATCACAAAATCAACCAAAAACAAAGAAAAATCAAACCAAAAATCAATCAAAACCCAAAATCAAACATTCAATGGAAAACTCAACAACTTAGAACCCAAAATCAAACTTTCAACCCAAACCCAAACTCAAATCGAAGCCATCGGCCATGGAGAGCTTGCTGCTTTCTTTGCTAGTGGAGAGCTTGCTACTACCATTAGAGAAGAGAGAAACAAGTGCTTGAGAGCTACGACAAAGGAAAAGATCAAAAAATAAAAAGTGAAGAGAAAAGACCGTGGAAGTAGAGAGAATTTTACCAAAAAAAAAAAAAAAAAAGAAGTAGAAAGAAGATTTGATTTTGTGAGATAAAAAAGAGGGTCAGATGTTTTAGTGGTAAGGGTTAAAAGTGAGGGGGAAAGGAAGCTTCCTTGACGCTTCCTTACTTGTAAATATCTCTATAATATAATTTAATTATAAAAGAATTATAATTGAGTTTTTTTTTTTTTTTTTTTCAAACAAAGCATGATTTTATTTGGAATTCTATTAAAGTGTATATTAAAATTTTTGATTCAAATCAATGCCTTTTTTTAAAACTAAAATCATACTAATAATAAATAATATATATATATATATATATCTCTCTCTCTCTCTCTCTCTCTCTTTCTCTCCAATGCGTAAACCTAAAATGACACATCGAAATATTTCATTGATGGCAGAATGATGGTCGAAGACACCGATTTGTCGATTGTCGTCAAAGCCACTATTTTGGTGGTCTGGCCACTAGTGCTGGCGACACGGTGGGTGGAGACACCGATCTAGCGACGGTCGTTGGAAACGCTATTTCGGCGGTTCAACCATCGGACCTCTACCACAAGTAGCTCCATTGGCCAAGCCATCGGTGTTGGTAGTTTAGTTAAAATATACGTTTAAATTAAAAAAGTATGACCATTGGGAAAAATAATAAAATATTGATGAAGAATGAATATTTTATTGAAATATTTTTTAAAATAGATAAACTGATGTGAGTGTTTTGTAAAAGTGATGGTGTAAAATAAAAAAAATTAGGTTTTTTGTGTAAAATAGACGAAATCTTTTAGAAGAGCTGATGTGGTTGCTCTTATGGGCGAAAAAATTACATGACCAATGAATTTGTTTGTAAGTCTTCTTAATGTGGTTTCGTGATTTTTTCATCCATAAGAGCAAAGGAAAGTTAGTCCCATAGACAAATTTGGTAGATATAAAAACTCTAGATAGTTATAAGGAAAAATTGAAATCGAGGGAGATGTTTTTGTAATTGACCTAAACCCTACGTATCCATGTTAGGTCCAAAATTATTAAGTGTTTGGCAAGTTGTATCCAAAATTTTGTTCAATTGTATTTTAAGTTGTAACTTCTTGATTGCACTTTCCCCATATTCATCAAATCAATGTCCTAGTGGTAGAGCATTCCAATCCTCATCATCTCAATTCAACTTACTGACGCGTAGATTATGTAAAACTTTAGGCTATCTTATTTTACTCTTATTAGTAATTATTTCTTTATTAAGAGTCTTGAGATTGTTATTTAGGTGTTAGCTACTGATCCTAACTTTAAATTGAAATCTATTTTTCCTTATCCATTTATTGTTCAGTGTACCCTTGTTAAGCTCATCTATTTCATGCTGCATCAATATAATACTTCTTTCCTTTTGATCGTTATAAAATGAACAAAATTCCAATGTTTAAATGCATAAATTCTCAAAATAATAGAAAAGTGAAAGATTTTGTGTCTCGCAGATGCTAAATTGGAGAAACAACATTTAAATTAAAGCTTTCAAACATGATAATACATGGATACTCTTCTGATTTAGAAGAATAATTATTTGAAAAAAAAACACACACAAAACACCAAGGAACAAGAAGATATCATAAAGCAGCCACTATTCGTGATCAATTCTATCCTCAAGGCTGTGGAGCAAGACCAGCCTTAAGAGCCTTAATGGTGGCAATATTAGTCTTGAAGGATTTAGCCAAGACATTGTCGTCAATACCAGTGGTGAACAAAGTGTTGGGAAGTGAAACCGTTCCAGTGTTTGCACTCCAAAAAGCAGAAATTGCTATAGCTGGAAATTTTACATCATCATTGTATTGAAAATGCAGAAGACCCTTAGGAAATACAAAGACATTACCCGCTAGCTTGTAGTGTCTTATTAAAGAGCTTGTTGGTTGTATCAACAAACCCGACTTGAAGGGTACCTTGAGTCAGGAAAAGGAGCTCAGAAGCGCGAGGATGAGTGTGGGGTGGGTTTGTGGTGCCAGCCGGGAATTCAAGGACAGCATAGGAAATACTCTGACCATTGAGAGCAGGGAACTCAGCCAAGCTTGCCTTCGTGACCTTGAAGACAGTGGGAAGCCACCCAAAAGGGCACGCATGCCAGTAAATGTGAAGAAATCCCCATTAACACCGGTGACATTAGGAGGGACTATGAAGTCTGTGAGGATATCTGGATCTCCTGCTATTGCCATTTGGATGATGGCAAATGAAGAAATCAGTAGTGCGAAGAATTTCATGTTGAAAGTTTTTGAGGCCATGGTAGAGAACTTGAGGTGTAGTGAAGGGAAAAGCTAATATGGTACTTAAAATGATGGTTATAGTGTGTGCTTGGACTTAATAGAAGGGCCAGTATTTATAGAAACTTAAGGAAAGGCAATTTGGTTTGTAATCTTTCTGTGCAGGCCTGTTGGATGAAAAATTTAGAGATGACAATTACAAAGTCATTCTTGTTGACGCCACATTTTATTTTATTTTATATTATTTATTTCTGTAATTAGGCTGTTGAATGAGACCAAGAAAGTAACAAATTTTATTATCTTCATATATGATTGATATAGAACATGTTCAAAAGTTTAGTCCCTTCGATCTATTGCTTAAAGCTGCCATCCTAAACTTAATAAAAATATTAATAAGAAGAATCAAGGGCTCATGCCTTTTGAAATGAGCATAGAGTCTCTTAATTTGCTAGAACTTGAATTACAATTCTTGAGCGGAAGTTATTCGTAGTGATAATGAATGTCAGTGATCATATACGCTTCAAGGCTTTTCATCATATTGATCCTTTTAAAAAAAAAATAAAAATTTTGGTATATATGGTAAAATTTAATAGAATATCAACTTATTTGAGGGAATATTTCTAGGGCAACCTTTACTTCTTTTTTTATTTATTAATTTTTTATTAATTTCTTATTTATAAACAAGAGTGTCTAGACCTCTTTAAATATCTGACTATTCTCTCAAATGTATATAGTTCTTTCGTTCCACACACATCAACTTATTACAAGAAAGAATCTCATGGGAATGATTCTAAAATGCTGACCAGAGGTTTTGAATCTAATATTTTTTTAATATCATAAGGCTTTAAGAACCACTACTCTTGCTCACTTTTTACCTAATCATTTGTTTAGTTAATGATGTTAGGGAGTGTTTAATACATGTTTTCAAAAAATAATTTTCAGTTTTTAAATAATATTATATGTATTTCTACACACACATATTTATACACATATTTTCTTATAACAAAAATTTTTAATTTTTAAATGCCTGTACCAAACACTTCCTAGATGTTCGATTTCCTTTATCTTTTCTTTTGGGGACCAACCTCGAGGAGAGTATATCGTATTGTGGCAAATTTTCAAAAAAAGGACTTCGATTGTCATTGTGGTCCACATCTCCCATTCATTTGTGAAATAAAATCTGATGCTGAACAGACTTCTTCTTTTTAATGAAAATGCTGAAAAGAATTCTTGTACTTGCTATTAGTGTTCAACAAATTTAGGAAAGTAAAATAAATGCATTTCTTTATAACCAACTACTAAACAAACCGTGGGGCCCTTTTCATTTAGCATAGTTCTTGTTCCTAGTCTCTATATTTATGAGCTCTTATGTTGCATCTTCTCATCAAAGTTTACTTCCATATCTTTTCTGTCTGTGCTTCCATGGCTTTACCTAAGCTGATCACAGCACTTCTCTTTGTTTTGGCTTTTGCGAAGATAGAGTTTTCAACATGCTATGTTAATGTGAAGGGCAAGGCCTCTTGCCATGACTGCAGTCACAATGATGTCTTCTCGGGTTTGAACTCTACTTTCTTTCCCTCCGATTTACATGCTTGAAGTCCTAACAAAATTATCTTTATGTTGTCATCTCTTCAGTATTTTAGCTAGGGAAATTATAGCATTTGTGGTACTATAACATTGTTTAGAGTTTTGCTGCTTTTTTTTTTGTGTGTGGCTAAGTTATACTATAGTGTATTGCTTTAAAACTGCATGGACACTACTATATATTTTAGGTATGGAGCAAAATATACATGAAGAAATACATGACTTTAAGAGATGCTGGAGATAATACAAATCTGGGAATATATTAATACAAACAAACATTCTTATACACACACTTAAAATGCACTAAAATTATGACTTGAAATGAAGTCACAATTTCTAACTTGGAAATTGTGATTTCAGTGCATTTTAAGAGTTTGTGTGTAATGGGTGGTGTATAATAAACATTATCTCACAAATTTTATTATATATAGTTTATAAACTAACGATGTGTTATCAATCACGTAAAGATAACTGATATATTTATTTATTAGTTGTTGAAGTGACACATTTTAATTATTAGTCAATTTGTAAATCTTTTTATTGTATAAGGTGTGTATAATAAACATTATTCTACAAATTTTATCGCTTAAGGCTTATAAACTAATGATGTGTTGTTGTCAATCACATAAAGATAACTAAGATATTTATTTATTGTTTGTTGAAGTGACACTTATTAGTTATTAGTCAATTTGTAAATCTTTTTATTATAAAATAAGTAATATTATAGCCATAAATTATTTAATAACATTTTTATAAATTTTTGTTGCTGGCCAATTCTTATGAGTTCCGGACCCACAATCAATACATTGATGTAAGGTTTTTTGGGAAAAAGTTATATCTCTAGCATTTTCTTTATAAAATTTGTAGCTGGCTTCTAATAGTGTACATGGGTCGAGTTGAGAAGTTTTTTCAACCCAACCCACCATGGTTGGTTAAAAAAAATTAATCCAACCTAACTCATCATAGGGGTTCAACCTAACTCAACCTAATTCACGTGGATCGGGTTGGGTCGGATTGTGTTCATAGGTTGGACAAATTTTTTTTTAATTACTGTTATTATTAATAAATTGAGCATTAGAATACCACTACCACCACAAGTAAGAGCAAATTTATAACCAAATAATTATGAGCATAACGTCAAACAAACACAAACTATATGAGAAAAACTTAAGATTTGGGTTTTGTAGGGATAAAGGCCCAGAATCACATATTGGGCCTTGGGCTTGGTCCAAAGACATAGACTGGTCCGAGAAGGGACAAATAATTATGGGGAACTCCCATTTTAAAGTTTTATAAGTAAGGAACGAATGGAAGGTAGTCCGAGGAGGAACTCCTCCTTGGATATGACGAACGCGGCCCAAATCTGTATTCCAACGATCAAGATGATCTTCAAAGAGGCTCCAGCAATAAGGACGGGCATCATACACATATAAAGTGTGATTGGAAAACTTAGAAATATCTGAAGAAAATCTGTCACTACCGCATTAAATGCACTGCAGCTACTTTTCTGGCCGCATTTATTTGGAGGAGACCCCTGAACAGTGTTGCCTTGGTCACCACAACTCACAGAAGGCCAGAGAGGGTGTCTGATGGGATAGGTACTCAAGTGTGGGCTTAAATGATCAACAAATGTAAGATCAAGATGGACTGGAGGGAACTATATAATGTAAGAGACCCTCCATGAGAGAGAGGAGGAAGAAAGAGAGGAAGAATACGGTAGCAATCAAAAATTACATTTGTAACCATTTTAACTAACTTATAAACGGACTTGCCTCCTCGGATATTAAATCCATCCCGCTCTATTTTTCCCTGTCCTTGTTTGATCATCTTTTAAAATCCATACTAGCCGTTGTCAAATTCAGTAAGGCCTAGTTCTCCAACCCACTCTTTACAAATTTATTATACTGGACTTACTGGGTCAAGATCCCGTACACCTTGGACTTGGGCTGCAAAATGTGCCCCTACAATTGTAATTAACCTAAACCCCGGAGAGAGTTTTGGCCTTTAATAAAAGTGTTGTTAGTGCAACTTAAAATAATTTTGTATCGTATTTTTTGGGTAATTCACAAGAAAGTAGGGTATGTTTTCTTTCATTTTTTAAAAAAAAAAAAAAAAAAAAGGAAAAGAGATATCAAGACAAGACTGTATCTGGAATTTATTTCTTCAAGTGGTGATTCACACAATATAATGGACTCTTGAATGCATATAATAATATCTATAATTACTACTAAACTTCACACATAAGTTTGTTTCGTGATTTATTCAGTTTTTGAAACTTGAGCCTCTGTACTTGAGGGTTATTTATCTTATTTTATACTATGGGTCTGTTTGGATACCGCTTATTGTTCAAAACTGAAAACTGAAAATACTGTAGCAAAATAATTTTTAAATGTGTGAATAGTGCCGTGGGACCTTTTTTTTTTTTTTTTTTTTTAAATTGCTGAAATCCGTACTTGCAGGTCCCGTGAACAGTGCATGGAACCCATACAAAAAACGGACGGACAGCACAAACATAAACGCATTTGTATCCAAACCCACACTATAAGTTATTTCAACACCTAACCATGTTAGTTCCAAATTAAGTGTTTGGTAAGCTGTATCCAAAATTTTGTTCAATTATATTTTAAGTTGTAACTTCTCGACTGTGCATTCCCTATATTCATCAAATTAATGTCTTGGTGGCAAATACACCATATATTAGGTGTATGTTTCCTCTGTCTCATATGGAGGTGGACCCCACACATATGGAGTCTACCTCCATGTGAGAGAAGGGATATATCATACATGCACTAGATGCATAATTTATCTCCTCCACCATCCCAATTCAACTTGTTGACGCATAGATTATGTAAAACTTTAGGCTATCTTATCTTACTCTTATCAGTAATCATTTCTTTGTTGAGAGTCTTGAGACTGGTTATTTAGGTGTTAGCTGCTGATCTTAACTTTAAAATGTTGTGATTGAACTCTATTTTGCCTTATCCATTTATTGTTCCTTGTACCCTTGTTAAGCTCATCTATTTCATCCTGTAACAATATAATACTTCTCTCCTTTTGATCATTATAAAATGAACAAAATTCCAATGTTTAAATGCATACATATTCAAAATAATAGAAAAGTGAAAGGTTTTGTGTCTCGTTGATGCTAAATAGGAGAAACAACATTTAAATTAAAGCTTTCAAACATGATAATACATGCATACTCTTCTGATTTAGAAGAATAATTATTTGGAAAAAAAAAACACACAAAACACCAAGGAACAAGAAGATATCATAAAGTAGCCACTATTCGTGATCAATTCTAGCCTCAAGGCTGGGGAGCAAGACCAGCCTTAAGAGCCTTAATGGTGGCAATATTAGTCTTGAAGGATTTAGCCAAGACATTGTCGTCAATACCAGTGGTGAACAAAGTGTTGGGAAGTGAAACCGTTCCAGCGTTTGCACTCCAAAAAGCAGAAATTGCTATAGCTGGAAATTTTACATCATCATTGTATTGAAAATGCAGAAGACCCTTAGGAAATACAAAGACATTACCCGCTAGCTTGTAGTGTCTTATTAAAGAGCTTGTTGGTTGTATCAACAAACCCGACTTGAAGGGTACCTTGAGTCAGGAAAAGGAGCTCAGAAGCGCGAGGATGAGTGTGGGGTGGGTTTGTGGTGCCAGCCGGGAATTCAAGGACAGCATAGGAAATACTCTGACCATTGAGAGCAGGGAACTCAGCCAAGCTTGCCTTCGTGACCTTGAAGACTGTGGGAAGCCACCCAAAAGGGCACGCATGCCAGTAAAAGTGAAGAAATCCCCATTAACACCGGTGACATTAGGAGGGACTATGAAGTCTGTGAGGATATCTGGATCTCCTGCTATTGCCATTTGGATGATGGCAAATGAAGAAATCAATAGTGTGAAGAATTTCATGTTGAAAGTTTTTGAAGCCATGGTAGAGAACATGAGGTGTAGTGAAGGGAAAAGCTAATATGGTACGTAAAATGATGGTTATAGTGTGTGCTTGGACTTAATAGAAGGGCCAGTATTTATTGAAACTTACGGAAAGGGAATTTGGTTTGTAATCTTTCTGTGCAGACCTGTTGGATGGAAAATTTAGATGACAATTACAAAGTCATTCTTGTTGTCGCAACATTTTTTTTATAATATTATTTATTTCTGTCATTAGGCTGTTGAATGAGACCAAGAAAGTAACAAATTTTTCTTATCTTCATATATGATTGATATAGAACATGTTAAAAAGTTTAGTTCCTTCTATTTCTTAAAGCTGTCTTCCTAAACTTAATAAAATATTAATAAGAAGAATCAAGGGCTAATGCCTTTTGAAATTAGCAGAGAGTCTCTTAATTTGCTAGAACTTGAATTACAATTCTTGAGCGGAAGTTATTCGTAGTGATAATGAATGTCAGTGATCATATACGCTTCAAGGCTTTTCATCATATTGATCCTTTTTTTAAAAATATTTTTTGGTATATATAGTAAAATTTAATAGAATATCAACTTATTTGAGGGAATATTTAGAACAAGGTCAGTGTAGAAATTGGATTTAGCATCACAGCTGTCAGATAGAAAATGCACCTGTTCAATCTTTGTCATTTACATCATTTCCATGCCACTTAACAAATCTATATATGGTTTTTTTTTTTTTAATTATAAAAATAGTAAGTAAATTCAGAATTGTCAAGAACAAATCTTTTATTCGTTCTTGTTCACAAGTCAAGTAACAATATCCAATGAGATTTTGGAGAGGAAGAAAAATATCAGTACGTAGGATTAAGAAATTCAAAAGAATATACTTCCTAAGTTTTAATTTTATACTTCTTCCTGGGTGTGCATGCATGAGCCAGCTCAAAGAACCCAATTGATGAGATCTATGCAACTCTAACTTGGGACGGCACCAGCTCAATTGATGATGACAACAATATTGATGCTAGTTTTTATCTCCTTCTTGTTGGTATTTTTAAGGTTTCATAATCAAAATAGAGCTCCCTTTGGATACCGTATGAATTTTTAAGTAGGTATTCATGCAATGTGTAAAATGAAGATCATAACAAATCATATTTTAATAAAGTTGATTTTTTTTCTTATTTGGTATATTTCAACAGCATCTTGACATAGCAACTAAATTTATAGCCAAATTTTATTCATATCTAATAACCCTCTTCCGCATCAATTGATGTTGGAACCTGTCAATTGGTATCATCTTGATATTGCAACAAGTGACGATAAAGACAAACATTGGTACGTAATTGTGTGGTGCAGACCCTCATGGAAATAATTCAAGTTGGCGGTAAGAGGGTCGTGTCACCAAACTCCATGAGATTTGTGACATGTTCATCAACCTATGTTTGGATACCAAAATCGTGTTAACAATAAAGATCACTATTACGGAGGTAAAGCTCATGGAAATCTTATTGGTATACATATTTCACTTCATACTATTAGTAATTAAGGATTATGACTAAATATATATTTTTTAATTACTTTATTTTTACTCTTAATAATTTATTAAAAATTTTAATAATTTATATGATATAAATCAATTATCACTTATTCTCTTATAATAATTTACATAACATTGTATAATTTTGTCTACTATACCCTACAATCATGGAGGGGTTCTCCTCACTACTAATTAGCTCTATAAGACGGTATTTTTTTTTAAATGGGGTGTATTAGTAGTTTCTCCTCTTACTCTCTTTTTAAACACCCTTTTAAGGAGAAGTATCTCCTGTATTCGTTTTATTATGGACCTAGCCTCTCACATAAGATAATTGCTTCTTAATTTTTAAGGGCTTTCCTAACGTATACTCCCTTATAGCCATCTCTCTCTCTCTATATATATATATAGTCATTTATCTTCCATATGTCATTTCCATTTTTCTCCTCTTCTTTCCCTTTCTTGCAAACATATTAATTAACTTAGAAATAATTAGCCAACCTAGTATCGAACAACTTCAACCCCACATCCACAAATAATGGCAACTAAAATTCATTATCAATAATATGGATTACAACCACTCTCTGTCAAACCTCACAAACTTAGATAATCACACAAACTAACTCATAAACCACATACACATATATTCACATTCTCAAAGTCCCAATACACCCAAAAAATCTTACATTAACATTACAAACAAACTCGCAAGACAACCAATTTTTCAACCTCAAAATTCTACCAAACTACTTTTCTAAGAAACCGACTCATGTTCTTCTAGGGGCCTTCTCTTTTTCCCATATGAGAGGATCTTTGGAAAAAATACACCAAACAATTTACAAATACATATTTATAAAACTCTAATTCTATTTCTTGATAGATTAATAATATCCAATAATTTCTTCAACAATAAATACTTTTTCCTCCCATACTAAGAAGAGTAATTTTCTTCTACACCAAATAAAGAATTTTCCTTTCACATCAAAATAACCTAAACTAAGTCAAATTAGGAATTTGAGGTAATATTTAACAATCTCTCTCTCTCTCTCTCTATATATATTGTCTTTTATCTTCCATATGTCAATTCCATTTTTCTCCTCTTCTTTCCCTTTCTTGCAAACATATTAATTAACTTAGACATAAGCCAAGCTAGTATCGAACAACTTCAACCCCACATCCACAAATAATGGCAACTAAAATTCATTATCAATAATATGGACTACGACCACTCTCTGTCAAACCTCACAAACTTAGATAATCACGCAAACTAACTCATAAACCACATACACATATATTCACATTCTCAAAGTCCCAATACACCCAAAAAATCTCACATTAACATTACAAACAAACTTGCAAGTACAACCAATTTTCAACCTCAAAATTCTACCAAACTACTTTTCTAAGAAACCGACTCATGTTCTTCTAGGGGCCTTCTCTTTTTCCCATGTGAGAGGATCTTTGGACAAAATGCACCAAACCATTTACAAATACATATTTATAAAACTCTAATTCTGTTCCATGATAGATTAATAATATCCAATAATTTCTTCAACAATAATAACTTTTTCCTCCCATACTAAGAAGAGTCATTTTCTTCTACACCAAATAATGAATTTTCCTTTCACATCAAAATAACCTAAACTAAGTCAAATTAGGAATTTCAGATAATATTTAACAATCTCTCTCTCTCTCTCTCTCATGTAGTTCATTAGTTCCTCTCATTAAATATCTTTTCGGCACTCTATTGAGTCCATCCAAGGTGGTGGAATCGTTATATGTAGCATCCTTTTTACATAGGATTGGGTTTCATATTTGTGAAGGTCATCCCATTTGTTAGAAGATGTTGAATACAACATATTGCATAAAATAATAAATCTCGTCAAGGAGGTGGAATCGTTATATGTAGCATCTTTTTACATAGGATTGGGTTTCACATTTGTAAAGGTCATCTCATTTGTTAGAAGATGTTGAATACAACATATTACACAAAATAATAAATCTCATTAAAGAGATAGAACTCTACCTCAGTTCAAGCCATCCATGCTCATCAACAACCCACAAAAAGATTAATAATATTAATTAACAGTACCCTAAAATATGGGAACTATGATTAATACACTTTTGGTCAAAATGTATGAAAAGTTTGACAACATAATATCATATCTATCCATACCACTAAATCTGATTCAAATAAATGAATAAAACAATGTGTAGGACTAGGATCAATACTTTAAATGGGTTCCATTCCATAGTCTTCTAGAAAATACTAAAGAAATCAAGATTTAAAAGTAAAAACAAAAAAGATTAAAGAGTACAACAAAAGTTAAGCCAAAAGGGGAATGAAAACCTAGCAACAAAGATAATTCCATGAATAAGACCAAAGAGGCAAAGAAAAGAGATCTTGTTCTTCTAGGGGCCTTCTCTTTTTCCCATGTGAGAGGATTTTTGGACAAAATGCACCAAACCATTTACAAATACCTATTTATAAAACCCTAATTCTATTCCTTGATAGATTAATAATATCCAATAATTTCTTCAACAATAAATACTTTTTCCTCCCATACTAAGAAGAGTCATTTTCTTCTACACCAAATAAAGAATTTTCCTTTCACATCAAAATAACCTAAACTAAGTCAAATTAGGAATTTAAGGTAATATTTAACAATCTCTCTCTTTCTCTCTCTCTCTCTCTCTCTCTCTCTCTCTCTATATATATATATATAGTCTTTTATCTTCATATATCATTTCCACTTTTCTCCTCTTCTTTCCCTTTCTTGCAAACATATTAATTAACTTAGAAATAAGCCAAGCTAGTATCGAACAACTTCAACCCCACATCCACAAATAATGGCAACTAAAATTCATTATCAATAATATGGACTATGACCACTCTCTATCAAACCTCACAAACTTAGATAATCACGCAAACTAACTCATAAACCACATACACATATATTCACATTCTCAAAGTCCCAATACACCCAAAAAATCTCACATTAACATTACAAACAAACTCGCAAGACAACCAATTTTTCAACCTCAAAATTCTACCAAACTACTTTTCTAAGAAACCGACTCATGTTCTTCTAGGGGCCTTCTCTTTTTCCCATGTGAGAGGATCTTTGGACAAAATGCGCCAAACCATTTACAAATACATATTTATAAAACTCTAATTCTATTCCTTGATAGATTAATAATATCCAATAATTTCTTCAACAATAAATACTTTTTCCTCCCATACTAAGAATAATCATTTTCTTCTACACCAAATAATGAATTTTCCTTTCGCATCAAAATAACCTAAACTAAGTCAAATTAGGAATTTGAGGTAATATTTAACAATCTCTCTCTCTCTCTCTCGTGTAGTACGTTAGGTCCTCTCATTAAATATCTTTTCGTCGCTCTATTGAGTCCATCCAAGGTGGTGGAATCGTTATATGTAGCATCCTTTTTACATAGGATTGGGTTTCGCATTTGTGAAGGTCATCCCATTTGTTAGAAGATGTTGAATACAACATATTGCATAAAATAATAAATCTCGTCAAGGAGGTGGAATCATTATATGTAGCATCCTTTTTACATAGGATTGGGTTTCACATTTGTAAAGGTCATCCCATTTGTTAGAAGACGTTGAATACAACATATTACACAAAATAATAAATCTCATTAAAGAGATAGAAGTCTACCTCAGTTCAAGCCATCCATGCTCATCAACAACCCACAAAAAGATTAATAATATTAATTAACAGTACCCTAAAATATGGGAACTATAATTAATACACTTTTGGTCAAAATGTATCAAAAGTTTGACAACATAATATCATATCTATCCATACCACTAAATCTTATTTAAATAAATAAATAAGTGAATAAAACAATGTGTAGGACTAGGATCAATGCTTTAAGTGGGTTTCATTCCATAGTCTTCTAGAAAATACTAAAGAAATTAAGATTTAAAAGTAAAAACAAAAAAGAGTAAAGAGTACAACAAAAGTTAAGCCAAAAAGGAGAATGAAAACCCAACAGCAAAGATAATTCCATGAATAAGACCAAAGAGGCAAAGAAAAGAGAATAAAACAATGTGTAGGACTAGGATCAATGCTTTAAGTGGGTTTCATTCCATAGTCTTCTAGAAAATACTAAAGAAATTAAGATTTAAGAGTAAAAACAAAAAAGAGTAAAGAGTACAACAAAAGTTAAGCCAAAAAGGAGAATGAAAACCCAATAGCAAAGATAATTCCATGAATAAGACCAAAGAGGCAAAGAAAAGAGAATAAAACAATGTGTAGGACTAGGATCAATGCTTTAAGTGGGTTTCATTCCGTAGTCTTCTAGAAAATACTAAAGAAATTAAGATTTAAGAGTAAAAACAAAAAAGAGTAAAGAGTACAACAAAAGTTAAGCCAAAAAGGAGAATGAAAACCCAACAGCAAAGATAATTCCATGAATAAGACCAAAGAGGCAAAGAAAAGAGAAAACAAAAAACAAACTTGAAATGAAGATCTGTGAACGCACCAAGTCTATTACCAAAACCAATTGATGAGTAAACCAACTAAAAATAGTATTTTATTTAGAATCAAGATGAAGAGAGTGAGTGTTTTAGTTAGAAATAACTTGTTTCTTTTCAATTTTTCAATTAGGGGCTTAAATATTTGGATGAGGCCTTAAATCTTTTGAGTGGGCCTTTCTTTTTTTTTTTTTTTTTTTCCAGATGAGAAAGCTACGTTATATAATATATTAGTACTATTGGGGGCCCTCTTACAAGTGGGGGCCTTAGGCAGTGGCCTAAATGGCTTATAAGTTTAGTCGGCCCTGATAATATGTACCCTTCAAAATGTACAATAATATACTATACACCAATAACATAATTAGTTCATATCTCTTTTCTCTTCAACATAGAATTACGAAAAAAAAAAAAAAATACTCTCTCCGTCCCACTTTGTTTGTGTTCTATTCTATTTTGGGATGTCCTAAAATATTGTCATGTTACTAAAAAAATAAAAGTCATTAATTTACTAATGTTTTTATTATACTCATATTAATTTATTAATTCAATTTTTTGATAAATTTATTTAAGAGTAGTTTTAAAAATTTATATATTTTTAAAAGATAGACAAAACAATAAATGATATTTTCTTAAAAAGATTGACTTTTCAAATAAGATAAACTAGTCGCTAACCCGTGCGATGCACGGGATAGTTAAATAAAAAGACAATTAACCAACATCACATTAAGGTAAAAGAATTAGTGAGAGACTGATTTGCCCACCAAGAATTTAAAAGAAAAAAAAATTGATATAATAAAATCTAAGAAATTTAGAAATAGAAAATTGAGTTAATAATATACATATTATAGACATTTTGCTAGTTAGCGTTTAAAAAAAAAATGGATCTGTCGTAATTAAATAAAATACAATGGGAATAAATATTTAACTTCTATGTTTTTCATTAATTTAGAAGTGTTGTCTAACGTAGAATGTTATTGGGTTGTAAGAAAGATTTTTATAAAATGTTAATACCATATATATGTGCTTATATTGTCAATGTCTCACTGCAGGTACATAGTTACTGAAACCTACAAAGTAATTTACAATTCTTAAATTAATAAAGCAAAATTCCCAAAAGTTATATATATACACACACTCAAAACTGATATAAATTACAAAGATAAAAACAAATCTTATTTAGTCGTATTAATAACAATATAAACAATTCAAAACATGGAACATTATCAAATTTATAACACATAATTCCATTATCTTTTACGTTGAATCCAAATAAATAATTAATTGAAATTAATCCAAACAAATAATTAATCAACCAAAAATCAAAGTTTTAATTAAGAAAACAAAAAATCACATGAACCCAAAATAAAAATTCTCAATAAAGAAAAAACATATAAGGTAAAGAATTAAGATCAACCTACTAAGATGCAAATACCAAAAACCCCAAAACTTAAACCTTCCAAATTTTATAAAATCCCCAAATTTTACTTCAAAACCAAACAAAACCCTTCAAATTCAAAAAATTCATATATAATATACCAAATAAAAATTAACCACACCTTAGGTTGGAAGACATAGGTTGTAGCTTTGATTTTTCTCCAAAAAATAGAGATGCTTCATCTGTTGTATACAATATAAAATAATTATTAGAAATTTCAATCCAAAAACCAAACCCACAAAAACACTATCAAAATATAGAGATTAACCCAAATACTTAGAAGAAAATAAATTCTAAACATAACAAAACAATAAGATAGAATGAAAATTTCAGGCACATATGAAAGCAAATAAAAAAGACAAAACCTACGTTTTTTTTTTTTTTTTTTTTGAGTCTCTCTCCTTCTTATTTTTTTAATTTTAAAGTGAAGTTAAGTTTAGGGTTTTGAGATGGTAATTGCTAGGATTTTAAGGAGAGAAGAGAGAGTCCTACCAGGAGTCTAAATAATATAAACAATTCAAAACATAGA